>CAOLHI010001992.1:0-305989 GCA_948474755.1 Ctenosaura bakeri | reverse complement strand
ACATCCTCGTGTGCTGAGAAACCGAGTCCCTCCAGCGTTCCTGCCAGAACTGCGTCTGCTTGCGGATCACAACACCCCTGAGGAACCCTCTCTAGCACCCAGGTAAAAAAAGGAGCTTGGTTGCCAATAAGAATAAATGTGAATTGGATAGACCTGGTTCATAAGATACTGAACTCTGAAGTCATCACTTCCACTGACGTTGCATCACAAATGAGGAACATCCTAGTATTTTCCTTTTAAAGGTTTACAGAGCTAGTGGATGGCAGAGGGAGGATCACCACTAAGTTCAACAGCTCACCAAGTAGATCCGTCACTGTAAGAACACGTAGGTGCCCTTCAGTCTCCACACTTGCATTGTTTCCTACCATGGCATAAGTCCTTGAGTTAACTGTGTTGGTTTCTTCTCTCTAGAACCTGATGCTCCTGTGAAAGTGGAAGAACATCCAGAGGAATCAACTAAGGCCAACCTGGCATTGCAGCTGCCAGAATCAGAGAGTAGTAAAAAAGAAAGTAAGTCTGAAGAGAGGATGAGAAGTATCTCTGTGGGATATACGCATGATCGTTCAAGACTACTCCTTGCCCCCCCCTCGTCTTAAGTAACACTAGTTTTGAAGTGATTTGTCAAGTATCCAAAACAGGATCAAAGATATTGATGTGACAAGATGGGGAAGAAAATAGGATTGTAGAGAATGGGATTTCAGAAGATGCAGCTTTTTTTCAACTGTCCATTTTTGCATCTGGCCACTCTGATTATATGGTATATGTTGTGGGTGAGCTGACATCAGTCCTGTAGATTCAACATGTATATACTAGACAGGATGTATGTGCTAGACTAGTATTGCTGATCTGTACAATAGTACAGTTATTCCCATGTACTGGAGTGTTCATGTGTTCATTCTGCAGTGAGGAGGATATTAGCTGCAGTTCTGTCCTTTCCTCGCACTCTTCTAATGCTCTCCTCATAAATGCAGGTGCAACCAGGAGCTATATGTGCATATGTCATGGAGATTTCTCTAGCCAATGTTATCACCTGTGGGTCTCATAGGGAGGATATTTCAAAGTGGGATGTCATCACTAAGAAGTCTCCCACCCAGGTCTCTGTCAGTCTTGCCTCAAATAGCCAGGTCCTGTATTATAACAGATACACAGGGTCTGGTGGTGTGCACATTTTCTTTACTCATTTTCCTAGGAAGAAGACAGTGGCTTTTTCTGCAAGGTTGAAAGCAATTTAAAAGAAGGATTGATGCTTTTGGTTTGTTCAAACACTGACCTTCATCTCAGGCAGACAGGTTTCTGTGTTTGAAAGCTGTAGGTGACAAAAGAAGAGTATGGGTATAAGCAAATTTCTGACTCTTTTAAATATCATTGTCTTTGGCTGTTCCAAGCTATCTTGTGGGGAAAATCCTGTTAACAAGTCTATATCAGGTTGTGCTCTGCCTCCATAGTCTATTTCATGATCATATCTTCATCATTTAGGTTGTCAGCTGCAATCAGTTGACAATTCCCACCCCGTTTATAGATTTGACATAAAAGATGTTCATATTGTTACATTTAATACAAGAGCAGTCTGTTGATTTGTGCACAGGTAAAGGTTTTTGCACACTCAACATGTATATGCTAGACATATTTTGCTGATCTATACAGCAGTATACTTATTCACATGTACATGTGTTCATTCTGCAATAATGAGGGTATTAGCTGCAGTTCTATCCTTTCTGTCCTCTAACTGGTGTTTTTAATCTGCATGCTCTCCCTATGCTCCCCTCAGTCTCTTTCTTCTTTCATATCTTCCACTCTCCCTCAGAATTGCCTCTCGCAGTGAACTCCTCATACAAAATATGCTCCTCAGAATTCTCTGTGGCAACTCCTTAGGGACAAAAAAAGATTGTGCTCCAAGCAAAATGTTGTTGGCCTATACTTACAGCTTACATAAAGTGAATATCCTTGATCAGTACTCTGAATTTAAGAGTATTCTTCTGCTTGGGTACAAATCAGGAATGAACACAGATACAGATATTCTCAGAAGCATCTGGACCAGTGCAAATACAATTTGAACATGTACACAGTGTTACATGTGAATGTCCCAGTAATAAACCACCAAAGATTTCCTTAGGATCTCACAGACTCATTCCTGCATACAGGACAGAAATACTTGCATGGAACAGTGGGGGAGAAGTACTGTAGCTATAGTGGTTTCAGTGTTAGACTTCTGAGGCTGAGAAATTGTGATTTGCCCAAGGTCACCCATTTCGTTTCCATGTCTGAACAGGAGTTAGGATTCTGCAGGATATCAGGATTCGAATTCCTGCTCAGCCATGGAAACCTTGGGCAAATCATAGCCTCAGCCTCAGAAGAAGGCTATGGCAAACCTCTGGATAAATCTCCCCCTGCCCCTCCCCAAAACCTTCTGATAGTGTTGCCCTAAGTTGAAGTCAACTTGAAGATATGTGACAACAATAACATTTTTAAGTGTGGCATGTGCTAAGCCTGGGATGTCTCAGACTTGTCCTTTACCTCACCAGGTGACAGGCAGAACTGTTCTGTAAACTACTGCAAAAATGGGGGGACCTGTGTCGCTGGCTCAGATACTTACCATTGTGACTGTATTCCTGGATTCAAGGGCAGACAATGTGAACTAGGTGAGTTAGTAAGAAGATCAACTTTCTCACTGCATAATACTATAAGAAAAACATATTATTAACAACAACAACAACAACAACAACAACAACAAGAAGCATCGAAATACACAATGAGGTAAATTCAACTTCCCCTTTATAAGAGGGTGAAAGGTTTAGCAAGCTGAAATAAAATTCAGCCTGCTTCACTGCGGTGGAACACGAACTTGTTCAAAAATGCCCCCAGAGTCTGGTACTGAATTCTGAAACAGTCTTGCAGTTGTATTATTTAGGTACTCTTCTCCTCCAACCACTGGGATTGGATTGCTCTGGGGGGGAAATCTATTGTGATTAGAAGCTAGAACTATCAGCCATAAAACTAACCCCCCTCCTATGGTCTTATAGGAAGACCCTCCAGAGAAATGTATGCAGTAATGTATGTATACGGTCTGTCATGCATGTCCCTCCAGACTTGGGCAGCTATTAAAACTTTGAAAGGGTTCACCTTGAGTGTGCTTCACAGCAGTCAAGCTCCAGTTTAGACATCTCTCAAATATCTCCAGATCAGCCTGGTTCAAGATTCATCCAAATTCAAGGAAACCCCTATGTCATAGCTGCTCATTTCCATAGCTGTAATACCCTTAAGAGAAAGGTAAAACACAAGCTAAGTTTGGACGGTTACAAGCCTTATTAAGTGGAACAGCCACGCTATAGTGTGAAAAAAGGGCAGAATAAGGACGACGTCCACATGGCAGGAGTGACAGGGTTTGCTTCCTCTGTTGAATGCCTGCTTGCAGTGCTGCAGTTGGAAATAGAGGGTGAAGCAATCACTGCTATCTCTGGTCAGAGTGGATTAATCCAGTTGCTGCATGTGTTATGACAGTGGGTTGAGCCTTATTACAGCCCATGATGGAATGGCATAAATATTTTTCATAATACATTGAACAAATGCTTATTTGGGTTCCAAGGTCCCTGAACTTTGCTTTAAGAAGAGGCTGTGCCTTGCAGTAGCCATTCCTGTGTTGTTCCCTAAAGCTGTGGTTCTCAACCTTTGTCCCTCCAGATGTTTTAGTCTTTAGCTCCCAGAATCTCCACCTACTGCCCATGCCAGCTGGGGCTTTGAGGAGCTGAACTCCAAAATGTCTGGAGACGTAAAAGCTGAGAATTATTGAACTGATAAAGGAGAAAGCATTGGTCCTCTGGTGTCCAGTTTTCTCTGAGCCATAATCATATTCTTAGTGCTTGGCAATAAATTGTATAGACATCTGCTATATAAAAATCAAAATTTGTCTGTGAGTTTCGCTGTTTGTCTGCGTCAGGCAGGCAAAGACCTCATATGATTGGCTGTGTGAGGCAAGAAGACCTCATATGATTGGCTGCCCATGATGGTTCTATGGAATCCTGGGGTTGGCAGTTTAGAGAGAGGCCTTTAGAATTCTCAGTCAGAGAGCTCTGAATAGGCTGGTTGCTATAGAGACGAGGCCTACCAGCAAGAAGTAGGAAGGCAGTGTGTTCCCTCAGAAAAATAACCTCTGTATGTTAACAACTCTGAATACAGATTGGATTGGGGAATGTGGGCAAAAGTTACAGGTACTGGACAGGACAGATTGGGGAATTAGAGACACAGGATCTCAAATCTGTGCATTTCAACCACATCTAAATCCTAAGGGTAAGGTAAGGTAATTCCTAAGGTATTTCTAACAAGTGTTACTGTGAGAAAATAAAATCCCAAGCAATGGCAGGTAAATATGCTAGTATAATATAAATTGAAAATTAGCTTACTACAGTACTTTTAACATTCAACTCTCTCTTCCCTACCAACCCAATGTCTCTTCAGCCTGCAAAAAAGTGCCTCAGTCTTGTACTCGGCTCTACTCAGAAACCAAATCATTTCCAGTCTGGGAAGGAGGTGTTTGTCATTATCTGTAAGTACTATCTGGAAGATATGCCTATCCTGCTGGAGATTGCTTACAGATGGGGATGGGAATTTCAGGCAGCTGTTTCTCAGGACAGGCGAATGGACTCCTTTTGATCCCAGTGGTGGCTTACAGTAAATGGGGTTTGTGGGGATCATGCCAGAGTTCACTATGTAGCAATATCATTATGATGTGATGTAGTACACAATAGTTGTATAGGATTCCAGCAATAGATTATAGCATTTTAGACAAAAATTGAGAAAAGATAATACATCAGTACTGGGCATCACGCTATGTTCATTCAAAAGCAAGCCCCAGTACATTCAGTGGGACTCATTCCTGCAATCTGCATAGGATTGCATGATTAAGATTGTAGTGAAGATGTACCCAAAATGGCTACAGTCTAAGATTTTCTGGTTATTTTTCAATATGCTACAGCCAACGCAAAAACTTTGTACGTAATGGAGGGAAATTCTGTCTTGGTTACAGGGATAGTAGTTATGGTGGGGTTTCTACTAGGAAGTTGAAATCATAATTCTAATGTATCTTGGAGATTTCTCTTTTCAAAGCAGGGGTGCTAGTAAAAACTAAGAAAGCTCAAGCTCTGTACATGTGATTCGCAATTCACAAAATACTCTATTATGGCCAGACAGATTTACATCATGCCTCTTTCCATGTATATTTCTTGTTGTGATAGATACAAGAGGGTCTATAAAGTGCACCAGGATGTCTGCTACAAGGAGAGCTGTGAGAGCACTGTTACAAATAAAGCACACAGCAGGTAATCTGCTCTTGAAGTCTTTATGACAAACTATTACTGTGGGGAAAATCCTATGAAGCCCTTTGTTTCTCATTTGATTGGCTTTTTAGGACAGCAAAACCCATCCAATTTCAGTTACCTGAATTACCTGAATGTTATGAATTTATGAATTTTCATAATTTGGCAGGAATTCTCCCAGCTAGGGTGCTTAACAATGTAAACCTAACTGAAAGGTGTGCCAGCTGTAGGGGATGAAGATTAGACATAACCTTCTGCTGCTGGCAGAAATGCCCTTTTGCTGATCTGCTGGCAGAAGAGTCTAAAAATGGGTAGAGAAGAAATGGAATGAGGGAGAAATTGAGTTACATCATTCTCAAACCTCCTCCAAGCCAGAGACACCCCTGCCCATGCTACCATAACATTAAGGCAGGGCAACAATAGTCCTAAGTAATTTACCACAGTCTGAGCAGGGCTTAGAATCAACACATCTTTATTTGACTTAGTGTTAGCTCAGCTAGCCTTTGGCCATCTTCATGAGTTGAGATTGTACTCTAAGGCTGCAGACCTGTACACAAGTACTTTAGAGTAGTGCTCCCCCTCCCCAGTTAATAATGGGATCCTCAGTTAATAATGTTGCTTCCATGCAAGTCCTGTGGAATTCAACTTCTATTGTGGGACCTAAGTAATGTTTGCAACAATGAGGTTCCAAAAAATAAAAGAAATAAAAGAAATTGTTGCACAACAAACAGCAATGTCTTGTTCATTTCACACTTTAAGTCTTCTCGTTTTTTTTCAGAAAACAAAGTAATAGACACTGAAGACTTATCGTAAGTATCTCTGCTGGAAAGTGGGTGGGATGAGGGCTCCATTAGTCACTGTGCTGGATATACCATAGAGATAGGGCTCTCTCTGTGAATAAGTTGTCTAGGAAGTGTCATTATGCTGCTCTCCTTTTGTCTTTTCTCATAACTGGCAATATGGTGGGTGTTTTCTAACTGCAGCCTGGGGGGAACAAGTAGCTACAATCCCTTTGTTAAGGAGACATTAAAAGATGAGATGACTGATCTAGCATGAAGAGAAAAGTAGCTGTGTTCATTGAATGCCGAGATTTCTTCAGTGGGATTGTGAGACAGGAAAAGATTAGAATCCTTTTATTAAAAGAAGACATTGGATCTCTCCAGTATCAAAAAGGTCAGACATTATTATATGAGCAACATCACAAAAATTCTTGAGGACACCTCCAAACTTCATATGCATATCATATGTCTGACCACTCTAACATTACAAACATGTTCTGCAGCCAGTTTTCCCTGCACATGAGTAGAGAAATGAAATGCCAGTGGTAGCTTATTTTGATACTACTCATGAAAAGCAGCCTTTCTTTGAAGGCTCTGCCCAGTGCATATCGGAAAAGGAGCACTACTTCACCACTATTTCAGTTTCTTACTTGATGGGTCTCAAAGTTGGACCAACAGAATTCTTTGCCAGTTTTTCACTTCCTTCAGGAATAAAGCAATGGGGTGTGCTACACATTTCAATTGTAAGCAAAGATAAGGACTGAATCTACTTGTGATTCTGCCATAGCATAGATAACTCATACCATACATTGGGCTTATGGCAGCAAATGCCATTTTGGGGATACTGGAGGACGAGATATGTTGCAACACCTCCGATGTAAGGCAGCTTCCAAGTGCCAGTTCACAGCCAGCCAGCATACCCACAGAGATCCAAGAGGAGTGCCTCTATCTTCTTCCCTTGGCTACAGAACCTACCTAGGAGCCCTCTGCCCTCCCCTGCCACTGAATTGCTATGAGAGGAGCTCCAGCACTTGAAATTTTCCTTCTGGAGGAGGTGGTAGAAGGGGTAAGCATAGAAATCTGTGCAAGCAGAGTTTTATGCTCCATAAGCACAGTATAGGATTTGCCCTCTAAGCAAAATGCAGGTGTTTTTAGATTTAAATGAAGAGAAATAGCTATGTCAGTGTTTGTACATAAATGCACAGCCTAGATTTGTCTTCATGATTTATGTTTTTCCTTCATAGGAACCAAAACCTTCAGCATTTCTGCAAACTGGATTGAAAAAGAAGGGGGAGACTGCACTAGCATGAGCTATGGACCCCTTCCCCTTTGTCTTGTTCAGGAGGTGTTCACCAGATAGCCATATCTCCCTCTCTTTGGCAAGATCATAAGGACTCACTTGCCTTTTCAGATGCCTTTTCTTCATAGCACCTGAATATTTTTGTACAGGATGAGTGACATGTTAGAAAAATCTCTCAGGACTGCAGTGCTTTGTGGGCTACTTGCAGCAAGAATATAGCTCAGGCTTACTGATTATTGAGATACTGGTTATGTAGTCTGAGGTTAATGGGCCACCTTAAATGAAAAAGTATTCCAGGGATGAGGGGAACACCTCTGTTCTGGATTACAATCAAAAAGGAGACACTCACTGCCATGAATATTTGTTTTTCAAAGTCAATTGCAAATTTAAAATAATTCCTATTTCCCAACAATTTCTTTTTATAAATTATGTATTTTTCTTTGTCCTTCCTATTGCAAGACTAGTTGTTAATGCAAAAAACATGAAATTTGACAGCCAGCAATCAACCATGTTGTGCTTTTGCTAGCGAATTAATATTTCAAAAGTTATGCTAGTGAGTCTATGTCTACCTTCGTTAAAAAAGATCAAAACAGACTATTAGTTGTGCAGCCTATAACCAAGCTGTTTTATAGAACTGAGAGGATACCATGCATTGATTAGTAGATATGTCAAAAACCTTTCTACTTTGCCTCTGATTCTTTGATGAGTAAAGCATCTTCTTGTGATGCCAGTGGAGGAAAAAGGGTAGAACATCAGATTTTCTTCCATTCTTCTTCCCAGATGTTTGTAGCCTACGGTACCTAAGGATGGTCAGCCACTCAAGGAGCATTACTGTTTCTTAGCTTTTGAAACTGTATGACTAGTTAAATATAAGATTGTGTTGATATACATACTGTATATTTTATAAATTAATACAGCCAGGGGTTCATTTATAGTTTTAAATTACTATTCCTTCAGTAGCAGTGAGGTTTTTGCAGGCCATTTGATTATTGCAGACATCAACCCTGTTTTCCTGGAACGCTATTCCTGGCAGACTTAGAGTTGTAAATATAGTCTTTTCTTTTCTTTTTTTCAATGAGGGGAAGCATTCCTTTCAAAAGGAATATAATTTCCAGCAGGAAAAAATGGAAACCCTCATTTCCCAGAAGTAGCACAAAATGGCTCTGCATATCCCTGTTCTGAACGGCCAACAAAAAAAATGCTTAGACTCATTCCTAGGTGCTAATTTTATGTTGTTGTTTTTTTTAAAAAAAGGGTTTGGGGAGTGATATCAACTAGGGTTTTTTAATTTTGGTGCTCTTACTAGAGTCCTGAAAACTGGGAGGAGGACTGTTCTTGGAACAGAAGAGGAAATGACGGAGGATTGACATCAAATCTTTGAATTTTCCCCACCACTATTCACCAATATTTAATGGAGCACTCTGAAATGTGGATTTCTCAGCGGGGCAGAAATATAAAGAGCAGGATAAGAAGAGAAATGAGTTTTAAAGGACACCTTAGGTGGATTGCTGGGATGAGACAGAAGTACTATACTAAAGATCACATATTGCATTACACACAGTTTATAACTTGTTTTAAATTATGCTCTTTTCTCCAAGAAGCCTGTCTTCTATTACCCTACATTAAAACAAATCAGCATAAGCATCAGAGAAATCTGCATGTTCACATCCCATTAGCAAGGAGAGAAAGTTTACTGTGTCCTCTGTTTTGTATGTTCAAACTGTGAGTGTTGCTGCTTATATAGCCAAACAACATCACTCACACAAAGAAGAGAGGTATCAGGAGGTGACGGCTTGCAAAACTGTAAAACACGTTTAGGGGGAAAATGTGGTAGGGAAACACAAAAACAGCACAATGAGGCCGGAGCATGGTCAACTGTCACACATTGCTGAGTGGTGGGGGAGGAGGAGGAATGGAATGAAGTGGCTGGAATTTTGATACTGCAAAATTTCTTTGGAGATCCCACTTATGAGCACTTGAAGTAAACTAATCCAGTATAACTGGCTTGAGGCATGTCTATTACAAATAAAGATTCCAAGTTACAAAAAGAGGATGGAAGGGTGGTAAGAACTGTCAGCAAAATAGCCTACTTTTCTGAATCCAGTACAAGCTTTAAAAACCAGATCGAAGTCTTCATAGTCAGTTTGCCTGTCACACAATGATACTGTTTTCTCCCCTAGTAAGATCTAAAGTAGAACAGAGTCTATATCAAGCCAGTATTCTATAGCCAGAATGAGGCATATGTAATGCAGCAATAAACAAAGAAAGATTTTATTCTGTCAAAGTTATTTTGTCTTGCATTTTAGATTAAAAATCCACTTTATTTAAAACCAGGCTGTTTTCTTTGAGACTGATGGGGTTCCAGAAGCTAGCTCAAAAATCCAGTTTCTTATCCACAAACTTAAATTGAAAAATGGGTTCTTTTTACCACTAATATATTTTGCTCCAAAGGGCTTATGAAGAGTGACAGTTAAAGCCAGAAACACACCAAAACTAAAATCAATTGCACATGTACTTTAACAACAGACAAAATGGTGAAAAGCAGTAGATCATAAAACCCATGGAAATACAAATATATTATGAGGATGATGACAATGACAACACTGATTAAGGTACAACACCCTAAACCAAAGACCTTGTGACTAACCAAAGAAAGTAATACTAAATGAAGCTAAGTATAGTAACTAAGCAAGGACTAAATGGCTGGCATCCTGCTCAATATTTAGATCATAGGCTGCACTCACAGTCTTGTAACTTTGGGGAGTCATCTTTATGGTCAAATGATGATCAAATGCAACCCCCAAAACCTACCTTCTAAGCAAAGCAGCACTCCAACCAAAATGTTTCCAAGGCCCTATAGACACTAGCAAATGATGACTGCAGTACTCTCCGTGTCATGAGGTATGACAGGCCCCCAAGAGGTCTTTCCAGCTGCAGTTATCATTTCCCAGCACTCCAGTCTGCAGCACTTCAGAGATGCTTTGCTTGGGATGCTATCTGGATTAAGACCTAAGTTTTTGCAGGATGGCATCACTAGCTATGATGACAAAGCTCAGCTGATGATGCTACATCTCCATTGTACTATATAAATGATATCTAAAGAAGAATGTATTAAATGTTAACCCCCAACTTGATCTAGCATCCACTCTAGCTTAAGGCATTTAACCATTCCAAATTCCAGCACAAAATACAAAATATACCTATCAAGTGTGAGGTGCAGAAGATCTCTTGATACAATTCAACCATGAAGAATCAAGAAAATTTCAGCGTTCTTTTAGAAAATCAGAACAAAACAGATCTTAGGAAAAATCAATACGGAAGAATAAAATTTAACTATAGCAGGACCACAGGAGGCAATTAGTTGGCTACTGTGAAAACAGATTGGTTGACTAGAAAGGCTTTTAGTCTTACCCAGTATAGATCATTCATGTTCTTTTAGCCTCCAACTATCAACAAAAGCTGTGAGTGTCCCTAAAAGCAGAGCTGACTGCTATTTTGGAGCATCACCCTGTCCACATATTCTTCCCCAAATCCTTGACTATGTTGGCCTTCATAAAACCTGCTAACAAGTAACCTCTCTGATCTGAAAGCTCCATTAGCAAATAATTTTCTTTGCAATTCATATTTCATCTTCCTTAATAATTCATCTCAAATCTCAGGTTTGTTTATTCTGTGACTCATGTGCACCCTTCATCTCCAAGACTTGAAAGAAAAATGCTGACAACAAAGTAGCTCAAAAGATTTAGATAGAGGAAATGAAGATTCTTGGCTACATAATGAGGCCAGAGACTCATGACCCAAAATTATAAATGGTGGGGCACAAAGCTTTGTACTGTTTAGTCGTGCACCTTAAATTTTACAAAAGTTTAAAATCCCTCATTCATGAATATTAGAAAATGAACCATAGTTTACTTTTGGAAATATTTTAGTCAAATTTCCTCCTTTTTTTCTTGAGAAATTTGTAACAATTTTTACGTAGTTTTTAAAGTATAAATGAAAATGAAAACAGCAAAACTTTCTTGGTTTTATTACTTCTATACAGCCACACCATTGACTGTAACCAGATCTTCTTCACAGTCTCTGTGCCAATAATGACCACCTTCTTTTCCTCATCTCAATGTTTCACACATTCATGCCCCAAGAAAGCAATTAAAAATTCAAACAGATTCCACCAGTACAAGATACATAAGAATTTTTATTTCATATCCTTATTCTGTATCAGAACCTTCATCATCATTCTCCAAATCTGACCATTCATTTTTCATTGCCTCCTCCTTTTTCTGCTCTTCTTCACGGGCCAGTAATTGCTTAAATATTTCATATTCTTCAATTGTGGAACAGGCTATTTTAGATACAAAGTCATTTTCAGAAGCCCTGACTATGCTTTTCAGCTTGGGATTGACAATCTGCGTTTGTCCTTTCTTGTCAGGAGTTTGATAGAGTCCAAGGCGCTCCAAGAAGATGAACCGGTTCTTTATTTCAGTTAGTGATGCTTGGAAGAAACCAGATTTTATTATTTCTCTGTGTTTAACTCCCATCCTAAAATATGCAAACTGAGGGAGGAAAAAGAGGAACTCTGAATATCAGAACTCTCAGGCAGAAGAATCAATGTTTTAATAAGCTATTATCAATATTCTGTGCCAAAGACACATCATGGATTTAGGCATACTTCATCCTACTCAAATCAGTGGATGTAATTGCTCTCGATGATATACTGGATAAAGGGCCAAAGGCTATTGTAAATGGTATGTGTCTGAATTATGCTTCAGGATCTTCATCTGCATTTCCCTACTGTTCTTCTTTGCTTTTGTCTCAACAATGCTACAATGAAGTGGAACAGGTCACTAGCTTACATGCAACACCAGGGCTACTGGATTTAAATATGGTAGAGTTAAATATGGTAGATTGCTGGATTTAAATATGGTATCCTTCATAATATTGAAAAAGCATCTAAAGTCCTAAATGCACTACAGAAATAGTTATGGCCAGTGGTTCTTAACCTGGGATACATGGATCCTCTGGGTCTGCAGAGTCCGTGAAGCCCTGCTCCTGGACACCAAAACCAGCAGCAGCAACAGGGAAGTGGCAGCGGGTGTTGCAGGTGCCAACACTGCTCTTTCGTTTGCCTTCAGGTCATTTCTGACTTATGGCAACCCTAAGGCGAACCTATCACAGGGATTTTTTTTGGCAAGATATGTTCAGAGGGAGTTTGCCTTTGCCTTACCTCTGAGGCTGAGAGAGTGTGGCTTGCCCAAGGTTACCCAGTGTCTGACTGGGAATTTGAATCCTAGTCTCCAGAAGCCTTTAACAAATAAATAAATATTTGAATATATTGGATATTTGAATATTTAAATCTAAATTTAGATATTTAAATCTTGGGGGTCCCCAGTTAACAAATTATATTTACAGGAAGTCCCTATTAAAGAAAAGGTTAAGAACCACTGGTTATGGCAATACAGTTGAGGCAGTACATCTAACAAACTGGTTGTTTTGAAAGCTTCCATGTCCTCTGAAGGACTTCTGCCTCCTTCAAAGAAATTAATAACAAGCACGATGCATCAGTGAAAACAGTGGTGATGGAGGGCCATGTAAGAATTAGTAGAGCTATCAGCATGCAGATCTCACTTTAAAAAAAAATTACCTTCTAGACTCTATTAAAAAAAATTAAAAGATAGGTCTTATGTGGCAAAGAAAATTCAAAGGATACATTTCCTCAGGTCCAGATGGCAGATTGTAACAACAAGCAAATGAAACAGAAAGCAAAAAAGCCATTATATTCTCTGCTAGCATTTGGAAGTGGGTGTGAGTTTTAAGATGTTTTAAAAGCACAATCAAGATCTGAAAAAAAATATTAAAATGCCCTATTATAACAACAGGTGGGCTGTGCAAGCCAGAAGCGTAAGCTAAGCAAAGCTACCAAATCCATTTTGGAGACTTCTGCTACATTGCATGGAAAATGAATACAGTTGCCCACACTAGCAAAACAACTTTTCAAAAATATTGTGCAGCATGCTTTACCTGGAACTTGTATTCTACATCATTTAGCTCTTTTAGCAGCATATCTGGGCACATTTGCAAAATTTTTGATACTTGCTCCACTGTGAAGAGGCATTTTTCTCTGAGGAGCCGTTCTAGAGCCTCAATCCTTCTCTGCGGCAATGTAAAGATACTTGGAAAATGGACTGCCACATGATTCAACCCATCTGTAAAATACAAGCAGAAACATACGTTACTTGGGCATGGTTCTTTTTCCTCAAAGCCATAATATTGCTGATGTAGTCTCCTCTTCATTCTGAATGATGTGCAAGATTAAAAACTCAGTGCCAAATCCATACATTCCAAAGAGTATCATGGGTATGTCAGTGATCTTGTTCAAGTGATGGTAATTTTCCCAAGATATTCTTTGAAATATCTGTTCAGGCGCCATTAGGAATATTAAGTACTTCAGGCCTGTATTTCTCTACCTTAATGCATTTAGGCTCAGTCTGTAAAACACATTTCCATGGTGGCAGTTGTATGTGTTGTTCCTTACTTGTACGCAGATCTCTACATGCTCACATGTATGTACTTTCAATATACAACAAGTAATGAAGAAATAAAGAGTACACTGAAGAACAAATTAAAAAAAAAACCCTAATATCAATAGTGACAGTGTTCTTTGTAGCTTCACTGAAGAAGAAAAAAATAAAGCCAGAGTAACAGAAAGGAATATTAATCTGCAAGTTTCTCTTTAGACAGAAATAATGTGGAGAACTAGGAAAATTAGTGTGAAATACAAATACAAATACAATCTGGTCTTGTTCAATGTATGTCCAGCACAGATTTTACTGACAAGCATCTCCAATGATCTATTTTATTATTTCAATTTCTACTTTCAATTGTTCCACACTTCATAGCAACACCTGGAAGTATGGCTTTGGAACACCATTTGATACATTCAATGACTGCACAGCACAGAGAAAACACTACCTTCCTGAAAGCCAAGTCTCCTCAAAAGATCTGCACGGTCCCTCAGATGCTTTGCTGGCATTCTTAACAGTTCAGGGTTCTTCTGTAGGGCCTTCAGTAAGGAGTCAATCCTTAAACCCAGGAGGAGAAGCTCTGAAACTACAGTCAATCTGGCTTCAGGTGGCAGCTTGGGCCGCAAGCTGAACAAGTGTGTTATCTGAGCAGAACTGAGCCCCATCTCCAAGAATGAATTTGCTACCTTCCTTAGCTTCAAGCAGTCCATACCAGCTGATCTCTCATGATCCCTAGAGGAAGTAATGAGAACTTCTAGGAGCTTCTGAGAGCCTTCACTGCTGTCTGCTTTAGAACTACAATGAGGAAAGCTTGCTTCATTTTGTTCAGCAGAATTGGTACTGGTCAGTCTATAGCCCAGGTGCTGAAGGGAGCACAGAAACTCCACATGTGATGCCTTCAGAGATGACCGGAAACAACAACAGGCGAAAGGAATGTAACTGTGCCTCTGTAAAACCTGCGGAAATAGACATAACCCCCGCAACCCAATTTATTAAAAATAATTCTGCAACACAGAGAAGAGTCTACATAAGAAATTAACAGCCCAAAGAAGCCTTGCCCAAAAAAGAAGACACTATCACTACACCCATAGTCACTCTTCCATTTATTCCAGGCTCCCAAACTGACTGCAGTATTGCACAATGGTCTGTATTCATGGTCTCTCTAGTGATGCCTAACAAGACTAGGATACACACTAAGAATATCTTTCTATAGAGGAGGGAAAGGGGTTCATATATACATTTTTTAAAAGAAATGACTTAACAGTGCACCTTGCCAGTTCAAGCACCCGTGAAAGTCACAATTAGTGGGGGGTTTTAAAATTATATCACAAAAATACAACATTTATGGATATACCACCAAAAGGAGAGGAAATAACTCTTTGATCATGGGTTTGTTTTTATCTGAAAGTGCCAGATGAAGGATCTCAAATGTAAAAATAGGATGCACATTGTTCTGCTGTTCACACTGTCAATATTATCCACCAATACTTTAGGTACTTCAAAACACATTTTTAAAAATAAAGTTTTGATGTTATTCTACACACAAAACAGAGAAGCTTATTCCACTTTCAACACCCTGTGGAAGCACTGAGTTGCCTTGCTCAGTGCCAGTGCACCTGACCTTGCTAGTATCTTGGTCTATTTGAAAATTCTAGAACTACTAAAGCACCCAGTTGAAAGCAGCTCTAACCATCCTGTGAAGTATGACCTCTCTGCATCCTTGCAAAATCACAGTAAAGGATCTTTCTAGTTCCTGAACTATTTATACTAATGGAAATATATTCAGAGATAGCTGTGTTGGTCATGCAGAAAAATACAACAAAATCCACAAAAGAGCAATACCTTTACTGGCCAATCAAAATGTACCATGCAGGCTTTCAAAGCCTCACTGGCTTCTTCATCAGGCAAAGATGTTAAAAATCACACAGAACTGATGCTAGAGTCACACGACTCTACTCACATATATACACACTCTCCAACCTTGTCTGTAGTATCAGTATAATACAGTTATCCTTCCACGTTCACTGGGTTAGGGGCACAGGACCTCTGTCAAAGTGGACAAACTTTGAATAACTCTAGGGCCTCCCAAACCATATTTAATGCACAAAAAAGTATGATCACTATATTCAAACCACTGTGGATTTCTTTGAGGCATCAGGATTCCTTCACAAAGCAGAAGTGGATGGCTGGTGGGGCTTACTGCCACCTTCACTGCTGCCCCTACTATTTTTAACAGGGACTTGCAAGCCTCACTCACAGCTTCTCAGTCTCACGAGGCTTGCAGTCCCTATTAAAAACGGCATCATAGGGAGGCAGCAGAGGTGACAGCAAACAATCTGTGAATAATCAAATCTGCAAAAGTGAAACCTGCAAATGTGGAGGGCTGACTGTAGTGCTATGGGCTGGTGAAGATGACCGGAGAGATTCCCTTTCAACTCTGTTCATGGCTTATTTGCTGTCATCTCTGCTGCCTCTCAGTGCCCTTTTTAATAGGGACTGTAAGCCTTACAACAAGGCTTGGAAGTTCCCATTAAAAGTGGCATAAGGAGGCAGCAGAGGTGACAGCAAATAATCCGTGAATAATCAGATCTTCAAAAGTGAAACCCGTAAATGCGGAGGACTGACTGTCCTGTCTCTGAAGATGCTACTTAGAGCACTTCGAATATTTGAAAGCGCCAAGTAAAATCTAAATACGGTCATACACTTTGTGACCTTTTGCATGGCACAGTTCTGAACGAAATGGGGAGGGAGAGGGGGGAAAGGCTCTGAGACCCACAGGCTCTGACAAGGCCCGCTTCTACGGGGTCGGCAACGAGCACGACTGCAGGCCAGACACGGAAGCATACCCCCCCCCTTTTTCAATAAAAAGCTCTTGGAGGCCATTTCCGCACTGCCCTGTTATAGTGCTATTATTCCACTTTCGACCTCCTATGGAATTCTGGGGTTTGTAGTTTATTAGGCCAAAGAGCTCTCCGACTAAACTGCAAACCCCAGGATTACACCTGATGTTGGAAGTGGGATAATAGCACTATAGCAGGGTAGTGCGGAAGTGGCCGGAGTCAGGGCACCGCATTCAGGAAAAGCGCTCCCTCCAGGGGCCGGGGCCAACCCGCCGCCCTTGCCCTGCGCTCACCCGCGGGGCACCGGAGAGGCAGTTCGCTGCTCGGCCCACCGCGTAGTTTCGGAGGGCAGACTCGCGCGGGGAAACGCCGACTCACCCACCTGCCCGACCACGCGTCCCAGCGCCTTCCCCAACATCCCGCACGAGTCCCTTCCACTACTCCAGGGAGGGAGGGAGGGAGGGAGGGGGGGAAGGAGTGGACTGAAGGGAAGCTGTGCACTGACGCTCTCTTCCCCTCGGAAACGGGAGCTGAAAGGAACGTTCCGCTCGGTGCCAGCGGCGCGCGGGAAGCGCACGAAAGCTACTCGGACATTAGCGCCGAAACTGTGGCCCTTTCCGCAGCGGGCAGCTCTAGTGTTGTTATTCCACTTTCAACATCCTGTGGATTTGCCTTTGAGGCCCCTCCCTAAACTGCAAACCCCAGGATTCCACAGGGTGTTGAAAGTGGAATAACAACACTAGACCGGTCCAGTGTGGAAATGGCCTATGAGGGTCAGCTGTGAAATGCCGTACAGATAGGATTTGCAACGTTGTCTCACCTGTGACATTTTAGAAACTTAAGAAGTTCGGTTTGTTTGCTCTTGTAAACAGTTGCAATAAACTCACTAAATAAACTCACTAAGTACACTAACCTCATAAAATGCAGGTCATAAACTGCATTCCTTTCAGGAGCAACATTTATTGCTACTGAGTATAATAATATTTATCATTATTCCTACCCGTTTCCCCCATGGATCAAGACGAGGAACAATAACAGATTAAGGTAACACATAACAGGCACAGAGCATCTGCAAGACATGGGAAATTAGCATGCATTTACTTTCTTGTAAACCAATTGTCTGGAAAGGCCCTCAGACTAAAAATGCTTGAAAGCAGTGCTTCTCCAGCTATCTGGTTTGGGAGACCAGCAATTATTGGTCCCCCCCCCCACCACATGTGCCAGGGACTAGCATTAAATTTATGCTCAGTGGGTTCAATTGTTCACCTTTTTCCTGGAAATTTGCCAGGGACCAGCAGCCAGTGGCTCAGGGACCGGGAGTAGTAGCACTGGTTTAGAGTGCGCAGTGGGCTACAATTTATTTTAGCCAAGAAGCAATTGCGTAGTCAGTGGACTCACACATTGAACTAGAACACTTTGTATCTTGTAGATACGTTAAATCACTTAATATGTACCTACAAACTAGAAACACTGAGCCAGCTGAAGTTATGCAAGTTTTGTTGAAAACAAAATACAGCAAGAGAAGCCTTTCCAGGACTATTATGTTGTTTTGTTATTACACTAGAGCAGGGCTTTTCAAATGGTGTGCTGCGACACACTAGTGTAGCAGAACCAAGATAGAGACCCACAGTTTTAGGAAAATTGTTTCTTGTCTCAGTAGGATCATTCCCAAAAGACTGAGCCCTGCCCCTTTACATTCAAAGTGATTTATACATCTCCAGTGCAAAGACATCACATGTTCAAGACAGGAAACTGATGTGTTCCCATCAGTGTCTACAAAATGTTGCAAACCTTCTGTAACGCTGCCACTGGCTAGCACGTCAAACTAAACTGATAACATTCCATTATACAAGGTTCCTTTGTCTTTCCTTCTAACATAGAGGGACTTCAATTGCAAAGGAAATTAACTGCTTTTCTCTCACACCCAGAGGTCATCTAGACTGACCTGAAACTGCACGTCTACCACACTAGTATGTTGCCTGAACTGTGTAAGTGTGTCACCTACAATCTTGAAAATGTATGTTATTATTTACAAATCTGTATCTTTAAAAATATATGAAAGGTTTTCATGAGAGATGTTGTGTCCCCATACATTTTGTTATTACAATTTATGTATGTGTCAGTTATCTCTTACAAGGGGTTAGTTTAACCTCTGGTTTGCTAGTAAAACTGAATTACTATGTCGTGAAATGATGCATATCTAAAAAGTGTGTCACCAACATTAAAAGTTTGGAAAGCTCTGCACTAGAGACTGTTATCAATACTATACGGAATGTGGCTACCAATTTCAAAAGCAGACATTTCCTGTAGATTACTTGTAGTATCAGTTATTATAACCAAAATGTCTCTCACTCACACTATTTTGTGAACCATTTACCACTTTATGCTGGGAAAAATACTTAATTTAATAAGCTATTTGAGCCATATGCACTCGATTAAAGTACAGGTTTAAACAAATAGGGGAAGTAGAGGGATCTTGTAGTACCTATGAGAGTGAAGTTGGTGGCATAAGCTTTCATAGGTTTAAGTCTACTTAACCAGGTGCATCAACTGCCTCGGGACAGATCTTTATAGATATGAATGAGCTAGTTGTATTGTGTGAGTAGCAATAGAAATACAAAACTTGTGGGTATGGTGATGAAGTGACAAAGGCAAGAGGAAAGAGGTTGTGTAAAGTGAAGATGAATACATAAATATATGAATGTTGGAATGTAGCCTGATGCCAACTGGGAACCAGGCAGGAGATGTGATAAACTAGGTAAGAGACCTCTCATGTGGCTGGAGCATTAATTACTGTTATATGTAGTTTACCAGGAAACTATTGTCTCTGTTCAATAGACTGGAGTTTGTAGATACAGTATATTCCAGTTCAGCCATTTCTCTTTCCAATCTTCTTTAGTAGGTTTTTGTTTGTTTGTTCAAGGACTGCTGTTCCAAGCTCTGTTCCTTGGCACTTCACTCCATTCATCTGATGGAAGTAGATTAAACCTACAAAAGCTTATGCTACCTATTTCTCTCAGGCAGTCTCAAAAATCTGCAAGATCCCTTTGCATATGGATCCAGACCAACATAGCTGTCTTTGAATTCTACAAATAAGGGATGTTTGACATTATGCTGTGACTCTAGCATGTGAAAAACCATACTTGGGTGAGGATAGGGATACCATTATACAAAAGTAATGTTGGTCTAGGAACAGAAAGAATGGATTCACATCTCTGTTTAGCTATGCTGAATACCTTGCCCCATTCTAGAAACGTTAGCATAAGAGAAGATTCTATTCTTACCATGGAATTTCTGTTCATGAGAAGGCAACTATCATTGAAATGTGCACCCCATGAAGCCAGAAAAGCAATCTCTTGCTCTTATTTTCTAGAGAAGAGGCTACTGCCTTTAAACCCATCTCTCCCTCCCATCTTTCTGCTTCTGTGGAGATGGGCAGACTTCAGCAGAGCTCAGTGAAAGCCCGGTGTTTTAAAATATGTAAATAAAACCAAGTGAAAATGTTTTTTCCAATGGGGAGAGCAAAAGAAAGGTTTTTTTCCCTCTTCTGTTGCCACTCCCTGGCCCACCAAGTAAACCACCTGAAGCAGGAGAAGGAACACTCCCTCACAGCATCTTTCCCCCATAAACTGGCCTCCTTGAAGAGAAGCTACAGAAAGTAAAAATAAGATGGGATCAAAAATACTCACTTTCTAAAATAGAAACAATAAAAATCATTTTATTAAAGAAAGCCTTTTGAAACTATTCTCCTGGAGGCATTACCATCTTTTTGTTCTCTTCTCCCTAGATATGACTTCCTAATACTCAAGGATGTGACCTTTTTGATCCTCTTTTTGTTCATTCTCCCATGAACATGATGTTTCTTTTGCATAGGAAATTCATTTAGTGACCTTGGGCCAGTCAGCCTAACCCAAGTTAAAGCACAGAGGCAAAGGTAAAAGACTGGAGAAGAAAAAGTTGCATTTCCCTACCATGAGGTTCTTGGGGAAAGGGAAGTATAAAAATATAACAGAGCACTGTTTTTTCCTTGATCAGAATGTAATGGGACATTTGCAAAGCAAACAGATGTGTGCTACAGAAGTGAGCAAGACAATCATAGTTGATAACAAGACAGTATGTATGGACACATGTTAAGATACATACATTTAATAAACCTCTGGAACAATTAGGGTAGAAAGCACAGCAATCAACAAAAATCTTTATGTTCAGAGAAGCTACTGCATTTTAAAATACAGACAACAGTACAAATTCAAGACCCAAGAGCAGGCTTGCCATTGAGTTTAAAGATACTTGACAAATCATGGTTAGCCAAAGATAGATTTGCTCCAAAGGCACAGCGCTCAATAACAGGAGCAGCACCCGGCTTTGTTTCAGTGATTTCCTGGAGTACATAATTAGTAGACATTTTTCTCCATGTACACTGCTCCTAAGAACAGGAAACATGGTACTGAAGTGGCTGCACATTTTAAATACATATATTAATCAGATTATTGTCAACATTCCACCTGGGTTTTACACCCAGAGAGAATGGGTGCTAATACGACTCTTCAAAATATTTTCTCCACTACAGATTAAGATTTTCCTTCAAGAAATGGAAGACAGGAAGGCAACATTCACATCAGATTCTAGTAAAATAAAAAGCAAACAATAAAGTATATTCCATAAAGAATAATTTGAAAATAGCTATGTTACTCAAGCATCTGCACTTTTAAAATCCAATACAAGCATACTAATCCTTTACAGAGTATTTCCCATTATTTATAAACAGAAGTACTGAAAAAATGATTGTGTTGTGTGCTAGAATACAACTCACTGGAAAAGACACAGTTTCAAAAACAATTCAAAAGTAAATTATAAAATGTAATGTGAGCATTTATAAAAATAGCTATTGCTGTCATAGAAATTAAAACTTCATGCATCTTCCAGAGAAACATATATAAAATTATTTGAGAGATATGTATCAAATTAACTGAATTTGAACTTTCCAGTGCCTGCCTCTTTCAACAGAAGCAGGTTCTTCAAACTATTAATTTCCGATCAGAATTGTCTGACTAGGGTCCTTTGGGGACAAATAGGAAATTCACTATACAATAGCTAAATAAAACATTAGAAATGCTCTTTTCTTTTAATAAGCAAGGAATAAGTGTATCAGCTGCAAGATGTCACCTCCAATAAGTGGACTTCCCAGTACCACAAGTGTCTCAAGAAGTCAAGGTAAGGATTATTGTAGGCTCAAGTTGATCATCTCCTTGGCAATGAGTAAGAATCAGTCTCAAAAGGCAGGATGATCTCTTGCAACAGGAGGAAGTTAAGAATCAGAAACTCTGCCCCAGAGACATCCTCGCTAGCAGCTTCATCATGTAGGTAATTCACATTAATGTCAGTCAGCAAAACTGGAGCATATGTACAAATTATGCTCTGATATTCCAGTAAGAAGGCACTAAAAGACAATGTTTCTGTAAAACACCTAAAGTCAAAGATCATTCCTATCAGTTCAATAATCTAGGCTACTTTGGTAACAAAGGCTTTTCTTGTGAACAGTATTTACAACTGAATTTAAGAGAGAATGGACCTGCTCAGATGAACACACTAGCGATGCATGGTAGGGAAACAGGAGAGTGATTGCCTGTTTTGTCTATTGTGAACATCTACATCTAGTTTTCAGGACTGCCAGATGTCCTAAGGTCATTTGTTTAGTGCCTACACATCAAAAATGCAATGTACAGGTTTTTAATTCTGTGGTTGGTTCCTAGATTTTATATGGTGTACTTGTCATGCAATTTAATGTACTGGTTTAGTGCATAAGCAGCATGAAAATCAGATGGCCATATGTGTTAGTCCAGGAACCATGTAGATGTTATAGGTGCTCACAGTGAGCAGACTGATTTGCATGATCCCACTAATCCACAGCATGTACACTGTAAGAGAGGATTAATATCCATGTAGCAATTATTTCCTAGCAGCTAAGATCAAGATGATGTTCAGATTATAGACTTCAGTAGTCCCGACACTGGAGAGAGGTTGATGGTTCTTGCTCTGAAGAAGTGGTAGCTCTTGTGGGCTGGGGATTAGCCAGTTCATAATTATAGAGATCCTCATTAAAGCTCTGCTCACTCTCTAGACTTGGGGCCGCCCAGATGCCACCATGACTGCAGACAGTAGAGTAAATTTTGAAATGGCTGCCTTCTAAGGAATACAAAAAAGAGAAATATTGCATTATTAAAGCTAAGCCACAAATATTGCTCAACAATTGCTGCATATTTTCAAAAGCAGCAACAGCCCAAGATCTAGACTGTAATATTGTATATCTTAAGAGACTTAAGTTCCCCTGAATACAGTCAGATTTACTGATGAGCAGACATGCACAGGTTTGCACTACAGAGCAGCCATGGATCTGCTTCCAGTGAGCAAACTGGCACGTCCTTTGTGTCCAAGCCCCTGAACCAGCTATGTCAAGTGGGAAATCATTTACAGTTGTGCTCTTTGCATTCTTTGCTTATTGGAAATTTAAGGAGCGTTTTGAAAGTTGCTTTCTGAATTCTGCCTCCTACCTGACTTGGCAGAGGCAAATACTTCCTCCCATGTGTACTTGGCCAAGTTCACAGGTTGTGTCACCCAAGGATGTTCTACTACTACTTCTAGTGTTGTGCGATCCTCTGGAAATGGCTGCAAAAGCCCAGACAAGAGATCCATCAGACCTGAGGTGAGCAAGAAGAAACAATGTCAGTAACTTTTATAGTGACCTTCAGCTTGCCTAGTAAACATACCAGTTCAATAACTTGAAGAAACTGAAATTCAGCATCTACGCACATTTCCAAATATCTACAGCCTCCCACCCCAGCTTCCTCCATTCTAAATTACACTTTTCTCTCTGGGCAAGCTCTGCTTGGCTATGGAATGGGCTGCAAGACTGAGAGCTACCTGCCTAATACACACCTTAGAGCATGAGAAATGGACTAAGCTTTCCTTCAGGACTATTCTGAAAGGAATCCTCTCATCCTGGGCCTGTACAAATCAGCATTTGGCCCACAGATTACATGAGAATAATGAAAAAACAGGAAAGTCCAACTCAGAGGCCATGCAATGAGAAGCACAATTTTCATAGGGGAAACAGCACACATATTAACAAGCCTGTGCATGTAACAAAATCCAATGGCTGCTTCTCTAGGGGAGGGCTTGGCAAGCATAGTGGGTCCAAGTTCCAATTTGCTGCCCCAGGAACCTCCAGGGACTGCATGGCTTGTTTCCCCCAAAAAGATAAAGCCTTTAGGATTTTAGATTAAGAAATGGACAGAAGTCTCCTTCTGGGTTTGAAAAATGTGGGTTTTTTAATGCTTAAGAGTGCAGTGGCCAGCCCTGCCCCCTTGCAACCTATTTAGAAATCAAATTGATCCTGGACAGTCTGGAGAAGTCAAGGGCCACACACAAACACACATACACACACAAATAAAACATGGCAAGCAACATCTATCATCAGTGTCTCGGTTTGTCCACCCACATCCTATGGAAAGGCAGACTGGGACTACTGGTTTAATAAATAAGTGAGGTGGTGGTGTGTGTTAAGAATTAATGTAGTAACTAACTTGTATAAGCACTGAAAATATAATTTCCTACCTGTTCCCCCATTTCCTAAGCCACAGACAGGCTCTATTGCCTCATCACACAGACAACAAATGAGAATAGGAGACTGGAGCCATGAAGCATTGTTTAAATACGTTTCACTATTCTGAAGATGCCTTTGGGACAAGAGGTTTTTTTTTTCCTTTGCTACTTTTAAGATTTCTTTCAGAGAGCTCTCAAACAACTATATGTTCAGGAATGGAATATCAACAAGATTAGATATAGATCTGATACCTACATACCCATGGTTAAACTACATATTAAACACCAACAATACATATAATTGAACTTAGAATCCTCCATAAAGGTAGCTGCTTTGACACTCCTTCTTTGGTATGCTTCTACTCAATTTGAATCCCAGAATATACAGTGTTGAAAGAGGGTGAGAGCAAAATCTGATGGAATGGTTCCTCCCAGTGAAAGTTCCAGAAGCTTCTGGAAGTCTTACCTCTTTGAATGGATGAGAGGAATCAGCTAACAAAGAATGTCCTCCTCCAATCATTGAGAAAGTAAGTAGTGTAGCCAATATGAGAAGGTACAGAAAACGGTTTGTATATAAATAATAATAGCTAAGTAGAGAGACACAGAGGCTCAGAAAACCTATTCTAAGACCTATTTTCTCTCAGTTCTTTGGTGAAAAACCCACCATCTGACACACTGTAAGGAGGTCTTAACACAGCATCCATTGTTTCCTCCAGCTCACAAAAAGGATTTTCTCCAAAGATTATGGTATAAAGTGTGACACCAAGAGACCACATCTCCAGTTCTGGTCCTAGATATCTAGAGAAGAATACAGAAGTTAAAGCTCATGATGTCCACAGTATGACAGACAAAAGCAATTTTTTTTAAAATTAACTATATTATAAATTGCAAGCCACCTCTCAGTATTTTTTGCCTAAGTAAACACTCAGAAATTTATGTGGTTGCCATGCATTGACAGGCAACCTGAGGCAAACACACACACAAACAGGATCTTGACACAAAAATCAACAAGCCAATTTCTTCTTCCCAGCCAATCAAGACACTGTTCTCTATCTACCTGCCATCATCCTTTCTCAGATTTCATAAACGGGGTATGAGAGATATTGTTGGAAGAATTTGCCTAGATGTGACTGTCAACAGTCAAGGAGACTTTTAAAAAGAAGGTGAGTGAGACCCCTCTGATGACCACAAAGGTTGCATTTGAACAATCATACCTCACTTATTACCGGTAACTACAAAGCCCTTCTGCATGATCACACAAACAAGTCTCTCTTTAACTATATTTTACCATTTCTTCCAAACTAGGAAACTATAACTACAGACTCAGAATCAGCCAGGACATTAAGCCAACTTCAAAGGGTTTATCTCCTTGGCTCATTCTGAAGCAGTTAACCACAGTATGCATGGAGAAACTACAATTAATGGAAGACTTCGGTCTGACAGTCAGCTGGCTGTATGTGCAGTCAAAAAGCTCATTCGTATCTCAGCTTATTAATCCAAAATATGATCATCCCAAACTCCCCACTTTCCTATGGTAATTCACTCCTGAGTTTGTTGTAGAGGCCTTCCCCTCACTGAATTCATGGTATTTCTGTCAAGCTGCAAAGGTTTAACTTCCATACATACGGATTGCCTGAGAGCACTTCTGGTGAGCAGTACTCAATAGTTCCACAAAAGGTATAGAACAGCTTGCCAGGTTCCAGATAAGCAGCTGAGCCAAAGTCTATCAGCTTGATAGTGAAATCTTCAGCAATTATGATGTTCTCATCCTTAATATCCCTGTGAAGAATATTCTGACAGCGCAGGTAGCCCACTGCAGACACAAGCTGACATTCAGAGGAAACCAGAGATCAGAATGGACACCTACTGCTTATTTCTTGAAAATTATTTGAACTATTTATATACCGCTTACCATACTTGACCCAAACATAACAAACACTAAACAGACAAACAAACAAATTAGAGAACCAGCATGGTATAGTGTTTAGAGTGTTGAAACAGGACTTGAGAGGTTCTAGTCTCCACTGAGCCATGAAATTCATCAATCACTTTCTCTTAGTTTGTCCTCAAAACATATTGCTATCCAGTCTCAGTGCCTCCACTGCAGCTAATACAACACTCAGCTCCTGATCTATCTGGCCATACCTTTAGAAATGACTATGGTGTGTCATTGAAATAAGCTCCCTTCTAAATGAATGGGCTTACATGATTCATTACATGCCAACTTATGTGACGCATTCTACAATGGTATAATTATAATAGATCACTTCTGAAATACTCCCAACTTCTACAAAACAAATTATCCTGTAATGTATAGTAAAGTGAGCAAATAAGGTAAAGCCATTAGTCTAAAGATTAACAAGCAAGTGGCCCACTGAAACATAGTAAAATAACATTTGTCCTATACAGTTTTCCGTTAATAAGGTTTTCAGCCCATTCTCAGGGCTGGCTCAAAGGCAATCTAAGTAGCTGTGACTTGGAGGACAGCAACATAGAGGCTTTTTCTCTATCTGCCATTGAGTTTTTTCCTCTTCTTCCTTAAATACTGGCAAGTGTTGTTAAGCAAGGGGAATGACGGCCAAAATGGATGTGATACTATTCACAATTACTAATTCTACAGCTTTAAAAAAAAAAAATTAAACAGCCACTATCAGGGCCCATAGCTGGACTGAAATGATATGAGGAAAGGCCTTACCTCTACTAAAGATCTGACCCAGATTTTACCCACACACAGTTGCTCTTATCCTATCTGCCTATCAGCTAACAAGTTGGTAAGTCATGTCTAGGTATTTCTAACAATCGTGCATTTGCAGATTTCTCTTCAACTAAATCTTACCTGTCTGAATATGTAACTTGCCAAAGGTTCATCCAAATCAGGCTGGTTATCAATGAATGTGAAGAGATCCAGGCCTGACCCATGCTTCTCCATCACTAGCTGGAAGAACTGCCGGTTCTCAAATACATCAAGTACCTGGTGATAAAAAGTGCTGTGACAACTTCTGATTCTCAAAAGAACTTAACAAATGTGGCACTGCACCACCCTATCCTAGAAGGAAGAATTGATCCAGTTATATTACAGTCCTTGGAGCAGGACTTCTCCAACCCAACATTCTCCAGACCTGCTAGACTGCAAAACCTCTCATCCCCAGGTAGTATACCCAACAGCCTACTGGCTAGGGATGGCAGGAGTTGTAATCTAGCACATCTGGAGGGTATCATGTTGGAGAAGGCTGCTATAGAGAATTAAGGTCAGACCTCTCCATCTTCCATTTTAAGAGAACTAACATTGTAATATGACATCTTCTAACAGCATCCTGATCAAGGATTAAGAAGATAATGCAAATCAACATGAAGATATTCTTTTCTCTGGGAATGTTAACAAGCTTTCTTGCACCAAATATTCATTGAGTCATATGGGACTAACTCTACAGAGAACTGTCAGCATCAGATAAAATCTAGCCATCTTTATATATAGCATAGTGTTTTCATTAGACAAAATTAACTTGTACCACAACATTAGAATATAAAAGAAACATATGCATACTCAATAAATCGTACCTTAATAATATTGGGGTGCTGAAGCTTTTTCAGAATTGCAATTTCCTGAGTGATTGTCCCCAATTCAGGATCCTCTACCCAGCAATAATCCAATATTCTCTCTTTCCATATGAACTTCACTACAGCCTATACATGATTGAAAGCAAAGGGATACAAACCTTAAGTAGGTAATACCTCAATTAAGCAGAAAGCAAGCTTGCATTGCCATTCATATCTGAGAAGCTATATATTCAATACAGTGAGCAGCATATGACAGTCCAAATACGTGCATGACTTTGTTTCAATAGCCATGGGACTGGACTAACATTTTACCTGCTTGCTCTTGAGTATGGAAGGGAGCACTCTCACATGCAGTTCTTCCTTCTCTACAGTTTTGAAGTTTATTGTGGGGTGGGGGGAAGAGAAAGTTAAAACCACACTGTAAGGACACACTCATTTCACAGTTTCAGTTTTCCACTTAGATCAAAATATCAAGGGCTGCGACAATGAACAGTTATTCAATGGCTCAAAGGATTTCGCTTAAGTGTTTGCATTGGGTAAAGATGTTAGTAATCATTCTGGATCAAACACAATTGCAACAGCTGGCAGTGCTGGTACTTGCTCCTCAGCCAAAATGCAGTGGAAGTGCAACAATGTGGACTAGTCTAAGGGACATATAGAAGCCCATTCATTACAACAGATATGTGTCTTGCACTCGTTCATTTTTTTAACAGCTACTTTGGGATGTGCCAAGAAAACCCCATAACTCAAAAACAACTTGAAGGCACACAACAAAAAATTATGGACAAGTATGCAACTATGTCATATTTACAGTGAACAAGACGCTACAAAGTTCTGCTCTTCTAAATTTCTTCTAGAGTTTTGGAATTCAAACTGGCTGGCTGTATTTTAGAGTGGCATAAGTGCATTAATAAGCCACCATTCTTCCATTTTAAAAAAAGTTGAACTTTGCGCAGATTATTGCAGTTTTCATTTTCTTTCATTTTTTTCTTAATGATTATACAATAAAATTGATTCAGTCACATGGCATGAAGGACATCTGAATCAATCATGCCACTACATCAAACATTTCTGATGTGCCTTTTTTAAATGAATGCACATCCATACTTGTGCACATCTGTAACTAGTAAAAAAAAAGATGCAAACTGACAGCTGCAGCAAAATGTATAAATGCTAATCCAATTGTCCTACAGCTGGAAAGGATCTGATTAAATATCCTACAGAGTCCAGCAAAGCTGACACCCTTATATCCAAATGCCCCAGGTTAAAACAGCATGTGACATACGTAGCCTTAACAATTCCCATGATGAATCACTTTACACCTCTTCCAAATAGTTGTTAATCCCAGGGACTAATTTATAACACAACAGATTAAAAGATGAATTATGAATAAATGCATCTGTCTGCTCAGGTCTCATGGAAAAGAAGTGTGTTTTCTGCCCTGACTAAACGCTACAATAATGTTATTTTACTGCTGTTGAATACATGGTGTCAAATGTGTGGCCTTCTCAATTTTGTCAGACTGCAGTGTGCATCAGACTTTGCAACAAATGCCAAATGTAATAAATGGTGAAAGTTGCAATCCAACAAAATTTGGAGTAACATACTTTCCCCATGCCTTCTTCCATGTTAGTGGGTAGACTGGAAGCTTTCCACATCTCCTTGGGTGTTTATTAAAACCCCAAAGTGCAACAGCCAGAGCCAGGCTCACAACAGTGTTTCAGGAGGACAGGTATCACTTTTGGACTAAGAAATAGGATTCCTCCCACCACATGCTCACACAGGAATGTGATATTAGTGCTGCAAAGAGATCAGTCACTCCACATATAAATGTGCACAGAGTTCTATCCAGATCTGTTCAATAGAGTAGCTTAACTTAAGAAGAAAAAGATTTTCTGTTGCTGCTGTTTTAGATTGGGGATCAGAAATGAACTACAGCCCATCTTACTAGGAAATCTCAAGCTACCCCTGTCTGACACTGCTCATCTCAAGAGGAGGATTGGGCCACCTCCCCTACTTCAGAGACATGTTGCCAGAGCTGGACAGTCTACCAGCCTCATGGTCTGAAGAATCCTATCCGGTAGGCCCTAGGAATCTTGCCCAAGCATCAGTTGGCACATCTCTTGGCAGCTAAACTATGCAAGTACTGTGCCTCAGTGGGGAAGAGGTAAAAAGGCTCCTTTTCTACAAACTACAGGGGGGAAAATAATTTGACACTTACCAGGTATCATGTAAAAAAGAACATCCATCTTGAATGTTAACAAATATCAAGACCAGCACTTCTTAATGGCACACAACACACAAATCACTAGTATAAAATATAATGCCAAACAACTTGATCTGACATCATTGTTAACCTGAACTCATCCTTAACATTAACCTGAACTCATAATTGAACTTTGAAATGAAGAAATCTGGAGGTTTTTGGAGGTTTTTGGAAACTAGAAGCACACTTAATACCAAAATCAAAAAGAGTTACCAACTAATGAGTTATTAAATAAAGATGTATTTCATGTAGAAGACTGGTTTTGCTTGCTGACCTCATTTTGATCTTTTTTGCATCTGGCTGTCCAGACAAATCCAAAAGCTCCTTTGCCAACAAGTGCAAGTGTATCATACTTCTTTCCATATTCTCCCTCGCAAGCCTTAAGTCTTTCCAGTTCTTCTGCTCGTCGTGAGCTCTCAAACAAAGGTGTTGTTTTGATCAACTGCAAGAGAAAGGAACAGACAGACACACACTACAAAATCTGAGTGAGTTCAGACTGAAAGAAAGAGTAAGTAAGGATGATCCAAGAAAAAAAAACATTAAAGAAAGACAGATATTACCACCCATAACTGTCCCCAAATTGCTGTACTGTAGTGTAAAAACCAGTAGTTTCACATTTCCTTGTGTCACCTATTTTGATCTTTTGCAGTCAGTAACAAACTAAGTACAAATTCAGAATAATTCTTAAACTCTAGGGAGCCCAACAGTATTTTCATTAGATTGAACGATTTTGGTTTTTAAAACTTTTAACAACTGAAAACAAATTCTCACTACTGGACCAGGCAGTCTTTTTCTGATATAGTGCATAAACACTCCAGTGAGTGGTGGATTGCATTGGGTCCTTCTGAAACCTTTCTTCCCAGACTGCATCCTAGCCACTGTTGAATTTTGGAAGAAGAGCAATGTGCGGGTGAGAGGGACTGAGGCTACAATTTTCTTCCCGTACACCTCATTTTGCACCAAAAATGTGCCTCCTCACAACAGCAGTACCATGCATGGGTGGTATGAGCAGTTTCATAGCACCCAAGTTTAACATTCAAATCTAGACCACGCAATTCATGACCTTCCTGGATGGCAAAAGGAGATGACCTGCACTACGTGCAAGGTTCGTACCAGTTGCTCTGTCACTACAGGGAGAATGGTCAAGTAACACAGCCCTTCATTTTCAATTAACCAGAGTCTCCTCAAACTATGAAAAGCCACTTTCCCACTGTATTTTCCAGTCATAAGCAACATCTATCAGATGAAACATCTCAGCAGCAGATGTAGGGTATGGAACTGCCAATCTGATTATTCCATCTAAAGTTTTAAAAATTACTTTGTGAAACTGCACCTAGTACTCATGCACACTCCTGAAAAGGTTAATACATTTTGCCAGGAAGAAAAAAGGAAAGAAGGAAGAAGAACTCAGCAGTGATGGGAAAGAACGCATCCTGAAACAGAATTTAAAGTAGTCCTCTTGGAGCTTTTGAACTAACAAAATTAGTCCATGCTAGATGAAAATGACAGATTGAATTCAACAAGATACCTACAGCCAGGTGGACACAAAGTACAACATACCATTTAAAAGCAGGGGGGAGGGATTATAATAATTACAGGTAACACTCAATGGTCTATAAAAAAAGATACCCATATGAAATATTTCCAGATTTGTCCTGAAAAACACTAACCTTTTGAATGTGGTCTAAACCCTTGTATTAAAAATAATAAATGAGCAAGTAGAACACAGTGGTGGAAAGCAGAGTACATGTTAATATCAGTAGCACTTTCTCTGTAGAACAGACACACACACTTTTATCTGCTAAGTTGGTGTAATGAGATGTGTTTGTGAGGAAAATTAACAAGGAGTTTAGTAACTAGGCTTCTCATCTATCCATGCTCATTTGTTGTAGTATAACTGTACAATATATCTGTACTAGCCTGCTTTAAAATCCATAGCTGCATGGAATGGGTTACTCAGGGTTACTCAGTAAAGAGGCCATAATCCTACATAACCCTAAAGGTAAACAGAGATGCAGCCAGGAGACTTTACTAGTCTTGGTGCAGATAAGAAGCTCTTTCTTTGACAGCTTGAATCTTCCTTTTCTATAAGTCTCAAGAGGAAAGGAACAGGGTGGAATTCAAAGCCTGTGTCATCTCAAAGCTTCTAGAAAGCCAAGCCTGCCAGGGTATACATCCCCTGCTTGGGAGAGATTTGTTTTGTCCCAGTCCTAGGAAGGGAAAATGCCAGTGCCTTGACCAAAAGCTTGAAGGCCCATCTGAGGCTTAGAGAACAACATAACAACATTGTGAGTCTGGAGACCATATCCACTTGAGGCTGTGTCAGAATTTCAGCTGAAGGGACATGAAAACACTTGCTTTGTTAAATACACCTATGTTTTGACTCTCAGTGACTTAGTCTTTCTTCAGTGTATCCTCTGAACCTAAACTTAGCAAGATTCGAGTGGATCAAGCTCTCCAGATGAGTACAATTGGCTGCACATTTGTTTACTGTTGTTACTTCACTCTCATAAACTATGGCTTAACGAAAAGAAGACTCAGTATACTTACTTCTGCCAAGCTGAGAGCAGAGACATCTACAAGGGTTTGAGAGGAACTGGCCAATCTGGAAAGAAGTAACTGTGTCTTTGCTGCTGCTTCTTTCTGGCTCTGGAAATGGTCCCTCATAACCCAAATACAAAAGAGAGCAGCAGGGTCTTGCAATTCTACCCGTTTCACTTCAAAGAGTATGCCTATAACATTATGAAACAAAAGGATGCTCTGAGGGGTGATGATACCAAAAAAAAAAAAAAAGCACATCTCTTTGTTCAGGGCAAGATACTAAAATCCACAACTGTGGGGGGGGCAAAAATTTAGCTTCTAGGCCTGCCAGAGTTGCCCTCATGTTGAAGCCTTCTATTCTGCTCTAAGTTTCACAGACAACCAATTATATCTTAATGTCTGTAGTTAGTGAAATCAAATTAATGTTCTCCTTTGGCTGGTTCTGCATTCAAAACCTGGATGGGCAATGAATTAAAGCACAAGTTAATTTAAAATCCTTACATCCACACATTTTACATTATTTTTTCTTGTTTGGCTAAGTATACACTGAATACCCATTTCTGGTAAATTTCCAAGCAAAAAGGAAATTGATGTCAGATTAAAAGTACAAGACAGAGAGAACGAGAGAATGAATATTTCCAACTTACTGAGCCTGGAACCATCTCTGTGGTAGCAGTTGCCTGCATAGCTGCCTTCCTGGATCTCATTGTTCAAACTAGTTCCCGGAGACAGCACAGCTTCTAGTTTCACAGGAGTGGATGTTACTTGTGCCATGCTCTGCTGTTTTGATGGCATAAATTCTTCTTGGGACTGCTCATCATTGTTTGGAGAATGTATTGCTAGATGGTTGTCCATGCTCTCTGAAGCACTCTCAGCCCCTGAAGAACAATCTATAGAGAAATCTAAGCCAGAGTGGCCTGAACGTTTACTAGTGAGCAAGCTTCTGTGGCAGCCAGCTGGAGAATCATTCTTCAACAGGAACTCTACTTGACTGCTTGCAGAAGTATTAGTCATCTGCTCCATGGACTGGCCATGATCTTTCTCACTTAACAATGAAAGCTGTACCAGCCCAGAGGCGGCATTTGAACATGCCTCTCCACTTCTGCTGACAGCCAAGTCCTTCATGCCGCAGCAAAGAGAGTTCGTCACATCAACTGTCTTTCCTTCCACAACTGCAGAGTCATCACAAGGAGATAATGTTCCCAGAGAAATAGGATTGCTGCTGCTCCTTTCCTCAGACAAGAAGGCTGGCAAATCACATACTGAATTTTCTAATAGAATGTTTTCAAAGCCCCACTTTGTTGCCCTACTTTTTAGAGATCCATGGGTTTGCTTGTGGCTAGATGCTGTGCTATACACTGGCTCATCTAGAGTGGGAGTGCCAAATGATCTATGTATAGCATCACAAGGCACAGTTGTTTCATGTCCAAAATCATCATCTAATGTACAGATGGCCAAAGTCTCATCACTTAAGAGAGTAACTTTTCTTCCTGCAGAGGTAGGGGTAGTCTGGCACTTCAAGGTTTCATGCAGCAAACCAGAAGCTTGTCTATCACAAAGATCAACTTCCTCTTCTTTCTCAGGCAAGTCACAAGTGCTCCTGGAAAGAAATTTCCCCTGCAATTGAGTTTTACCTTCTTGAGAACGCATAGATTTTGCAGGCTCAGTGGAGTGTTCATTATGTAGATTCACTGATGGCAAAACTTCATCAGAGTCCAGCATATGGCTACCAGCTATACAGTCCCTGTTATAGGGGAAAAAATGACAAGTTACTGGTCATGTTATGAGGAGGCAAGGAGCTCCTTCCCCAACATGTTCTGATCCCCATACTAATTATTTATTTGATTTGATTCGAAATATCTTAGCCACCATCCATGCAAAGGATCCCACACTGGTGTACAAAAGTGTAAATACAGCTATTCAAATTAAATCTATATGCTCAAAAAAATAAAAAAAATAATCACAAAAAAAAAAATAATTAAGGAAAATATAAATCAAAGTAAAGCATGGAATTGAAAAGGATGGGCAATGGGCTCCAGAACCAAAGCAAAGACTTCGGATCACATGATCCCTGCCTTATCCTAAGTTGTATAGGAATGTAATCCTGGAGATCTCCTTCATACTAGTCTAGGAAGCATCAAACCAAAGCAAGACATCACTTAAAACAGTGTTTGTTAAGCTATCTGACATGAGAAATGGCAGGGTTTTTTTCCTCTAGTGTGCCAGCTACCATTGCCTCCAACTTTTTTTTTTCTTGTGGAAACACACCATGAACTGGCAGCCTGTGCCTTGCAGACTGCTACCAGTCCACAGAACTCCACTTTCAGTATCACTTATCTAAAGTGCCTCCAAGATTAAGAGATAATGTATCTTTTCAGCATGCCATCTTCTGAGGCCATCTTCTGTCAGTGCACACCAGACCAATTTGGTGAGGGAGCATCTACTTTGTAAAAGATCCTCTGCCAATTAAACATCCAAATACCTATTATTAGCCCTTTTTAGAAAAACTCTTTTTATTTTGTTAAGTCCTCCTACGTTTTGCAAAAATGCACAATGCTTTTTGAATGAGCTACTTTGAAACTTTTTATTGGCATAAGCTATGGTTTAAATAATAAATAAAACTAAGCAACTCCTGTCATTCTCCATATGAATCATTCCATGATGGCATGGGATGACATAGGCACTTGCATTCCAGCTGAGAATCCCAAGATAAAAGATAATTGAACCAGTCCTAGGTTGATTTTAGTCTATCATCCAAGATGTTTATTTCCAAGCAAATGGTTAGAGACAGAGTTTGAATGGTTAGAACAGAGCCTCATCACACAGCCATGAACATCACTAGATGACTCACATAATAATGGACCAATTATTCCACTGCTATTGTTTGAGATGACAGGGGGAGACAGCTAAGTCCTATCTGTGGAGTTTGATCTGTGACAGCTGGCTCACGCACTCTGCTCATTACCTGATGATGGGCATTGAATATATACACAAGAACTACTGCCTCCCACGCCCTGGAAGCAAGGACTATTTGAATCAGCAATGTGCAGCAACTTCAGTCATGAATATATTCATTTCAAAGTAAGACAGAGCAATCCTAATCCTAAAAAGTCCCACTGATTCGCAAATATGCAAAGGACTGCAGTTGAGAACACATTAGTGCCCTGGATTTTCCATTTGCTGTTTTTCCTTTAATGGTTATATTTATAACTGGTTTAATTTTGTTGATAATTACATTTTACATTTTTGGATATGAGAATGTTAGCATGTTTGTTTTCACTTCTGTAAGCCACCTTGAATTTCAAACTGAGAAAAGGACACGAAATAAACAAACATAAATATATAGTTCACCCCATCATGCCCTGTACTTAGCAGAAATGTGTTCAGATTGTTGGCGGGGGGGAGGCACAACTGTTGAGTCTGATGCCAACTGAGTATTTCAAGTGAAACAGAGGTTTTAACATGCTGTCAGTTTCAAACCATGCAGGACCAATGGGAGCCTAATATACTTCAAGACCTCCTTCTCACGTACGCACAACCTACCTATTCAATGACGTAGATGCTTCTGTGAGTGGTGACACAAGAGAAGACAGATCATGTCCACCCTCTTTCTGTGTTCCTTTCCTGTTCTGGAGCTCTGTTCCATCACTTTTGATTGTTGTAGCAGATTCCACGATTTCATGTGGGAAACTAGAACTGTGGGTATCTAAAGCATCACCTTCTTTTTCTCCCTGAACTAGGTCACAATTGCTCCTGGCAAGATCTTGCTCTTTACCTCTACTTTCTACCATATGAGGTTCGGAATGAGATTGATTTGGTGAACAGGTTTCACATGGCTGGGAGTTAGTAGGCTCTTTCATATGGGTATCTGTGCTGACTCCTTCACATAGCCCCACAGAAGGGAGAACTTCAACACTGGCAGACACATTTGTGTTAACTTTAGAATCTCTACTGGGAGGAAAAACATTTATCAGTTACATTGTGTAGAATGAAGAACCATCTTCCCCAATATATCCTCCTCCCCATGATGTAAAATCAGTGGCAACTGGATGCTTAATGTGCATTTGTTACTGGTTAAACCCCACACGTACAAAACATACCGATTAAATGATGTGGATCCCTCTGCAGGAGATGACAGAAGAGAAGGCAAACTACCCTCACTTTCCAGCTGGGTATCCTTTCCAATATGAAACTCTGCCTCATCACTCCTTTTTGATTCCTGTTGTTCTTGCAGTCCCAACGAAGCCACATCTCCAGCACTGTCTGAGATGATGATCAAAGAAACAAAGCAAGGGTTTGAAGTGATTCTTTCAGCCTGGCATACACTGAAAGACTGAGAGCTGCTTCGTATGTTCAGCATTTGTATGGCTACATAACTCCCATAATATTTTACACCTAGACAAAAGGTTTTAAGAAGTACCTCCTGAAGTGTTAAAAAATTTGTAAGTACCTCTAACGTATTCATATGTTCCTACTGCAACATTTGGAGCAATCAGACAGGCCTCCATCAAGGAATATAAGCTGTTGCTAAGGAACAGCCAAGGTTACTTATCCCTTCTTTTATTTTAACTAGAACAGAAATTGAAGGCTCTAGAGATTGTATGTTTCCATTTTAATCTTGACCATTTGTTCTGGAATAAACACAACCTAACATCTCTGTTTTGCAAGATATTTTTAAAATCATATCATTGCATATCATTGTTCCATGTGGGGGAAGCTGATGAAATTTATCTTGATTTACAGTGCAATCCTATATGCATCTACCCAGAATAAGTCCCATAATGGGATTTACCTTTCTCATGGAAGTGGGTTTAAGACTACAGCCTTATGAAGACTTTCAGGAATTTCCCCAAAGCCAGCTTGTATCAGGAAAAAATTTATTACACATGTTAATTGTTAAATCTGAGGTGCTTATTTCAAATTGGTCCAACTTTCTCTCAAGAAAGACATTTAATCAAGAAATTAGGACTTCCTTGTCAGGCAAAAGGCTTTGGATAAACATCTTATAGAAGTTCTCCTGACCCAAATAGAGATACATAAAAGGAATCTGATACGCTTATCTTCAAACACACTGATGTTATGTGGTAGAGGAGCCATTATTTTACATTTATTTAGCATATAGTTAAAAGGCTCAGAGATCCAAAAATGCAGAAACCGTGTTAATTTTATAATATTTACAGGCTTCCCTGGCTTATCTGAAAGGTTAGGGGCCTGAGCACTGTCAGAAAACAGAATTGGTTGAAAAGCAGAACCCATGTATTGTACTGTGGGGAGCATGAAGGACTTACAGAGGTTCAGCTGGCACTTGCAAAGTCTTTCACTTGGCATAGTGCCTTTATTTCCCCATCTGAGCTCACTTTGCAAGTAACACACACATGCAAGTGGTTCCAAACGAGCTTTAGTCGGAAAGAAGAAGTGATAAAAGAGCAGAATCCCTGTCAAATTAATGGAACTTGTCTTTAATTTGGAAGCATCAAAAGAGTAATCAGATAACAGAGTGCCAAAAGGTGGGGGCTTCCTGTACAGTAAACATAGTTTCTGCCTGAAAAATGACACAGTGCTCTACATTTCAGGGTTAACATCTTATATTTTGTAATGGTAAGCTCAAAATACACAAGACAACAGATCATGCCATATTTCAAATGAATGGTTTCTGTTCAATATCCCCTGGCAAGTGCAAATCAATCCTGGTTGTCTAGCAACTTCATTCTTTTGTTTTGTGAACTGACATGCCATAGCAAAGTGAAAAGGGTATGCTACATGCATTACACAACCTATTTTTAAAGAAGAGAGACAGAGACAAAGCTTTTTGCCCACTACTTCCATAATCTGACCTTTATTAACCTCCACTGTTCTACAGTCATCCATATGGGTTCCTTTAAATTTGGTCCCATTTTCTACATCAACATCATAACTTCCTCTAGACCTTTGGAGCAGCAGAGAGGAGTTCCCAACTTTGTCCATATACTTGTAAAAACCAGGAATCAAGAATGTGATGTTCTAGAATACAGAATTAAGCAATTATCAACGTCACCATCATCATCATCTTTCTTATCTTTTTCTCTTGCTTTCTGCCAAACTTTGGGCCTCAAAGCAGCTTACATATTAAAACAATACAGTGTAAAAATATATAACTAGTACAGTGGTCCCTCCATTTTCGTGAAGGTTGGTGGTGCAGAATCTTTGCAAAACAGGAAAAAACAGAGTAACTCCCCCCAGCGATACCCCTCCCATTCCCTTCTGGAGCTCCCCACTCCCATTCCATTGCCTTTTGTGTACCAGGACCAAAGGCAAGGAAATGGAGAGAGAGCAATAGAGGGAGAAAGCATGAGTCCCCCTCCATTCAACTGCTTTCTGCCTTGGCGTGAATTCTCAGCATGGGGGTCAAAAGCAAGGGAATGGGAGGGAGAGCTCTTGCAGGGAGAAAGAAGGTATGCACGTGCCTCCTCTTCCCCATTTCCTTGTCTTTTGTCTGCCCTTTCCCCTCCTTGCCTTCTCCACATCCAACAAAATGCAAGAGAATGGGAGAGGAAGAAAATGAGGAGAAAGTGCACACGCACACACACCTCACAAATAATCAAATTTGTATAGGTCAAACCTGCGAATGTGGAGGGAGGACTGTACATATTAAAACAGAACTATAAAAGAATTAAAACAGTTACAAAGAGATTAAAAGAAGCAATTAAACTTAAAACATAAAGTCTATGTACTTCCCTTTACTAAATAATGACTGATGTCAACATAATCTAAGAGAGGACAAAAGTGGCATATAGGTATGTGATCTTTGCCCAACATGAAATCAAATCACAGTTGTAGAGTCCAATTTGTGGTGGAAGCCTACATTTGAGGTCTTTCCATTCTGTGACAGAAATACTGTGTACCCTTGGTATCACTAGGATTTGGCTCCAGGACCCCCCAAAGATACCAAAATTTGTGGATGCTCAAGTCCCATTACATACAATGAACTTGTATAAAATGGCAAAATCAAAGTTTGCTTTTTGGATTTATTTATTTATTTATTGAATATTTTTAAGTCATGGTTAGCTGAATCTACGGCTACAGAAACCATGGCTATGGAGGGCTGACTGTATACTAAATATTACTGGCAACTTAATTCAAATGAATCATGTTTCTGCCCAGTTGTTGAAAACCTAGTCTAACTTCTCAGCATTTATCAGCAGAGAAGGTATTTCCAAAATAGGCATAATTTCTTCATTTGGTAAGTATTAGCCACTTCATGTCTTTTTTTAAGAGAGGAGAAAAACAACACAGTTACCTTTCCTAGTAGCTCCTTTTTCTCATAACCAAACAGCATAAGAGAAAATGTATTATTGATTCCATTAATTGTGCCATCAGGTTGAACAGTTATCAGCCCGCTGATGGTCGTAAACACCCATATGGTAGCACAGAAAGAACAATTTATAGGCAAGGATGTTGTACTGTCTTCTGAAATGTCAGCATCAAGTTCTGGCTCATGGTTATCTAATACTGAGATATCTTCTTCAACAGGGAAGTTCACTTTCAGTTTCAGGCTCAGAGGGAATGTTGTCCCCTCCCTCGCTCGGCCAACAGATCTCTGAATCTTGATATTCTGAAAAGAAGAACTCGACAGTCATATGGCAGTAAACATTTAAGCAAATACAAATATTCATTGATGGTAGCTAGAAATTCCAATGAACTCTGATTGGATGGACCAAATTACTATCAAAATTTTGGAATTGTATACAAAGCAGTCTATGTAGAAATCCAGTGCCCAAGTGACATTCAAGAGAATAAGTGCCCGTAATTCACAATATGGTACCTTTGGTATTTTCTTGCCAGGTGTAGGGATCTGAATAGAAGGAATCAGGTCTGTTATATAATGACCGATCACGTCTTCTGAGGATGCATACCCATGAAGGTGAGCAAAAAGCGGGTCACAGGAAGCAATCTCTCCCTAAGATGAGAGTTCCATAGAATTAGGTTCACATTATAATTGCAAAGCACTCCAACCCAAAATTTCTGACAGTATTGAAAATAACATGATCTAAATATACCCAAAGAGGGCAACAATAGTGGCAGACAATGATTTAGAAGAGGGGCCCTAATGAAATGCCATTTTAAGACAGATAATAAACTTCCATAAGGATTTCTTATCCTCCATGATATAGTCAATTTTCATATCTTTACTAGTTTTAAAACAGTATATAATGTCTTTTGGTCATGCAATAGACCTCCAAGAAAGCAGAGAATGAGACAATATAAAAATGTTCATGAAAAAAATCATTTACCTTCATGAGCACCTGACAAAGCTTTGTAGCTCCTTCATATCAGGAAAAGCTCCACAGCAATTTTAAATTACAGCAACAGGAAAATAACTTCTAGTGTGACAGGCATCTTCCTATGGTTAAAACACTGCAGCCCCCAACAGATTGTTTTAAGCAATTTGTTGAGAGCAGTAGCTTCAACAAATTCAAGCTACCAATGAAACATGCATGTCTTTTTCTTCAACAAGACAGATAGCATGTTGTTTCACGTGTATATGGAAAATCAAAACTGTTTCACTTAACTCCTTGTATACCTATAGGCATTTTTGCTGTTCATCTTAGTATCTTTTTTGCAACTTTACTCACATTGTTTGTGAAATAAACAGAGGCAGAGAGTCTTTCCACAGGCTCCAGAACAACCACACAGTACTCATTGTGATGGGTTTTAATTCTTCTTGTCCAAACAGACACTGGTATATTCTCATTGCTACGGGAAATAACATCTACCTATTGATAAAATACATTGTTACATTTCCAGTCTGCAGGCTATAGAACTTAATCCAGTTACATACTGGTTTGCAATTTTATTTGTGGAGTTTTGAATCATGCAGTTTACCACATAATTTAAGAATATATATTCAGAAATAAACATTAGTGGTGGTCATGGATCTGCATCAGTTATAACAAGATTGGTTCAGCAGGCTTTATCAAAACACTTAAAAGCCTAAATGTATCCATCAGAGTTAAATCATGCAGAATTATTCCAGGACTCTGCAAGAGCTTTTGTTGCCTAATTTACATGAAATCCCTTTTATAAGCATAGAGCAGAAAGATGAACAGGTTGCTTACCTGTAACTGTGGTTCTTCGAGTGGTCATCTGTGCCATCATACACTAGGAGCTTTAGCGCCTGCGCGGTAGCGTTCGGAAACTTCTAGAGCTTGTTCGCTTGGCGGGAACCCCTCCCCCACGCCAGTACTGCGCATGCTCCTCCCGCCGAGCAACGGTCTCTCCTCAGTTCTGTCGTCCGCCGTAGAACCTACAGGGACCTGAGAAAGAGGGGAGGAAGGGCGGGTGTGTATGATGGCACAGATGACCACTCGAAGAACCACAGTTACAGGTAAGCAACCTGTTCTTCTTCTTCGTGGTCTCTGTGCCTTCATACACTAGGAGACTGTGTAGCTTACCGGTCGGACGGCGGGTCAGGTCCTACAGCACGGAAGCCAACACCTCACGTCCAAACCGGGCATCTCTGCGCGACCGGCAGTCGAGCCTGTAGTGGCGCACAAAGGTCGATGGTTGGGACCAGGTCGCCACACGGCAGAGTTCATGCAGGTCAACTCCTCGCAGGAGGGCCGCAGAAGTAGCCACAGCTCTGGTGGAGTGGGCTCGAAGCAGGACTGGCGGAGGCTTCCTCGCGAGCTCATACGCCAGTTCAATAGTCCTCACCACCCACTTGGAGAAGCGCTGGGTGGACACTTTTAGGCCCTTCCGACGTCGCCCATAGCAAACAAAGAGATGCGGCGTCTGTCGGAAGGAAGCAGTCCTGTCCTTGTAGAAAGCCAATGCCCGACGCACGTCCAGGGAGTGGAGGGACCGCTCCAACGGTGTCGTCGGGTTCGGGAAGAAGGCAGGCAGGATGATGTCCTGGTTGAGATGGAAACTGGACACCACCTTTGGCAGGAACGAGATGTCAGGTCTCAGGACCACCTTGTCCCTGTGGAAGACCGTGAAGGGCTCATCGGAACGAAGAGCTGTGATCTCACCCGCTCGCCTCGCTGAGGTCACCGCTACCAGGAAGGCAGTTTTCATTGTCAGGAGCCTGTCATCCGAGGTCGCCATTGGCTCGAAGGGCGGCTTCGTCAGCTGCGAGAGCACCAGCGAGAGGGACCACGGCGGTAGCGGCGGCGATACCGGCGGGTAGAGATGATGAAGTCCTTTCAGGAACCGCTTAACGGTATCGTTCCTGAAGAAGGCCGAGGCAGCAGATCGTGGCGGTTGGTATGCCACGATCGCGGAGAGATACACCTTCAGGGATGGAAACGCCAGGCCCTGTTGCCGGAGGTGCAGGAGGAAGTGCAGGACGGTCGAGAGCCCCGCGGGCGATACCGGCTCACTCCTCTCGTTAGCGAAGGTCAGGAAGCGTCGCCACTTGTATTGATAGTTGCGACGGGTGGATTCCTTCCTGGCCGCGACGAGGACGGTACCGAGCACGGGATCGTCTAGTGCGATATCCTCCAGGCATGGAGGGCCAGGCGTGGCAGGTCCGGATGGAGGACTCGGCCGCCGGAGTGGGAGAGCAGGTCCGGTGTCGGTGGCAACCGGAGCAGGTCGTCTCGTGCGGCTTGTAGCAGGGGTGCGAACCAATGTTGCCTCGGCCAGTACGGGGCTACCAGGATCGCGTCGGCTCGGTCGGCGAGGATCTTCGATATCGTCCGGCCGAGCAGCGGGAACGGCGGGAACGCGTAGAGGAGTTCCCCAGTCCACGGAAACTGGAAAGCGTCCCCGATGGAGGCGCGATCGTGGCCTGCTCTGGAACAGAATCGGCGACACTTCGCGTTTTCCCTGGTCGCGAAGAGGTCGATCGATGGTTCGCCCCAGCGGTCCCGAATCAGTCTGAACGCCTCTCCGGAGAGAGACCATTCGTGATGGGATGAGGTGTCCCTGCTGAGGGCGTCTGCCGTGGTGTTCTCCTGCCCGGCCAGGTGAACCGCCACGGGATGCGTGTGCAGGCGAATGCACCATTCCCACAGGTCGAGCGCGATGTCGAGCAGGGTCGTGGAATGAGTCCCACCTTGTCTGTTGATGTAGCAGACAGCGGTGGTGTTGTCCGTCAGAATCAGGACCGTGCGCCCCGCCACGGCATGGCGGAACGCCCGTAGGGCTTTCCAGACGGCGAGCAGCTCCAGCGCGTTGATATGGAGAGCGGTCTCGTCGTCGGTCCATCTGTCGCGGACTCTGAGATCGCCGCAGTGGGCACCCCATCCATACAGGGAGGCGTCGGTCGTTACCGTCACCTTCGGTGTCGGCTGTTGGAAAGGCATCCCCGACATGAGATTGCATCGCGACTGCCACCATCGGAGGGATGAGCGGACGTCTCCCGGCAGCTGCAGTCGGAGTGTCTGTTCGTCTCGCAGGGGGTCGAATATGCGGACGAACCAGTGTTGAAGAGGTCTTGCTCTCAGCCTGGCGAGATATGTCACAGCGGTCGTCGCAGCCATGTAGCCCAAGAGCTGCTGGACACTTCTCGCAGATAACGTCGGGGCCGTACGAGCATGAGCGGCGGCCCGGATCAAGGTTTGTGCTCGAGACTCTGGTAGGTACGCCCTGGCGGAGGTCGAGTCGAGCGTCGCCCCGATGAAGTCCAAGATCCTCGCCGGCTCGAGGTGGGACTTCTTCGGATTCACTCGTAGACCAAGGCGGGTCAGGAGTGACAACGTCATGTGGACGTCGTGGTAAAGTCTCTGTTTGCAGGACGCCACCAACAGCCAATCGTCGAGGTAGGGGAAGACGGAAGCGCCCTTCGTCCGCAGGTAGGATACCACCGGGGCCATGCACTTGGTGAAGACCCTTGGTGCAGTCGAGAGTCCGAACGGCAGCACCTTGTACTGGTAACAGGTGTCGTCGACTGCGAAGCGGAGGTACCGTCTGTGCTGCGGGCGAATGGCGATATGGAAGTATGCGTCTCGGAGATCGATGGAGGCGAACCAGTCCCCTCGATGTAGGAAGGGCAGGATCGACGGTATCGTGACCATCTTGAACCTTTTGGGGCGGATGTAGTAGTTCACCCCTCTGAGGTCTAGGATCGGCCGGAGGGTACCGTCGGCTTTCGGTACCGTGAAGTACCTGGAGAAGAAGCCGGTGGTCTTGGCCTCTTGCGGGAGCCGCTCGATCGCCCCTTTCTGGAGGAGGGATTGGATCTCTTCCAGGAGGGCCGGACTCGACGGCGTGGAGTAGTAAACGCCTCGAGGAGGATATCGAGAAACTCGATGGCGTAGCCAAGACGGACGATGGAAAGCACCCAAGAGTCCGTAGTGACACATTGCCACTCCGCTAGGTGTCGAGCGAAGTCGGTCGGTCTCCGAGCGCTGATGGTAGGCTGAAGAGTGGGTATTGGTGGGTCCTGCCAGGCACGTCAAAACCGAGACTTTGTCTCGGAGGAGGACTTCTTCGACGAAGCCGGGCGCCGCCTAATCGTGCGTCTGGCCGATGAGCCGGAGGACGGTCTCGACTGTCCAGACTGGGCCGAACGCTGGAACGACGAGGTGGAGGATCGTCGCCAGGATGGGCGGAAGGTGGAGGCCCTGCGGGCCTGCGTGGCCGGCTGCAGCCCGATCTTTTTTGCGGTCAGTCTCGCCTTGACAAGATTGTCCAAAGCTTCGTCTGTGGACGAATTGAATAGGCCTTCACCGTCGAAGGGGAGATCTTCAATCCTCCTTCTGGTGTCCTCCTGGATGTCGGCCGGTCGCAGCCAAGCATGGCGGCGAAGGCCGAGGGATCCCGCCATGACCCGGGAGGCGATCTCCACTGCGTGCCGGGAGGAGGCCATCTGGTGCCGAGCGATGGAGATAGCCTCATTGAAGATCACGGAGGAGGCTTGGCGGATGTCCTCCGGTACCGCCTCCATCGCCGGTTGCAGGCGATCGAGCACTTTTTTCAGGTATGCCGCGAGGCAAGCCTGAGTGTTGGACAGCCTGATCTGCAAGGAGGCAGCTGAATAGAACCTCCTTGCGTAGGCGTCCAACTTCCTGCCCTCCTTGTCCGGCGGGGTGGTATGTTGCCTGCCGGAGCCCTTTGTCTGTGCCGACTCGACGACCACAGAGTTCGGTACAGGGTGATTAAAGAGATAACCAGCGTTATCCTTCTGCACCCTGTAGAGGTGTTCTAACCGCTGCGGTATCGGCTGAGCCGAGGCCGGTCTATCCCAGGCGGCCTTCACCAGTCTGGATACCCGGGGCAGGAGAGGCAGCGGGGCCGTGGAAGGTCGCTTCTCCTCGAAGACGGAGAAGGCTGGATCGTCGTCCTCCGGCTCCGCATCGGCGATCTTAAGGCCGAGGGTAGTGGCCATGCGGAGCAGCATCGCAGAGAACTGGTGGACGTCCTCTGGAGCAGAATCTGGGATCGGGTCCCCGAATCCCAGCGGAGGAGACTCCTGTGAGGCCGCCTCAGACACCTCTGACTCCGCGCTCGAGTCGTACGACTCCGAGCTCGGTGAGTCCTCTCGCCGCTCGCTTTCCGGCTCCTTCGTCGCCGCAGGTGTTGCCTTCCTAGGCTTCTCCGCAGCCGGGGCGGTGGTAGCAGCAGCGTCCCGCTTGGGATGGCTGACCACTGACTTCACCCTCTTGGTGGTGACCGGGGTAGTCTGGCAGGCTGACGTCGTCGTAGCCCGCTCAGTCACCACCGACTCCGTAGGGCGCGTCGCCGTTGCCGTGACCCTAGGAGGTGGCGATATCGCCCGATACCGTGGTGAAGGCTCCCTCGCCCTATGATATCGAGGAGAGGGAGAGCGGCTGAAGGAGCGGCGGTCCGACGGAGATCGGCTTCGGCGTCGACGGTACCGAGCCTCGTCCCCTCTAGGCGAGCGCGATTCGCGCTGTCGACGAGGTGACCGGGACCTCCGGAAGGTCTCCCAGCGACTCGGGCCACGATGGTACCGATCCCGGTACGATGGCGAATGCGACCGATAGGAGGCCGGGCGCTCTCTCCACTCAGATTCCCTCGCGTACCTGGCCACGTAGGACGCCGAGGTGTATCTGGAGGCAGACGAGCGAGGTTGTTCCTCTCTTGTCTCCCTCGGAGGCGGCGAGGCCACCGGACGCTCGGAAGAGCGGGACCGGGACCTAAAGGAGGTCGAACGCCGCTCCGGAGAAGCAGAGGGCTCCCTCTGCTGCAGGTCGGCCGACCTGCGACGGCTAAGAGGGCGGTGGCGCTCCTCCACCAGGGTTGGAGGGTCTGCCACAGGCGAGTCCGGGCGCTGTTGGGGAACGTCCTCGATCTCATCCTCCGAGAGATCGACGGACTCGCCTCGCCCTTTGGAAGGCTGCTGAGTAGGAGGAGGAGTAGGAGGTCGAACGTCCCCAGCCGGGGAGCGCTTCTTCTCCTTCTTCTTTCTTCTTCTCCTTCTCCTTGCCCTTGCCTCCGTCCGGAGCAGGGCGCTTTTTTGCAGGCGTCTCCGTAAGGGGAGCCTCAGCCTTCCTCGCCGTCGAGGATCCTTTTGCTGACTTGGCAGCCGCCGACAGCTTCGGGATCCTCGGTAGCGCCGAGATCGGCGTTTTCGCCGGTACCGAGCCCGATACCGACGAGGTGGACGGAAAGGCAGCCGCCGATACCGTCGATGGCGTGGTCGTCTTCTTGTCGGCCATCTTGGAAGTGGAGGTCTCGTCTATCGCCCGCAGAGACTGCTCCCAACAATAAGATTTGAGTCTCGCGGAGCGGTTGCGGAGAGTTTGGGGAGTAAAATCCCGGCAAATTGGGCAAGTCCGGATGTTGTGGGACTCACCCAAACAGAAGAGACACTCCTTATGGCCGTCGTTGAGGGCAACCTTGCGGCCGCAGGACACGCACTTTTTAAAGAGCGCGGACATAAGACGAAGAACGCCAAACTCCGAAATACAAAAAGACGAAAAACCGAAGGGGGAGTCCGAAAGAGAGGTCAAAGACAGTCCGAAAGTCCGTAAAACCGTGAAAAACAGCAAGCCAAGCACAACGTGAGAGGAACAAACTGAAGAACCTTCCGTACGCGGCGGCGGACGAGAAGAACTGAGGAGAGACCGTTGCTCGGCGGGAGGAGCATGCGCAGTACCGGCGTGGGGGAGGGGTTCCCGCCAAGCGAACAAGCTCTAGAAGTTTCCGAACGCTACCGCGCAGGCGCTAAAGCTCCTAGTGTATGAAGGCACAGAGACCACGAAGAAGAACCATGGTTCCTTTGGACATATTATGTAAATCACACACACACACACACACACAGTAATCATTTTACAGCTATACAGCACTTCAAGCGTTCCAAGTGCTTCAAACATATTACCCCAGATCTTTCAAACTTTAGATAGCATATCAGTGTTATTAGTCCAACACTGGAACACCAGACAAAGAACAATTGCTTGCCAAAGACCACCTAGAGAGTTCATGGCAACTGACATTGACAATTCTTTGTCACGCTCTAGACACCAGCTGTTGATAGAATATGCTATGTCAGAAGACTTTTGGAAACTACGCAGAAATAAAATTGCCCTGATTTCAAATTTGTTAAAGAGAAAAAATTATCTATAATTCAACAACTACTGCCAATTTGGAACACTGTATCAGAAGTCAGATATTAAAAACTTGGGGATCTGCCTAAGGCTACAGTCTTCTTTTCATCTTGAATTCAGCAAGGCTTAGTAAACATGCGGAGGACTTGACCGCGAAGTTTCAGGCCAAACAGCTGGCATAATATAGAAGACTTAAACCGACACTCTAAGAAACTGAGGATAAACACTTCATGATGAAATGTACTCTATCTAGTCTGGGAACCGAACCAAAAAAAGTACATTCACCTTTAATGTGCCACAAGATTCCTGTTTGCTTTCCAAATATCAACATTTCATCTATTAGATCCACAGTTATAGATATGACAGCAAAAAGAAGGCATGAATTTATTCTCGCTAAAAAAATCTTTGCCTACTGATATCTTCATATTTGGTGACTGCGGTTAAAAAGCACAGCAGACCACGGACTATAACCTAACATTGGCAATCCCTTCCCTGGAAGAAAATCCTAGCTAATTGCTAAAGTTTGTTTTGGGTAACTGGGAAAGGGTCTTCCACTGAACCGCAGCTCTACCAATTATTTATGCACCACGTACATAGCTGTTCATATTGCAATGGCCAGAGGGCTTAAGAAAGGCTGGCACTCTACCTCCATTTCCAAACAAGTGTTGAAAAATCTGAGACAAGATTATGTTTCTCTTACCAACAACCCAAATTTCCTAATTAAAAGTCAATTACGTTATTTTTTTGGAAAAAAAACTGAGAAGAACCAATTGAAAGATTATTTCGTATGTATACATCAACAACCTGAATGAGCATGTAGCCAGTCTATTAATCACAAATTAAAAATTCTTGTTCCTGAATCTGTCTATTCAGGTTTTGGTTATGCTCAAAATTTTCATATTCATTATACAACCATACACATATTATGACCTATTTTTTTCATCAGTATATAGGAAAATGAATACTTGACTGATTTTTTTTTTATTGAATGCAAATATATAAGCAAATAAGCATGATTTGATTCCTTCAACTGCAACTCCAGGTATGTTTTTAAAGTTAATTTAAAAATACTTCTTCATTACATTTGAACAGAAGCAGCTTTATATTTTGGTTTTAATATGCTGTAAACGGCCTCGAAACCCAATACTAAAGGTGAGATATAAATGAAAATAACAACAACAATACAAGTAGAATTGCTATAGGTGCCTTGCTAGTTCTTTGGAGTATTTAACAGAATGAGCAATGATATAAAACAGATGACATAATAATCACACATTTATCTGTTAGAGAATATTTATTCCATGTCTCACACACCACTGTTCCAGGAACTACTGTCTCATGTTCTTCAGCATCAACATGTTCTTCCTTTAGTGTCTCTGTAATATCCCAACTGGATTTTGAAATCATCTGAGACAATTTCTGGCCAATCACTTCCTGAGTACTGTAACCGAGAAGCTTGCAGGCTTTGTCATTTGCAACTAGAATCTAAAAAGAGAAGAACAAGAAAAGTGAATGGAATTTCTCTTCTACTGCTTGAAAAAGTAAAGGGAGTTCCATCCTATATCTGGCACTGGAAGAACAAAGACAGACACAGTGGGCTAAATCCCAACTACTCACTTCAAGGGGGAAAAGCTCTTTTCTGTATAGAGAAATCCAGCTTATTCTAATGAACAGGATGGAGTTCTGTGGACCTCCATCTATTGTTGGACCACAACTCCCAGCATTCTTCACCACTTACTATATGGATACAGCTGATGAAAATCGAAACCTTGCAATATCTGGAGGGCTGCACAATCCCCACTTCTTCTGATGGTAGACAAGAAAAGATTATGGGCCTTTCTGCACTACGCTGTTAAAGTGCTAATATTCTACTTTCAACATCCCGTGGAATTCCATAGAATGTTCAAAGTGGAATAATAGTACTATAACAGTATAGTGAAGAAAGACCCTATGTTTCTCTTACCAACCATTCATGCTTCCTTATCAAAAATCAATTACATTTTCTAAAAAGAAAAACTGAGAAAGACCAGCTCAAACAATGTCCTGTTATACATCAGCAGCCTGTATAAACATGTAGCCTGTACTTATCACTCAAAAAAGTTTAGCTGAGTGATAAGGAAAGTGATAAGAAAATATCTTGTAACACAGCATTACAGTTTTGCTTACAGACTTGTCTTCTGGCTTTTAGTTAAAATGCTAACAAGCCAAACAAACAGAAACCTATTATTAGTCTGAGTTTTCAACCCCAGGCAGTAATTAATAGTCAAAAGAGCAATTACTTAATTAAGCCTTAACTGTAACTGGCAAATAATGTCGAGCCCCCTTTTGGCCTTCAGTTTTCTGACACAGCCAGCTCCAGCTGCCACAGGAAAAAAGGGAATAAAGAGAAGAGCGATGAACTCCATGAGGACCCCATTCTGTTTCTACTTCGGGGTTAACTACCACTTTTAGTATTATTCCTCTGTGGTATGAGCTACCCCTCCTAATTTGGTGTCATCTTCAAATTTGATAATCATGTTCTCTATTCCATCTTCCAAGCCACTTATAAAGATGTTGAATAGCACCAGGTGCAGGACAGAACCCTGTGGCATGCCACTACTCATTTCTCTCCAGAATGAAGAGCCATTGGTGACCCTCTGGGTTTGGTTGGTTAACCAACTACAAATCCACCTAACAGTAGCACTGTCCAGTCCACATTTTACTAGCTTGTTTGCAAGAATATCATGAGGGAGCTTGCCAAAGGTAAGGTAAGATAAGTCTGGCATGACTTGTTTACCAGAAACCCGTGTTGACTGTTAGCGATCACAGCATTCCTTTCTAACTTCATATAGACTATATAATAATCTGCTCTAGAATTTTTCCTCATTGATGTCAGGCTGATTTGACAGTAATTGTTTGGGTCCTCTTTTTTACCCTTTTTGAAGGTGAGAACATCATTTGCCTTCTCCAGTCTGCTGGGACTTTACCTGTTCTTCAGGAATTCTCAAGATTACTGCCAGTGATTCTGATATTACTTCAGCCAGTTCTTTTAATGTCCTTGGATGTAGTTCATCTGGTTCTGGATACTTGAATTCATTTAGAATAGCCAGAATAGAATAGCCAGATATTCCTGTATTACCTCTTTATCTATAATATGCTGCATTTCCCTTCCCTGTTCTATTTCCTCTAGGACAAGCACTGTCTCTTTTGGGAGAAGACCAAGGCAAAGAATGTGCTGAGTTCTGCCTTTTCTATGTCCCCTGTTAGCATTCCACTATCTTCTCTACATAGTGGGCCTACCATTTCCTTGTTCTTTCTTTTGCTTGAGACATCAGCAAAAAAGTCCTTTTTATTGTTTTTAACTTCTCTTAGCAAGTGTGAGCTCATTCTGCACTTTACATTTTCTGACTTTCTCCCTACATGTGCTAGTTATTCATTTGAATTCCTCTTTGGTGATTTCCTGTTTTTCAATTTCTTGTACATATACCTTTTAGATCTTAGCTCTGTTCCAAGTTCTTTAGACATCCATCCCGGATTCTTTAGACGCCTCTCATTTTTCCTCTTCATTGGAATTGTTTGAAATTGTGCTTACAGTATCTCACTTTTAAAAAACTTCTATCCATCACAAACTCCCTTCTCCAGCTGTGGCACTCCAGGTATTAGTGGACTGGAATTCCAATATCTCCTTACTATTGGTTATCCTGACCAGGGTGAATAGGAATTGTAAGTCAAAATACCTGGGAAGCCACAATTTCTTACCCCGATATAAGTCATGGGACAGAAACCTATGGCTCTCACCAAATTCCCACCAGCTCCAACCACCACAGCCAATGGCTTAAGCACAAACATGATAGGGATCACAGTCCAGCAACATCTGAAGGGCAATAGGTTGCCCACCCTTGCTTTACGTTAACTTTGTACAAAAGCTAAGCTAGTACCTCAGTTGTTCTGATATCCACAGTGAAGATGGCTTTGTTTGGATTGCGTATAGCTGTTGGCAGGGCCTGAGTAGACTCTCCCAAGGCCAGGACATTTGAGAGGGAACAGGAAGAAGCACTGCATATTGAACAAGAGAGGGAAGTAGATTCGAAATGGGTCCAAGAGCTGTGAAGTTTGCTGGTACAGATGTTCTGGGCAGCTAATGAAGACAAGCAATAGGAACTCCATCCATTTTCTAAGGAAGAAAGAATGCAAGTAACTTTCCAGCTATCTAAACTGTATATATCTGAGAGAGATTTCAGGAGAGCTGCTTATAAATGATTAAACAGAACACTGCCAGGTCCAAACATGCAACTTAATAAAGATGCAAGGAAAGGACTCATAACTGTTGTTCAGGCACATGAAAAACAAAGAAGTTTAAAAAGTACTGTTAGCTCATTCCCTAATTCACAGGGATAGAATTAATAGGCATGGCCTCAGTTTCTTTGAAGTAATGCCTCACACAATGCAAGCCACAGGCAAAGGACGTTAAACATTATATGGATGGGATGGGATGGGATAGAAAAGCAGACACAGCAAGATTGTAAACATCTCATACACAAAGGCCAGTATCTACCAGCAAACTTACAAATATCTCTATAACTCAAAGGAAGTCATGATCTGCTACTGCTCCATTTTCCAGAAACTGTCCTCCACAGTTTCCAGTCATCTAGAGAAGCGTCCTCCAATCTGTCCCTCAACATGTGTTTGACTATAGCCCCACAGACTGTGGGATTTGCAGTCCAGCACATCTGGAGCAACCCAGATTAGGAGGACCTGCTTTAATGTTTCTTTTTCTAACTAAGCACATTCTTCCCAAAATACTTCCAGCCTAATAGCATGGCAACCAGCTCAAGTTGCTGAAGGGGACCCTTCTGTCTTCAATTAACAAACAAATGGCATTACTTATCACCCTGCCAAGCAGATCACCTGACAAAGATGTATTCTTCTTGCAAAGCCTGGAAAGGCCACTCTTCCTTTTCTTATTGGTCCATGGAAAGGACTTGCTCAGCTCTTCACAGACCCCAGGAAGACCCAGAGTTACCGAAGAGCCCACCAGGGCCTCTTTGGAAGAGGCACATTCTGTGGCTGCCATAGTCACATCTGAATGAGCGCGCTTCTTTCCCCTAGAAAAGTCAGCGTCTTTGTAATGAAAACAGAAACAGTTAGGTCAGATCTGGGACCCAGCAAATCAATTCCACTTGGCTTAACAAATATTGGAGATAATGGTAAGGAAGAGACAGGACATAAGAAGTAGCAGAAGCAAGGAGACAAACCATAAACAGAGCGATCTCTCTGCAGAACAAGGATAAAGGGGAGCAGGGGAAATTTTTATTATTTATTTTTTTAATCCATTGCCCCTTTCCTCCACAACTGAGGCTCAAAGTGGTTGATGGGGAGGGGGGCCTAAAAGCACAAGTCGTAATGCTAAACACAACAAGAGCAAATTCATATTATAAGAGCAATTAGATTAGAAAGATAATGTAAAAGTACATCAGAGAGGGGATAAGTACAAACTACAAAACACAGGCACACACGTATGCTGGTAAATGGGCTTCTTCCGCAACATGAGAGTCAGGCCATTTCCGCACTAGCCTGTTATAGCGCGATGATTCCACTTTCAACCTCCTCTGGAATCCTGGGGTTTGCAGTTTCGGGAGGGGCCATCCGGCCCCTCCCGAAACTGCAAACCCCAGGTCCAGAGGAGGTTGAAAGTGGAATCATCGCGCTATAACAGGCTAGTGCGGAAATGGCCTCAGTCAGAATCCATTCACGTATAGAGATTAAATGGTCTGAAAGGGGAGTGGGGAAGATGGCTCCTATTTGAGCAAAGGGAAACCGAGCACAGAGTAAGGGCAACGTGTTTCCCACTGACTTCCCATGTGGGTAGCAGTTTCCCCACTCAGAACTAGCCAGAAAAAAAGCAAAGGGGCCGAGATCTAAGGGAGCTCGGCAGAGTGGGAGATAAAGGGAAGAGTGTTAAGGGAGGAGTCGTGGCATCAGGGCCCTATTCGACTCACCCTACAACCATGTAAACACCACCCACGGCCTAGAAAACCCAAACCACCCTCTATTACTTTGGGGTGGTAAAGAAGAAGCCTTCCCAGAAAGGGGTGAACGATGGTTACCCGTCCAAGAGAGAAACGCACTTTGCCCATGCTCAGAGGCACCCTCGGCGTTTCTTCCAATGTACCGCAACTGGTCCCTGAGGCTGACAGGAGGCTCCTGGCCTGAGCCGTAGCACTTTCTTTGCCGCTCATCTAAACTTCTCCGCCCTTGCGGAAATCAGGGAGCCAAAGACGCGGAGGAACGCGTAACTGACAACTCGGCCATCCAATCAATTTCGAGGGGCGGGGTCTGGCCAACGTTCGAAGACGGCGACGACGGCAACGAAAATCCCGCGCAGACCGTTGCTAAGGACGCGACAAAAGGCGGGCCTGGGCTCTTTCCGCGCTAAACTGTTATAGCGTTATGATTCCACTTTCAACATCGTATGGAATCCTGGGTTGCTGTTTAGGGAGGGGCCTTTGAGGCTCAAAGGCCTCTCCCTAAACCGCAAATCCCAGGATTCCATAGGATGTTGAAAGTGGAATCATAGCGCTATAACAGCCTCGTGTGGAAATGGCCCTGGTGGTGCAAGTTTGGAATGACTGGGCGTTTGCCCATCCTTTCCTTGGTGGAGAGGGAGAAACTTTCTGGAATCATCCCATGGATAGGACAAAGCAGAACTGGGATAGACGTGGTCCTCTAAATGCTGTTGGGTTGCCCCTCTCCTCCTCATTCGTTATGGTCGCCCACCATTCAGGCCAGCCACACTTACAGGACCGCATGTTCCCATCGACAGAACAAAAGTGTCTCTCCCTCCACAATGCTGATCCTCCACACACTTAAAGAATTGTCACTCACTCTTTTCTTTTTGTGACTGTTTCTTTTTTGAAATAAATGCATTTTTAAAAGATGGAAAGCTGCAACCCTAAACATGCTTTTTATGCTCTTTGCAGTAAACTAAACATGAATGGGAAGAGAACACAAATACACGTAATGAAATAAATCCACCTGGGTAGAGGGGAGTATTAGGATACTGATAACCTGAACATAATTTTAATCTCTCCATCAACGGATTTTCCTTTTTATTGTTCCATGTGTTTACTGAGGTTACATAATGTCTTTGTTTCCATTATCAGAAGATATTCTATAACTCTTTAAGGTGCCCAAATACTGTGCTGCTTTTGTTTCAGGCCATTTCCGCATGAGTCTGTTATAGCGCAATGATTCCACTTTCAACCTCCTATGGAATCCTGGGGTTTGCAGTTTCGGGAGGGGCCCTTCTCGAACCTGCAAACCCCAGGATTCCAGAGGAGGTTGAAAGTGGAATCATCGCGCTATAACAGGCTAGTGCGGAAATGGTCTAGGTTTGTTGAAACTTGCAGTCAAACAGCATCTGGAAAACTGCATGATCTCCACTGTTGTCCTGTAGTGTTTAATGATAGTTACTTCCTAACAAGTATTTTTAGAGTTGCAACCAACCTATCAGGGAAACATGTCAATTACATATTTTGAGATCTGAGGTTTGAAAATAATGTTTCCCGTTGAATGGCTTCATGATATTAACAAACCTTCCTCTGTCATAAAAGTATGACATGGTTCTTTCTGTTCTTTTTCTGTGATTCTTTCTATTTTCTGCAAACTTGTCTCACTGCATTGCTGGTATATTTTCCTTCTTGAAATTTTTGCCATCAACTGTTGAAAAATTTAATTTTTCCAGTATCGTGGCTGTACTAGTAGTAGCAACATATGCCTTCAAGTTGCTCTGTCAATGTATGGTGCCCCTATTCATTTCATAGGATTTTCTTAGCAATAAATAATCAAAGGTAGTTTGCCATTGTAACCTCAAGCTAAATTCTATGTGCCCTCACTGTTGCATCCTAGTGGTTCTGTGGCTTGTGATTTGTAGTTTGTACATTTTAGTACAATGAACATTGTATCCAGGGGTACCTACTCAGTAAATACGCGTAGAATTCTGTTCTTAGCTTTCTTAAAGAACTATTTCCCACATTAAAGAACTAATTCCTGTAATCTCCATAATACCTTTGAGAATCAGTCACAGAAGCACATCAGTATTTTAGATGATCAGAGACTATTGGCCATGATAACATAAAGCTTCTTTAGTGTTGTTTTTAGGGCAATATAAATCATAACCAAGTAGATCTTTATATGAAATACCTAGTGAGTAGTCCATGCCTGTAGTCTCTTTGCCAATGTTTTTATCCCAGAGTGAATTCACTGATCTTTTAAAAAGCATTTTGGCATCTCTGGTGTTACCATTTATTAATTTTATTTAGAGTATTTGTATCCCATCCTCCAACCAAAAAGCTCCCAAGGCGGCTCATAAATCATTAATTTGACAGTTCATTATGACGTTCAGAAGGGCTGTAGATGAGTGAAACAAAATATCCCCTGTATGCTAAAGACCTCAGTGTGAGTTCATCTTTTGGCACCTTACCTAGAGCTGAAAAAGACTACAGTCTGAAATCCTGCAAGGATGTCACCATATTGACCAGCAGAAAATAAAGACAATAATGTGCCAAACAGAGTAATGGTCTTATGGTAGAAGTACAAGATTGCTTTCTAAGATCCTGTTGAATTTATATACTCCAAAAGGATATAGGAAAATTAATCAATAGTAATACATTGAAGGTAACAGATCCCTTCTGATCTCAGAACATAAGCAGGGCCAGATGTGGCTAGTACTTGGGAATGTGACCACCACAGAATATCAGGTACTGTAGGCTGGTGCTACTCAAAGTGGTGGTCTCTGGGAAAATGCTAGTTCCCGGTAAGTTTCCAAAAAAGAAGGAAATGATTATAGCCAGTGTGCACATATATTATGCTGATTGCTGGCATATTGGCAAAAGGAAAAAAAATTACTGGTCCCCAGCATCATCCTGAGAAGCACTACTGTAGGTTATATTCAGACAAAAGTAATGGCAAACACATCTAAATGTTAATTGGCTGAGAAAACCCTGTGAAATTCATGGAGTCACCATAAGTAGACAGACAACTTGAAGACACATGCTTTACTTTTTAATACTGGATTGCAGAACGTTGTCACGTTGTGAAAAATATTAAATATTATTTAAAATATTTTATTGTTCACAAATTATTTGATCTTTAAAACAACACAATACATATTGTTGTCTAACACTGAGACAAACTAGGCTTCCTTTTTTTTTAGTATCATCACCGTTTGGAATCTCTACATTTTTCAAGGTGGCAGAACATGTACTGTGTGCAAATAACATACAATTCTTCAGAAGGGGGCTTTCTTATTATGTCATGTTTACAGGTATGGGCTTAGAGCTCTTTAAAGGGGAATTAGATAAATGCAGGGAGGCTTACTCATTGCTATGGAGGGCTAAGTGTATAGGGTATACCAATAAAATATATCCACATTCCATGTCAGTATGCCATTGTTATACCAGTTACTGAGAGGAGGATGGGGAACAGAGAGGAAAGCCTTCGTGTCAGCTCCCTGCTGCAAGCAGGATGCTAGAATAAACAGGGTTTTGATCTGACTCTTCTTATGCTTCTTATTTATGCGCTTCTCCATGATTATATTAATATATATGGCAAAGATCTAGAACAGAAACAACAGCAGCACCACAGAACATTATACTGTAGCCAGAAGTAAAGAAAAACAGATGTACCCCTCGATCTCACATATAGACCACCCACCAAAATCCAAATATCTGGAGCAGGAAGCAACATTATAATGAGCTAACCAGGGAAGAGAAGCAGGGCGGCTCTCTTCCCTCCATCCCTGGGATTTGTTACTCCTGCTATCCCTCTCCCTTTAGTCTCTTGGATTAGAAATCGACGGCCTTTAAAAGACGGCGGTGACAAGGCGCCTTGCTACGGATACTTGGCAAACACACCATCACTCCTCATGTCCACTGCTAGTCCAGCCCTCCTGGAACCTTCCTGGCCAGCGGCCAACGTCCCTCAGAGAAACTACATTTCCCAGGAGGCTGCGGGGCTAGGCGCAGGCGCAAGCACTCCCAGGGGAGCCTCTGCGGCGAAGGTGCGTTCGCGATTGGCTGGAGGCAGTTCCAATCGGGCTCTTCATTGGCTGTTCCAGACGCGGTGGCCGATGCCGGAAGGAGGAGGGGGTGCAAAGCATTATGGCGGCGACGGCGGCGACCGAGTCGGAGAGCGGGGAGAGCACGCAGGAGATGATGGAGGGTGAGCGGCTGGCGTGTGGCGCGCGGTGTCCGACTCTGGGTTAGAGCGGGGCCGGGCCTGCTCGGGCGATCGCGGGCAGGAGGAAGGAGCGGGGGGCGGCTGCGGGTAAGGAGCCGAGGGCGCTGGCCTGACGTGGGCGGGGGGCGCCGTGGAGGCGGATTCCGATGGAGGCGATGGGGGTCTGTTTGTGGGGTGGCGAGAGCGGAGGAGCGCGGGGGGAAGGGCTCGGCGGGGGTAGAGCAAAGCGCGGCTGCTGGGGCGAGGAGCCCGGGATGCATCCCTAACGGGGGCCGTTTCCGCACTAGACTGTTATAGCGCGATGATTCCACTTGCGACATCCTATGGAATCCTAGGGTTTGCAGTTTCGGGAGGGGCCGGCCGGCCCCTCCCGAAACTGCAAACCCTAGGATTCCATAGGATGCTGCAAGTGGAATCATCGCGCTATAACAGTCTAGTGCGGAAATGGCCAGAGATGAGACAGCTCCTTTAATCTCCTGCCCCCGTCCTGAGGCAGGTCCTCTCTCTTTCCCCCTCTTGGCTACCAAATTCCCCCCCCCCGTTTTTCAGAGAATGCCTTAGAACGGCGGTATTCTGATTCCTGTGTTGCCTCTGCTGCGGTCGTTTTAAATGGGTGAGGGCAAGAGATCTTTGGGAAGAAGAGGCGCCCGACTGCTTTGCCTTCCAGCAGCCGCAGGAGCACCGCTCAGTGCCTGCAAGAATATCAGTTTTAGCAGGGCAGGTTTAGCCGTTACTGACTCATAAATAGGCCCCTCCTCCCCCTCTTTTGTGTCCCCCAGCTGCTTCTTTATTTCCCGGGAGTTCTTTCCCAAATTGCACTGTCTTGCCCCAACCTCAACATTTTCCTGTTCAGATCTACCTTGAAAAAGGAGCAGCGAGACGCTTTATTGAATGGTGGTATAGAGACTATAGCCTGAGACTGTATTAATCCCTTCTGCAATGACAGAATGGCCATTTCCGCACTAGGCTGTTATAGCGCGATGATTCCACTTTCAACCTCCTCTGGCATCCTGGGGTTTGCAGTTTCGGGAGGGGCCGGCAGGCCCTCCCGAAACTGCAAACCCCAGGATTCCAGAGGAGGTTGAAAGTGGAATCATCGCGCTATAACAGCCTAGTGCGGAAATGGCCAATCTCATGGCTTGGGGTCGAGTGGAAAAAAGAAATAAGAGTTTGAAGAAGTGTGTTCTTCTTTTTATTATTATCTTTGTCTCTTTTCTGCCAAAAATGGCATTTTGGCTGTATATGCAGTAAAAACATAACAATACTGGGTGTTCCATGATAAGGTGTTTTTACATGTGCAGATGTATGCATTAGCACACAACAGATTGTGAATACAGTAGATATTGGGCCCGTTAACAGAATGGCCCCTTAGATACTATAACATGCCAGCTACAGTGTATGCTTCCAGGTAAATAATGAATTCCTTCTTGGCTCATATACAGTGTCAAGGTTTGTTTAGATCTTTGAGGATTAACACTGTAATTTTAGTATTGCAGAACAGCAAGCTGTGAAAAATGACTAAAACCCATGACTTTGAATCCAAGAAGTCAGGAGATTCCTGGTAGCAGGACTTGCTTGCTTGTACAAGTCAAGGAAAGTGCAAATTGGCTGCATGCAGGGACTCAAGACTAATTCAGATCTCTATTTATTAAGCCAAGATGTGACAATCAGAACATATAAGCTCAGTGATTCCCCCCTCATAAGTTCAAATACCCCCACCTGAAATGCTTACAAGGGATAACTTGATCCTCAGTGTGGCCCTCAGAGTATGTGCAGATTAGTTTTCAATTTGAGCATGGGGTATGTTTAGCATTCTAACTAGTTCTCTTATTCTGTGGATCTTGTCCCCAAAGTTGTCTTCTGTGCATGTTTACCTGGAAGTGAACTATTGAACTCAGTAGGGCTTGTTGCTCAGTAAACATATCTGATATTAGTCCTCTCTTATTTTGTACATGCTCTCCTACCATTTGTTGATTAGAAGCGTCTCATTGTTTGCCTCTATCCTTTGGTCCTGAAATAAGTGTAATTATGATGTGTCCCTTTTAACTCAGTGGACAGGAGGATCGAGTCTGAAGAGTCAGGAGATGATGAAGGAAAAAAGCAAGCGGTTTGCATAGTATCAGACCTCAGTCAACAGAGTTTAAGGGATGAGCAGAATGGCGAGAATTCAACAGGTAAACTCTTGTTCAAGTAGAGAAATCATCTGTTGCATCTAATGAGACTGTAGTACTGTTTAAGACTTTTCAAAACCTCATCTCCCCAAAGTTTTAAGAGACAACTGAAGATGTTCGTGCAACCAGGCTTTGGGGAAGTGATTTTATGGTGTTGTTTTCCTCCTCCCATTTTATCAGTTCTTTTGTATCTTTTTGACTGTATTTGGTTTATTGGTTGCATAGGTGTAGTTCTATATGACAGGTTATGCTATCATTTTTCATGAATAGTGGAGGTATGTATTAAATGTCTTGAGCAGTTATAACAGCTTTTGTTAGCCAAGTTGTGGGGTTTTTGGTGGTGTTTTGGTGGGTGTGCTTGTTTCTGCTCTGACTTTATATAACATTTGCAGGAAACTATGCATAATATTAGCTGGCAGTATATAATTCCTTACCTAACAAAGGGTGTATACAGTTGGAAAAGAGCTGAACATAGAGGAGCTACAGAACTGTATCTAATGAATATAAAATTCAAGATGGCAAACTCTAGTGATCTCGTTCAAGATTTCTTTTTTCCCCCCAAATATTGAAGAAGTACATGTTTGATCATATCTTTCTTACAAGTAAAGAACAGTGTTTGGACATGCTTTTCTATGAACAGCAACAAAATGTTGTCTGATTTAAAACAGTATTTTATTTGACATAAAATATTCAGTGGCAGCACGATGAAAAACAGAAGATGTTTACGGATAATATCAAAAAATTCATTTTCTTATGTTTAAGTCACCATAACATTTTAGGGTGAAATTATTGGATGAAAAACATAAGAAAAGTAGTTGCCTCCTTCTAGGGATCAATCTGCCTAAGAACCAGAAAGAGGATGCAAGTGAGGGAGTCATAGTTACAGAATGGCATCTCCTCTGTTTGCAGGGGTGGTCTGGTTATGCGTGAACTGAAGGGCCTTTCCACACTACACTGTTAGAGTTCTATTATTCCACTTTCAACATCCTGTGGAATCCTGGAGTTTGCAGTTGGGGGGGCATTTAAAATTCTCAGCTGGAGAGCTCTTTGGCCTCAGTAAACTACAAACCCCAGATTTCCACAGGATGTTGAAAGTAGAATAATAGCACTATAACAGTGTGGTGTGGAAAGGCCCTGGAGTTTGTGGACAGAAGAGATGGTTCCATCTGTATCTTTGAAGAAGAAATGCACACAGAGGGTTTGGTTGGAAAAAGTAGCCTCCTTGATCTTAATTTGTCCTTCATCCCAATCGACTGGTTGTTCCCTTATTGTTGTCATTAAGGCACCAGTTGAAAAGCAACCTTTTTATGCCTTTCGGGGGGTAGGCAAGTGTTAGTTTTGTTCTATTATATCTTATTAATTCTTTGTCTTCTTATAACTATGTTTTCAGAGAGTGTTCTTGTGATGGATTGTGTTTTCTCTAAGTTATTGGCTTTCTTGGGCTATTTGGAAGGAAGGGTGAGATGTAAGTTAAGTAACTTTTCCTCTTGCAGCAAAACAGTATTTTAAAAACTAGGTGAAGTGGTTCTGATTAAGCATGCTCAGGACAATTCAAAATAACTGAATCTGTTGTATTGAGCTTTGATACTGAATATGGAGGAACCACTGATGAGCTAGGTAGTCTTCCACACACTTAGAGAACAACAACACAAAAACATTACACAGAGTGATTTAGTCAAATGGACATCACCACAGAGTGTTCAAGATCAGGTTGTTCTTGGTTTTTTTATTTGCACAAACTGTTTTTGTTTTGATTCAGTCTTGGCTTCTAGTATAAGGCAGATGCTTGGTTTGCCCCTTGTAAGTTTTGCCCTCAAAATCTTGTACAATTTTACACTGGTGTTCTGTTTTAGCTAAGAACATTCAGAGCTAAGAATCTCTTCCTTTCAAAGTCCTGTTTAGTGCTGGACTTTTCAAAGTCAGACTGGGCAATTTATTATAGTCACCATCCAGCACTGGGGTGGGCAAAATCCCTGCTGACAGCAGCTTCTGAAGTGCATTTGGGTGGTCCCTCAATTCATGGAAGAACAAAAGGAAACAATAGAAACTAAACCCACAATAGTCAAGAATCCAAAGTGCAAAAACTTGTTAGGAATATCTTTTGGTTACAAATTCCATATGTATACACATACTTGAAGTATACGCTATACTCGTGTAGATTATTGAATAATGTACTATTTCAAAGAAAAATTGTTGGGTTTTTTTTGTCCCAATGTCAAACAAATCAGTGTAATGTGATAAGAGATAGGAACAGTGTGGCCTTCCAGATGTTGCTGAGCTGAAATTCCCAGGTTTCGTCATTTTTGTGGGAGGGGGCATGGTAGGGCTATGGGAATTGCAGTTCAGTTAACTGCATAATTTTAGATGGCCAGTGTGGCATAGGAATTTGAGCACTGAGGTACAACTCTGGAGATTCAGGTGCCCATTCAGACAATGAAACCCATTGGGTGACCTTAGGCAGGTCATACTCTCCCAGCTTCTGAGGAAGGCAATAACAAAACCCTTCTGAACAAATCTTGCCAAGAAAACCCCATGATAGTGTTGGCACCAGTCAGAAATGAGTTGAAAGCACACAACAACAACAACAACAACAACTGCACAATTTATACCAGAGCTTTCCAGACTTTTCATGTTGGTGACACACTTTTTAGACATGCATCATTTCGTGACACAGTAATTCAGTTTTACTAGCAAACTGGAGGTTAAACTAAGATACAGACACATACTAAACTGTAATAACACATCTCATGAAAACCTTTCATATATTTTTAAAAATATATTATTTATAAATAATAACATACATTTCCAAGATAGATGTATTTTTACTCGTAAATGACAACAATATGTGCAAGAATTAAAAAAACTGAATAAAACCAATAATTATCATTTTAGTGAGATGTATGAAGTTGATGGGATGAATACAGCTTTTCAATATTTGGTGGAATATTAGATAAAGACACTCGTGTTTTGTCATCAAGCATTTTTAAGCTTCCACGTTTCATCGAGGAAAGGCCAGTGAGGGCGGCAGCAGCAGGAAAGGCAGCCCCCCCAACCCGATCCTGGCCCACTGCCATCACCCTCACTGAGGAAAGACCCTGGCAAGAGCGGCAGCAGCGGGCTAGGCTTGAGTGGGGGGGGTCTTTCTTAGGCTGGAGAGGCAACATGCTTAACATGCCGCGACATACCGTTTGGAAAGCCCTGGTTTATACTCATGCAGTGCATCAGCAAAAACTGTTTTGAGTTATAACTCACAGATAAATAGCTTTACACTTCTCAAAATACATGCATACTTCTGCAGCATTCAGATGGTCCTAAGTGATAGTTATATACCCTTAGGAGGTTTTTTTTTAATGTTGAGTTATGTTAGGCACTACTGTAGTAGGAGCCTGGGTATGCTAATAGAAGCTTTTGTTTAAAATGTCAAGGAAAGCAAATGTTATTTCCAACATATGGTGTAAAGATCTCTTGCTCCTTGGGTGTTTTTCAGTTGATTTGTGTTATATGATAGTTGTGAATCAGGACTGTAAGACTCTGTTCTTCAGAAGAATATTTATGAAGACTTGTGCCACTGATTTGACTAATATGCCCACCAGTTAAGTATTTGAGATGATTTAGTGATAATGGTGTTAGGTGCTGTCATGAAGGCACAACATGAGCTGATTAGAATAGATTCCACACAGGGATTTCAAAGGTCTGCAATTCAGACTTGGCTTCAGAAGTTGTATGGTTCATCTGCATGTAGTCAGAAGTCTGTGTAGAAAATTGTCATGTCTTGGTCAACTTGTTTGCCATCTTGAAACAATCTGCCAGTTAGGGCTCCTGAAAAACATGATCATTCTCTGAAATGGGAGCAAGCACTCTTAGCTGGGACATAATGGCAGCAGACTGTCTGGCTCTGATTTTCACAGGAGCTTAGTGAACAAATTACTGGGACAAGATGAATGAGACAATAGCAGTTGAGACAAGGGAAACAACCTTTACTAATGTGTTTTTAATGACAAGGTATCCCATGATTACACAGAAACTTTGTGTTAAATTAATCTTCAGAGTCTGTGTTGTTGTTGGTTTCTTAGCCTGACCTAAGGGTTTATAATCTGGCTATAGGTTCACTGCAGCAGTTTTGTGGATTTTTTTTTCTCCAGATTTGTTGGTCTGAAGATTTGCCGCCTGTGTTACATCTCTTCCATGAGTGCAGTTTTGACCTTCTAACAATTTGGGCTCCTTTATTGCATTTTGCCCAAGTGCCTCAATCTGCAGAGCTCACAGAGGGAATTCTCTTTAAGCCTCTGCCACCTGATGGCAAAATTGTCAGCTGACTTTCCTGGAGATTGTCACAACAGTTTTGATCATGAAAGTGTGCTACAGTCAAATTAGCAAAGTGGGCAGGTGGCTGCTTTGTACATATTTGCAGTATTAATTAAATGATGACATTTTCAGAGTGAACCTCATCTGCTGGAATGCAGCCTGGAGTTGGCATTCCATCTTATTCACCAGCCAGTATACAAAAAGACTTTGTTTTGGTTAGATATCTGTGGAATAAGGGTTTAGGAGACTGAAATTGACAATGCTGAGAATGATTATTCGCTTGGAACATTACTTGCATATATAACCAGAATATATTATCATTAGTAAAGTGCTTGTAAGATGGTAGGAAAGTATGTGGAGGTTTTGAGCATAAAAGGGTTCTGAAGCAGAATGATGGGGGGTATTAGTCTGTACACCCCTTCCCAGTTTGCCCCACCTTTTATTCCTTTTCTCCATTCCTTGAAACAGGGTGGAAAAAATAGAGGCTGCATGCAGCCCCCAAATCCTCACCCTTTTTTGCAGTCCTGTAACCCCCAGGATAACCTCAAAGCTCCCAGATGCTAGGAAATAAATAAATACATTTTAGTGAAAAATTACTCAAAAATTACCCGTGCCACCACAAAAGCACACCAAAATGCGGTGTTGGAATTTATTTGTCTCCCCCACATGAAACCATCCAAAAATAAACTTGAACCAAAAGTGGAAGTGACACTTGATTTTGCTTTAACTTTATTTATTTTATACACCCTCCCTGGGACTACAGGGGCAAAAAACTTGCTTCTGGGCCTTGCATGTGTGCTACCTTTACTCTAGGCCCTGCAGATCATTTTCCTTACTCTTCCAGTTCTCACTCTTCCATAACCATGCCTTCAGTTATGTTAGCAGAATGATGACGTAGCTACCCTGCTTTCCTCTTCCTCCTCTTCCTCAGAACAATATTCTATAATCCAGAATAAAATGAATAGAACACAGTAAAACTCATTGTTAAAATTACCAGGGCAAGAGAATAGCAGCAGAATAACCATCAACTAAATCAGAACAAAGAGAGCCAAAAAAAATTCATGATAGGTCTGCTTTAGGGTCGTAGTAAGTTTCAAACAACTTGAAGGGACATGACAACAAAGCAGAACAAGCCAATTAGAAATAAATCTTCCAGAGAAAGCTGAAGGATAATGATGAGGGTACTACGAGGACTTCCTTGAGGAACCTATTCCAAAAAGAGGTGCCACAAGAGGAAAGGCCTTGTCTCTGATCCCACGCTATTTTCCTTCAAAGGCAATGAGATGAGAGAATACCCTCCAGGGACATTCTGAATCATGCTGCCAAAGACAGAAAAAAATATGACGATATGAACTAAAAAATGGCTAGCTCCTTTTACAATGACCAAGGTTTGGCTTTTCTTTCTTGCCAAGTCCCAAAACTTAGAGTATGTACTCCTTCCCCTTTTCACTTAGTTGTATTTCGTCGTGGTTTCCTGGCTACCTAGTGCTGATCTCTGCATTGATCTGGGCACCCTATGGCTGAAGAGCTATAAGTTACAGCATATTTTTCTTCCCATAATGTGAGTTGTCTTTGGTTTCTAAGTTGAATGGGTGGATTTGGGTGGAATGACTCCAAATGTCAGAAGAAAAGTCACTGGATTTTTTAGTGGTGGAGATGATCTTGGAGCCCATACTGTCCACTCTCCTTGTTCCATCTGACCACACAAACTAAACATTTCTGGTCTCATATAGCTACACCAGAAGAAGAGAGAGGAAGCACATCTGTGAGAGGTTCAGAACGTGGAGCTAATCCATGGTGCATTTCATATGAGAAAGGGACATTCGAGAGACCCTTTTCCTTGGGCAAAAATCACTGATTCTCCAGAGTATGCCTACCGTACCTCTCAGTTTGAATTCCAGCAAATCTGTGTTTCACTCTACTGGTAGAGCAGTTCAGTATGAGAAAACTGAGGGCTTCAGAGACACGGGCTATTATAGAGTTCTTATCTCATGAACCATTATTAACGAATCCTTTGGCCCCCTTTTAAACTTTAAAGAACACCCATAATATACTATAGTGCTTCAAAAAACAAAAAGACAGCTCTCTGTCCCAAGAAATATATGAGAGTATTTGTGGTGAGCGACAACAGCAGAGTAGGAGAGTAGAAAGAGACACAGGTAGCAAAGGAGGAATGTGAGCCAAAGTGGTTTTGTGTATGGATTTTGTGGCTGAGGATTAAGAATGAAGCCAAACAATTTGAGGGATAAGGAGGGCGAGATGACACTTTGTTTCAGTCATAAGATTTAGCAGGGCAGTAGAGTTGACTCATTTTAGAGAGCAGGCGTCCTAGTCAAGAAAGTATGATAGTAAATTGTTTGGTGCAAATTCTGTGTGTTGGAGTGCTCTTTCTGTCGGTTGCTTGGTAATACATGATGGAAAGACTCTACTCAGCCTCCAAATTGAGAGCAAGTATGAATTATTCAGCACAAATCTCTGAGGTCCACCTCCACTCACTCTGAGTGAATTTGGCAGGAATGATCTGTGTTTTTAACTTCAAAGCAGTAAAACAACATTTTTTTGCAGATCCCTGGTAACACTCAACTCATTCAGTGCAAGGCATAGTGTATGCTAATGAAAACATAGGACCTGGCAAGATGGGTTGTGTATTTACCTATTGTTCAGTGGAAAGTAATATAGGTACAGTTCTTCAAGTGGCGAGGCAGTGTCTTGCCACCAGAAAGACAGTATAAATGTGTTTCTTACATTATAATTGCTGAGCTGTATTGTCCAATGGGAACAAACTGTTTCTTCACTGTGGAAGCCTGAGAAAATAGCCAAAATGCACAAGTAATCCAATGTTTCTAACAGTTTACAATTCAAAGTGTTTGCAGTTACTTTGTCAGCTGTGACCTCGCCGCCATAGGCAATGAAAGACAATGTTGCTAATGTGAATATTTTTCAAGTTTTGGTGTTTACTTACTTACATTATGCACAAGTAAACAGCCACTTCTTGCTGGAAAAGTGACCATTATTTTATATCCTAAGCTAACCTTAGAAGAGCTAGTGTGATTTTTTTGTAGCTGCTGTCTGAACTCATTAGCTGTTCCTGGTCTCCTGAAGGCATGTTTTCTTTTGTGGAAGAGCTGACTTTGCAAATACGGTTTCAGTGATGAGCAACATGGACTTACACATGGTGCACTTGCTCTGTTGCAGTGGACGCAGAAACACCAGTGGACATGGAGACAATTAGCCTGGATCCAGAAGCAGAGGTAATACAGAACCCATTTTCATCTTATAAAAATATAGGGGAAGAGGACACAGCCAAAAAGTAGAGTTCTAGGGAAAAGCCACTAAACCTTGGGCTCTTGAACACTGGATGCTAAATTACAGACCATACTGTTTTTCCCTTTTAAAAACAATGAAACTACATTGTAAGTGGGGTGTGGAAAATATTTTGTATGAGAAAAGCTGGGTCACAATAGAGATACAGCAATAGAGATACAGGTTGAGTATTCCTTACACAAAATGCTTGGGGCCAGAAGTGTTTTGTGTTCTGGATTTTTTTGAATTTTGGAGTACTTTTATTTGCATATATATGAAATGCAGTACTGTACATGAGATCTCTGAGGAACCTGTGAAGGAATGCGCAGGAGCCCAGCAGCCACTGCTTCATTTCAAATCCTGTGCTTGGATTCCTGCTGTTTCACAGATCCTTGCATCTCTCTCCAGCCTCTCATCTCTCTCTAGCCTTGTGTCTTGCTTGTTTGCTACTTGTATAGTATATGAGACGTGAAGCTGGAAGGAGACTTAGGATCTGAAAAACGAATGAGCAGGAGAGCTGCAGCTGCCACTTTGAAGGTGAAAATGAATAGCTGGCAGCAAAAAGTTGGTTTTTAGAGGTTTTCAGATTTCTAGATAAGGAATACTCAGCCTATGTCAGGATAGAGAGTTTCAAAGGCAGAAAATATACTTTATCAGTGATCCCAGAAGGGTGCGTAGGTGTCTTCTGCCTTTTTGTTTTTGAAGATCTGCACTGACAAAATGTTTATAATCCAGTAGTATGGTGGAAAGCCCTGATTAGTCTGCAAGTCAAGCAGCTCCACTTGAAGAGCTTGTCTACAGATTAACTTAAAGGGGTATTTCCAGATGGCAAGCAAGCAGAAAGCACTCAACAGCTATTCCGCCTGTCTTCTGCTTAATGGATTCTCCATCCATAAGAAAAAAGACAGGAAAAGTAAAAGAAAAACAAGGGCTCTTAAAAGTGGAATACAGTGTCATCTGAATCCCGCAGAAAATTCAGCAAATCATGACTAAAAAACTTCATCTAGAGAACATATATTGCCTGCTCTCTCTGTGTGTATTTCACTCCCCCAAACTGAAAAACTGCACACATCACTTTTCAAGCATGATGAAATATTCAAACTTCTGCTTAGGACTGTCAGAACCCATCCTGTCTGTTTGTTGCAGAAGCTAACTGTGCACAGTGTTGGTAAGCTTTCCCTGCAGTGTCACCAGATCATCCATTCTCCTTCCACAAAGCAGTGTTCAGTAGATTTTAAAAACATTGATTGTGGCTGGTTGTGTGTGCTATAGTTTTATGAAATGGCTGAAAGGGGTACATTAGGTAGCATCAGTGTTACATGTGACATTTTCAGAGCTGGGAGCAGGAAGAAAGATGTATCATTTATTTATTTATTTTTAATAATTTTATTAAGTTTCAAAAAATAAAAAAAGGTTTTTTAACTTGTAATTTTACATGAATTATTTCTGATCTTCCACTCTGATCTGGTCTTCATTTCATGAAATTCACTCTATTACATTTATGTATCACAGTACAATGTTTATCTCTATGTTTGAACATGCTTTTCCCTTTCCATGTTATGTTACTGTTATCCCACTGTCATTTCCACAATCATAATACAGTCATTTCCACTGACAGTTCCCAGCTATTACCCTTTTTTAGCCATTCTGCTTTTCTCTAAGCTTCAAATTTCAGTCTATTCTCATTTCTCTACTTGTCTCTTTAGAATCTTCTTCTGCTGTCTTCTCTTCTTGTTAAATCCTCCATCATTTATAACCTGAACTCTCAAAATCTCCAATATACATCTGTCAGTATATATCTGGCAGTCTGAGCTATTATAATTGCTACATTCACTCATCTTCTTGCTCTGGATTCCATTATATTAAAATTATCTTGTTTCCCACTTATACGTATGCCCTGTTCAACGCCCTTCAACCCTTTAACAATATCATGATGTCTGTATTAATGACAATATACCAATCAAAACGTAAGCTTAATTGACCTTGTTAAAGTACATACTACTTCATCTAAATCGGAGCCCTATGTCTAAGTCCACCTCTCGTTTCCCCCTCCCATCTCAGACTTTGCAGCCTGGAGATTTATTTCAGAAGATTCACTGTATTCTCAAAGTCGCTTAAATTCCAATTCCATGGGAATGAGGCTATTTTGCTTAAATGACATCCATCACAGTCTCCCCAATCACACTACCCCCATCAACCCTTTAACAATATCACAATGTCTATATTAATGACAGTATATCGATCAAATAGGTAAGCTTATTTGACATTGCTAAAGAACATTACCACTTATCCAATTAAGATCCCTGTGCCAAAGTCCACCTCCTATTCCCCCATGCCATCCCGGACTTGCTGCTCAGAGTTCATTTCTGAAGATTCTCTGCATTCTCATAGTCACTTAAATTCCAAGCAGCTCCGTCCATGGGGGTGAAATTGTTTTGCGTGAATGACCTTCTAGCACAGGCTCAACAGTCCAGACTCGAGGGGAAAAAAAAAAACAGGAAACAAGTTGCATACAGCAGGAGCCAAAAAAAGAAAAAAGAAAAGCACTGCTCAATTACTGTTGCCTCCCCAAGTATTCTTCTAGGGTCAGAAATCCAGAGTCAAAAAGCCAAAACATCAATCGTCTCAGATCCACCAACATAGTAAAATATAGAAATAAAGAAAGTTCAATGTCCAAATGGAGATTATTGAATCTTATAAAGTCCAGTCTTATTATCCAATACCAGCCGTTTGATTATTCAGCAATTTCAATTGTAAATCCAATTAGCAAATCAAGAACCTTTTACCATTAATAACTTCAATCCTCAAGAGAAAAGCAGAAAAGCCTCTTATCCATTCCTTTAATATCAGCCGCCCCTTTAAGATGAACTCTCAGCCATGACGCACTTACATTCTCTGGGTCCTTCCATTCCTTCGCTCCTGCGCACCGTTGCAAGCCAAAAATCCGATGTGATATTTCCAAAATAAAGACCAGAACAGGTTACATGCTTTCGTTTACTTGCTTCTTAATTAAAAGTCGACGGCGGCACTTGTGCCACTCTGGCGACAATCCCACTGGCTCCGTCATGGTCCTTTGACCCCCTGGTGCTTTCTGCTCCCCCAGCTGGGTAGAGCCAGACGCCAATTTTCAGGTCCCCTTTGGACCTCTTCTGCACCCCTCATACCGGAGGGGTGTTTAGCCGCTTCTGAGATTTCAAAAGAAGCAGCTGGAATCCAGCAGGTGGGTGCCTGGAGCTGGGCCATTGCGCAGCTTCATTCCGAGCTGCCACTCGCGCCCGCCATGCGACCGGAAGAAAGAGACGTATCATTTATGTGCAGTACTCACATATGAAAAGAAACAGGTATCAGCCAAAACAGGCAATGTCTTATAGAAGTAATCATAAACAACTTTAGTGTTGTGTAGAGAGCAGACTACAAGTGCAGGTTAGCTTTTATCTGAAGAGGCCGTGTACACAAAGCTTAGCTCTTTTGCACACATTTCCTGTGCAGTCTGTTTTGGAAGAGCTGCTTTCATTCGTCTATCTTAAAAGTAATACTGAGATTAACCCTTACAAAATGTCTAAGGTAACTTACAGCTTGTTTATCTTTCAGGATGTTGACCTGAATCATTTCCGAATTGGCAAGATTGAGGGGTTTGAAGTGCTTAAGAAAGTAAAGGTGAGACTCTGAAACAGTATGTTTCATTGAGCCAGGGTAACTCCACCCACTTCTGCATAATCATGTTTGTGCCTGGCAGCCTTTGATCTGTGCTGTGTTTCTCTAATTAGCAGTATGTAGCATAGTGGTGCAGTTGCTTCAGTTCTGGAGCAGTATAGAAGGTAGCAGTACATGTGAGTGGGGAGACAGAGACTGAAGCTGTCCAGAGGGATACTATTAAGTATTCTCCTGAAACCCAAACTATCTACAATGCAAAAAAATCCATGAATCAAGTCTCTTTTTAAAATAAAATAAAACTTAAAGCAACAATCAAGGTGAGTTAGGTCAACAGAGTAGTGCTGGTATGGGGATGTTTAACCCTCACCCCATCCTGAAGTGCCTTCCCCTGTTAAAATTAACACTATCCCATCTTCAAAGTCTACCAATAGTTTTGTTGGAGAAAAAAGATGGAAGGAATACAGGACTTGTGATCTTTCCCAGGCAGGCCTAATAGTAACTGTAGTAGGTGAGTTTGCTCAAGAGCAGTAAATACTTCTTTCCCCCAGCACTATTGCCTGGTACTAACTCAAATGCCCACACAGCTGAAAAAGAAAGTCAAGAGATCTAATTTTCCATGTGACTTGTAGTTTGATCCTTGGTCTCCTCAGCTGGACAATTCAGAGGTGCACTTCAGCTGCCATTTTGCACTCTCTTATGGCTCCAAAACTGCTCAAACTGCTAATGCCAGCATTTTGCAGTTGTTATTCCTAGTGGTGATACAAAATAAGACCTTCTGGCTGCTATAGAAACTTTCATGGTGGTAAGTGAGAAACAAGGGAGGTGAAGTAGAGCAAATAGCTGAAGAAAGAGGAAGGGACCATACTGACAGAATAATGTATACTTTTGATCTCATTGTTTTTTCATTTTATTTGTTTTATGTCCACCCATTAGACTCTTTGTCTCCGCCAGAACTTGATTAAGTGCATTGAGAATCTGGAACAGTTGCAGAGTCTCAAAGAGCTGGATCTTTATGACAATCAGATTCGAAAGATTGAGAACTTGGATGCCCTGACAGGTCTGGAGTGAGTATCTGGACAGAAAGCAAAGAAGCTCATAGAGCTGGCAGTGGCAACATTTGTAGCTTTCACTTAGAGTATTTTAATGCACTGATTCCATATGTATATGTGTATATGTGGATAATCCTGTTCATCAGGGATGAAAAGCCTTTTTTATGTTGAGAATCACCTTCCTTTGGGGTGTTCAGCTGGGGCTACACACTGGGAGGGTAAAGCCAGCCATGAATAGAACCAGAGCTAAAAATAAGCAAGCCCATGCTTCTGGATTTCCCTCCTCCCAACCTACCTGGCTGGTACACGTACTGATTACTTGTGGTCTTCTGAAATTCATCTTAGGGCTACATGAGATCAGGCCAAGGTCTGCAGGTTGCTAACCCATGTTATATATGTCTACTGAGGAAGCTCTGCTGTGACTTCAGTAGAACCTGCTTCTAAATAATTAGGTATAAAAGCTGAGGGATTTTTTGTCCTACAAATAATTTTGGACTTCAGCTATCGAAAACCTCAGATAACATGGCCAGTGGTAAAGGTTTATAAGATTTGTAGTTCAAAGCATTAGGAGGGCCAAAGGTTTCCCTCCTTTGTGATAAAGGACTGCATCTTGATTACCCTCCTGTGTGTGTAGTGTGTTGTGATGGATGGATTAGTAGGTTTAGACTAGGGAAGGCCAGGTTCAAACACCTATTATGCCACCATAAATCTCACTGAGGTATCTTGGGCTAGCCTGTTGCACTCTCAACCTGCTGTACCTCATACAGCTATCATGACAATAAAGTGGAAAACAGCCATGTGTCTAGGACCCTGAGTTCATTAGCAGAAGGAGGATGGGAATATAAATGTGGTGAATGCTCTCTTAAGACTATTTTTCTTAGTGTTTCTTGTGTTTCCTCTTAGGGTCCTGGATATTTCATTTAACATATTACGGCACATTGAAGGGCTTGATCAACTCACTCAGTTAAAGAAACTCTTTCTTGTCAACAATAAAATCAGCAAAATTGAAAACCTAAGCAACTTACAGCAATTACAAATGTTAGAGCTGGGATCTAATCGAATCAGGGTAGGCATTTGTTTCCAATTGCTGATAAAGATAATTCCTGGACACAGCCAGTCGTATCAAACAGAAGGAGGAGGATTATTAACCATCAACTTACAGATATGCTGTGCAAGGGGAGGAGGGAGCTGTACATCCGTTCCTTTTCTAGTGAGGCATTGGGAGAAATGTGTGTTCAAATGGCATACAATCCGTTTCTTCAGTTATTCCTCTCATTTGTAAGAAAGGATGTTGTTCTCCCTTTTGAAAAAATATCAAGAAAAACATGTTATAATTTAAAAGGCAAATGCATCACAATATTGATTGTGCTGCCACATGATCCTTCTAAGCAATGTGGAGAGGGACACATTCAGTTCTTAAGTAAAAGGCCCAAATATTGAAAAGTGCTGAAAAAAATCTTGTGTCTCTTCTGGGGTTTTGAGCACATTACTTGAAGGCCGAACAAAGCCAAGCTGCAGACTTAGCAGCAAGAGATAGTACTTTCTAAAAGTACTATGTATTTGTTGGCAAAAAAACCCCCAGTGTTAAAATAACCAATGAGAGATTGGAACTCTTTTTCTAAAAACTAGCAATTCAGGATGAAAGATTTCATGAATTCATGTTGATACTGGGCAGTTAGCATGCTATCTTTTGGCCCCTCCGTATAATTATAATTGTTTATAAGCCTTAGGTGCTAGTTTTCCTTCTGGTAACAATACTGACTGGGTTTCTACACCTCTGAAGTATTGTCCCAAAGTAGCATTATCTTATTGTACCAGCTCTGCATAGGTTCTTTAGTGTTTAATTATTCAAGCATCACATTTCATGAATAGAATGCAACATACTCCAAATTAGCTGCCCTAACAATTCTGCTTTCTTAAGGAACCTCTTAACAAAGCCTCTTATAAAGTTGCAAGTCTTTGTAAAGTGGGAGGACTGTGACAAGACCTCAGACCTGAAAGCTTGGCAAGACCATATTCCAAATCTTTCCTGCAGTTTATCTGTATATTCTATATGTGAAGCTTTATTTTGTAATGCAAACCAGAGATAGTTTGTCTTACATAGTGTGAGACATCTGATTATAATAATTTCATGGACATGGTAAGTACCCACTGTACATCACCTCAGGGGCTCTGGTGGGTTGAGAGGTGAGACAAATGTTTTCATTAATGCCCAAGATCATTGTGAAGGAGTGGCTAAGGCCATTTGGGTTTGCTGACTGGGCTTCGGTCTAGTTCAGTAGACAGCGCATTTCAAGATAGTGACTTCTTTGGTGTGGTCATCTTACAGGAAATTCAAAATATTGATACTTTGACTAACTTGGACAGCCTGTTTCTGGGAAAGAACAAAATCACCAAGCTGCAAAACCTTGATGCATTGACAAACTTGACAGTACTCAGCATACAGGTACCTAGACTTGCTGTCTTATTTACTCATAGGAATATCGTTCAGCTTGTTCTCATTATATAAGCTTTGCAAGCAGTCACAGTTTGCACTATTGCAAACTGCTCTTCCAAATGCTCTGGTTACTTTTAGCTTCTGATTAAGAATTAAGGAAGCTAACTGTAGTTAAGATTACTGTTCTGTGGCTTTTTTCTCCCATGTCATTCTTAAAATAATGAACTGATGCATATCTTCTGTCTTTTGAGAGCTTACACAAAGTAGCATTTTCTGCTTCATTAGAATCATAATCATATCTAATTGAAGGTGAACTGTTGCATCTCTCTTTGTTGCCTCACACTGTTGGAACCTTGTACCTAATCTTTCATGAAAGTGATGAGAAAAGCCTTGTACAGGTTTAAGCTAGTCAGTCCTCATGTTGCTTTTGAAATGCAGAGAGGAAGATTGAAGTTACGTCCATCTAGCCAACATTCATGAAGTATCAGATCTGAGCTATAATATACATCAGCCAAAGAATATAGTTGTCTTAATGTGGTATTGTGCTTTACTGGGATAACACAAGAACAATTCTTGTGTAAATTTGTCTTAGTTGTTTACCATACAGATGTTATACCAAAAGTCTTATTCTGTCATTTTAACCTTGTTTTCTTTCGCTACTCTAGAGCAATCGGTTGACCAAGATTGAAGGGCTGCAGAATCTAGTGAACCTGCGAGAGTTGTATCTTAGCCATAATGGCATAGAAGTCATTGAGGGGCTGGAAAACAATGTGAGACACTATTTTGTCCTTAACTAATTAATTAGCTCAGTCTTTATAGAGAACTAGAAAATTTTCCCATCTTTGTCCAGCTTGACATGGACAATCTTGTTTCTGATTTGGACAGAACAGCTATTTGACCAGTGACACCTACAGTCCGTAACATTTGTTTCACACCATGTTTCTGAAAAATAGACCAGAAATGCACATTTTATGAAAAATGCCGGTTTAGTCATTGGTCTCAACCTTGTACAGAAATCTTTGCAGTGTAAATATAAGTGAAAATATCAAGTTTGGTAGGAAATGGTTCATAAACGTGCATTCCAAAGCAAAAAATACAGAAATTCACAGTGTGCATTTGGAAAATACTCAAGTCTTGCTAGTTGATTGCATTGGATAGCACAACAATCATGATACCTTTAATAAAAGCATATGAATTGATACAGCACAAGAGAAAGAGACAGTCATTTGAAGTTAAAGATGCGTAGACTTGTTCCTGCCCAAAAGACTTGCAAACTAGGAGATGATAGAAATGGAGAAAAGGGACAGAAATGGAGACAGGCGAAACAGAGAAGATGTATGCATTTATTTCTCTTGCATTCTTTGTTCATTTATCTCAAATAATTCTCCATTATTATTGAACTGCAACAGCCAAACAAAAAAGTAAAAATAAAACATAAACAGGGTTGGTCAATTAGTGCAGCGGTACAACTCATTGAAACCACCAGATGTAATACCAAAGTCCAGTATAATCAATACCATTATGTGATACCTTTTTATAATAGGTGAGTATTTGGCATAAAAAATCATTAGATCAAAGAAAATGTGTAGCATAGAACAAAAACTTGAAAAAAATAAAAACAGAATAAATTTTAATACCAACACTTAGCATAAAACATGTAACATCAATCAATCAAAACCTGCAGTATAGTAAAAAGTGTGTAAAAATAAATCAAGGCTGAACACATTGTTACAATATGTCTTCTTCAGAGGCCTGTAGTGAGGTGATAAGGCATAATTTTATAATAAGCCAATAGAAAACAAAATACAGAATTGCCCTGATGCCATACTAGAAGGACAAAATACTCGCCATCAAGCATCATCTCATAGATAAAACTTTTACAGACACCATCCCATCCTATGACCTTGATAAGGAATGGCCGTATTATTTTCCACTGCATTATTTGGAAGTTGTGGTCCTCTGAGGTAGTTTTCAACAGGTGTTGATTTCAACTCACCTTTTCATAGCAGTTTTCAGTGCAGTTGCTGGCAAATAGATCCAGACTATATTAATATAACAAATATAAACCATGACAGCTGATCAGAATTGCAAGTCAACAACATCCAGAGAGCAACATGTTCCCCACCTCTACAGCAGTATATTAGAATACAGGGATTGCACCACAACCACAAAAGGAGGATTTTGGGAGAGGGTTTTGAAGAAAGCAGGAGGGTGTATCATAGAATCATTTTAGGAGGCTGTTCATGCATAAGGGACAGCATAGGAGAGAGAACAGACTTGGCTAAGGGAACAAGATACCATTAGACATCTAAGGGGGTCTGCCTTTGCTTGTCCATACAAGCAAAGACCATATGCAAGGATAGATCTTGACAGCGAGCAGAATGCTAAAGCAGGGCAAGGAATCTACTGACAGAGGGATGCATTTTTATCATGTCATAAAGAGAGAAACAATGTGATTTGGTAAAACTGGATCTGAGAAAAAGAAGAAAAGAATAACAGAGAGGTCAGCTACCACACTTTTATGCTCATTGTGGTAATGAATCAGGATATCAGATGTGTAGTTTAGAATAAGCTTGGATTTGCCATTTTCTGGTTGAGGAGGAAAATGTTGGTTTTTTTCCTGGTGGTCACTTGCTGCGTCTTTAACATGATTATCATAAGTTTGAAAACTCTCATCTCTTGTGGCTCAGTCTTCTTTCCTTCCATGTCTAGAATAAATTTCATAATAAGAAAAACATGCCCAGTCTGGTGCCCTGCAGATCTGTTGGTTTATAACTCCCAGCATTCCTAGGCTGACTGGCATGATGGGAGTTACAGTCTGATACATCTGGACGACACTAAGTTGAGAAAGTATGGATAGGGATTCTAGACAGTTCTAACCAATATAAGGCAATATTAAGGTGAACCTATCTCATTGGTATCGTATTAGGAAGTAGATTGTGTTTTCTTATGTTGAGGGAAGTGGACAAGTTGTAAAGTTGCACCTCTCCAGAGGATGAGTTGTATGTCTTCTTGCGCTTGCTGTTCTGTTCAGATTGGCCTGTTGGTAAATTAGTTGCCACTGAACTGAAGAAATGTCAGTCTCTCTTCTATATTCAGATGCCAATGAACAAGTATGTTTAATACTGGGGAGGGTGGCAGGGTGTGCACTGCATATGACTAGATAATTTTGCTACATATCATAACCTTTAACTGTTCCAAATCATGTTTGCTTCAAGGATGCAAAATGTGCAAGACAATCAAAAATGAGACTAAACTTTTCTATATGTTTGTCTTAGAATAAGCTTACGATGCTAGACATTGCAGCAAACAGGATCAAAAAGATTGAAAATATCTCCCATCTAACAGAACTCCAGGAATTTTGGGTAAGTGAGGCTATCAATGGAGAGTTTTTGCATGGCAGCAAAATGGCAGCTTAGGTGCTTACACTTTGATCTAGTCACTGATGCTGATGCCAGCAAGAAGGTACACAGCTTTGTGGAATATGGCCCAAGCTGTTCTTCTCTGTTGTCTAAATATGGGAGCCTTTGTTCAAGTAGGGTGTATATCACTTCACTTGGCACCAACACACACACTTTCTGTCTGCTACCATAGCACTCTTTTATTTAAATTGGATTTGCTTTAAGTATTTTTTGTGCTACTCTTTGAGATTAAACTTCTCTAAGTCAGAAAGTAAAACTTTAAAACAATAAAATATAAAATACAATTAACTAAAAAAGTTTTTAAGAGGCAATGACAATAAAAATCACAATATAAAAGATAGGCATGTCTTCAAGAACAAGTAGGGACCATCCAGTCTTTAAGGACTGTTTTTAAAGTTAGGTAACAGGTTTTGTGCAGATTCTGGGGCAGGACATTCCATGAGAAAAGGGCCACTACAGGAGAGACCTTATCTCTTCGATGTAGACATTGTGAGCTCGACTTCTGTGGCAGGTTCACATAGGTGCATGAAATCCTTCAAATAATGTGGCCCCATGTTGTTTAGGATAGCAAGTTAGTCATTAGCAGGTCAGGTTGGGTCTGAAATGCACCAGCAACAGGGTTATACTGATGGACTAGATGTTTAAGCAATACAGCAGTTTTGTTGTGCTCCAGGAGAGCATCTGTAGAAGCAGCTGTTCACAGAACACACTACAGTAGTCTTAATCCAGCAGTGACCAGAATATGGATGTGACTGTATCAAGGCCATTTATCTCTGGTGTACTTTTTCCCAGTTTCCTGCTTCGCTGTGTCTCAGCTATCTCCTCTTTTCTTCTCCTTTTCACAATGCTCTGTCTGCACTCCCATCTTTTTGGGCTTTTTATGCCCTTCAATCTTTTATCACACTGAAGTTGATGGGGATCTCTGATGCACTCAGGAGCTGTAAGAGGGAAGACCAACTGAAACAAGTTGGGGAGAAAAAGCCTCTGGCACATGCCTCTGAGCTAACATGCAATGTTCTGGTCCACATAGAAGGTGTGCGTGCAGCAGTCTTTACCTATGCTATTGTTACTGTTCCAGTGTGGATGTAGTTAGGCTCTATGATTCATTTTTGAAATACACTCTCTGATACTGAACATGATGCATGGCCTTGTTAAAAATAATTACTGACAGTCTTGTTTTTTATACACGTGTTCTTCAGATGAACGATAACCTCATTGAGTGTTGGAGTGATTTGGATGAGCTGAAAGGAGCCAAGAACTTGGAAACTGTCTATTTAGAGCGAAACCCTCTCCAGAAAGATCCCCAGTATCGACGCAAAATCATGCTGGCCCTTCCGTCTGTCCGGCAGATAGATGCCACGTTTGTCCGGTTCTGAACCATCTCCAACTCCTCCTCCCTTGCCTTCCTTCCTCTCAGAGTGTCACAGTTGGAATTTTTATCCACACTGCACCCTGTCTTCAGCCCATTGACACTTACAGAGCAAATGGCCAACCAAGAGCACTGATAGCAGACCTTGAATATAATGCACACTCTTGTTGTTTTGGAATATTACTATAATAATTATTATTAAATCTTAACGTGTGAGATTTCCTGGTCATGATAGTGTTTGTTCTTATCGGGCAGTTCAGCAGCATGTTTAGAAATACATTCTAAAACCTGAGCGCCTTTATGATCTTGTGTGATCTCTTTAAGAATTGGACCTACTTTCAGATTCAGTTGCTGAAAAGAAGTAGCAATAGCTTTTGGAGCAACCAGCACCAAAGGAGTGATATATATCTTGGAAAGAAACCACAAAATGGGGGTAGAGAGAAGAAACTTGAGCTGCTTCACTGAAGAGTACAGCCCTATTGCGTTCTGTCCCCTTCCCAAGTTGAGGGCAGGAAAACCATGGCCGTCCAGTAGTGAGTGGACTTCAGCTACTATCAGTACTAGGACCCAAGGCCAGTGATCAGAGACTATGGAAATTGTGATCTAACAATATCTAGAGCAGGGGAGGACAACTTCCAGAAATCTGTGACCTATACAGATCTCCCACAACTGGCTTTCAGGCCAGTAATGGCTTGAAATAAACTCCCTCCAGCCTAAAACAGCCCAGTGGACCTTAAATAGCAAAAATGTCTGCCCCACCCCCAAAAGCATTAGAGAATACTCTTGCCCATTTTGGTGGGTGAAAAAAAATACTGCCAAAAAATATGGGAGACACCAACAGTCTTTGACTGTATCATCCATCTCTTGTCTGGAGGGAGAGAGAAATCCACTGTCATATATAACCACTTGTCTAAATAAGGATAGAGGTAACAAGGTACAAATAAGGCTGAACAGCTTCCATTACTCAACACTCCATTCTTTGTTTGCTATCACACCTGTCAATATTTGCATTGTGGCATAAGGATAATCACATCCTGCTATTTCTCATTTTAAAAGTATGGCCATATTCCATATGGCTCTATTTGCTACTTTAGCCATCTTATCTAGAGGCCTGCATTTCTGTGGGATTATGCTTAGTGGCTTGGAGTTGCCATTTGTTAACCTTTTCGAGATTTTTCATACTATTGCAGCTTCTATAAAACATGGCAGAACCAGCTACATTGTCAGTGTATGAAATGTGCCTTTTGCTGTTGTGTAGGAAGGGGGAGAATAAACAATCTGGCTAACAATCTGAATTGGGATCTTGCTAACCAACCAGTTGGGGATAGGGTGGGATGGTGCAAAATACCTTTAACAAGTGAATTTTTGAAAAGTAAACATCCTCTAGGCTTGGTAGGCAGAAAGAATGTTCATTATAGAAGTGACTGACCCCAGATAAGCATGAATTTGAAATTGACTCTTTATTTTGCAAAGGCATATACATGCCACTTGAAGTGAAGGCAAATCTCTTTTCAAAAATATTGTGAAAGGTAAGATATCTTGTAAAATAAATTTTAAAAAAACTTACAACAGTGCTGTACGGACTCTTGGCAAACACTGAGAGAATACAGTTTTGAAAAACAGCCTCATGTCTTACTGTTTTCCAGACAAGTAAAGGACCGTCAATGTTATGGCAGAACAGGAATTTGAACTCACATCTTGATCCTGTATGGTATCAGCTGCACCAGTACTACTCAAAGTGGTGGGCCCTCGACCAGTGGCAATCCCTGAGTAATTGGCTGTTAGTCCCTGACAAGTTTCAAGGAAAGAAGGAATCAGTTGAGCCCATTAGGCACAAATTTAGTGCTGGTCCCTGGCACAGTGGAAGAAAAATAATTGCCAGTCCCTAACATCAAATAGCTTGAGAAGCACTACGCCACAGTGACTTTTCTTGGAAAAGCCATTGATTCTTCTAAGCAGGCAGAACTGGTCTTATTCTGAGTGTCTGAGTTTAATGAAGCTTCAATACTGAGAACATGATTGCAATGGGCATTACAATGTTTGTCTTTTTCCTCTATCCTCTGTCAGTGGACAAAGAGAATGCAATTCCAAAATATTCTGGAGCATCAGGTGTTGGACTAGGATCCTGGAGACCAGAGTTTGAATTCTGACTTAGGCCATTTTCACCCTACCCTGTTATAGAGCTATTCCACTTTCAACATCCTGTGGAGTCCTAGGGTTTGTAGTTTACTGAGGTCAAAAAGCTTTCTGGCTGAGAATTCTAAAGGTCCCTCCCTAAACTGCAAACCCCAGGATTCCATAGGATGTTGAAAGTGGAATAATAGCACTATAACAGTGTAGGGTCACAATGGCTTCAGTCATGAAAACCCATTGAGTGACCTTGGGCAATCTTTGCCTCAAAGGAAGGCAACGGCAAACCCGCTCTGAACAAATCCTGCCAGGAAAACCCTGTGATAGGGTTTGCATAAATTGAAACAAAGGTATGCAACAACAAAAATGAGGTGTCTCCATTCTAGTACACAACATAGGGATGGACTACAGATCCAAGATTCCACAGGAAACATGAGCATTGTCTATGTTAGCTGGAGAATTCTGAGAACTGTAGTCCAAAAATCACATCTTCCTAAGCTCTGCAGCACATAACGTAGCCCGAAAGAGAGAAGATGGGTTATCTGATGAAGAACCAATGGAACAGGGAGTAGAACTTGCTGATACCAACTTTTGTTTTGAAAATAAAGGGGTGGTGAGTTGATGACATGATCCACAGCAAAACAAAAGGAAAAGAAATGGATGTGAATACAGAAAAGTAGATGTGGATCAGACACTAGGAAAACCACTCTAAACATAATTTCATTGCAGCATGAAAAAAGAACCCTTTTTAACACTTACAGATAAATAAATTTATGATGGCACAACTAGATTCTGGAGAGTAGGTCAGTAAATGTAGTGTGATAAAACAAGAGCGCTGACCCAGATCAATCCACTGCAGGTGAGACTTAAATTGCTCAAATTGTACTTCAGGTGTTGGCTCACCTAGCAAATATGTTGTGAATGTCTACTGTTAGATAGGTAGTTCCCAGTCTCAATACTTCCCACTTTCATTTACCTCTGACTTCACTGTTCACAGTTTCTCCTAACTTCAGGCCATGTGTGTCAAAATAACACTGCAGTATTTGTGTTTCATTAAGTGCAGCAAAGTCCACAAAATATAATGAATTTATTTGTCTTTAAGGGGCCACAAGATTCTGCTCTAATTTTGAAAATATTTTTTTTCCAAATCATTCCTTCTACAAATTAGTAAGTTCAGGCTACTGCAAGCGAAACTTGTGCTTCCACAATGACCTAAATCAGTGGAGAGGAAAGGAAAGGGAGTGATAGAGACTGCTTTCACTTCTTGTGCCATCCTCCATTTCTGCAGCCTCCTCCAACACCAGAATATGGCACCCAACAAAGAGCTCCCCTCCACCAAATCTGGCCTTGACAGTGATAAAATATCAATTCTTCTTCAAGACCTACATGGGCTTGTCAGATTTATTACCTATAAAATGGGATCATGTTCCCTTCTCTCTTTTTTGGGGGGTACAAAAAAAAGCAACAAAAAAAAAGTATTCTTAGTTTTAAATCCAACTGCAGGTCCCAAATAGCATAAAAACACTAATCTTCCTGTGTTCTGAAATCTTCCAGAGAGACTCTTGTTACCCTGATTTCTGGGGTCCCTTGGGGGACACCTCAATGTGCTCCACATGATGGGGAATGGAAACTAGCCAGAGCACAAGCAATAGCAATGTGAGACGCAGGATAACCTAGCTGGGTCTTTTACCCAGTTTTTATGGGGTCAGGCCAAGCCAAAAAACAAACAAAAATGTCCAATACATGATTTTATTGAAGGAAAGTCTCACGCAGCAACGCAATCACTCACACACTCACTCAAGATATATTAAGAAGCAAAAGAGAGGAAACTGCATAGGGGAATATTGAAAGAGTGTAGCTGGGGTGACCCTGCACCTTTGTCCTGAAGTCCTTGGTCTGGGAAAAACAGCAGAGAAGTGGGGCTCAGCACAGAGAGGGCTGAGGAGATCACCCAACGGACGGAGAAACAGTCTGCTGGGATGACTGGGAGTGATCCTAAGAACTGCTCAAAAACTTGTAGGGGAAAAAGTACCTGGGAGAACAATGGATGTTAGAGCGCTAATGAAGCTCCACCATGGCAATTTTCTTGGTTGATGGGATTGCAAGGTGTTGCCAAGGTCTCAGGATCTTCGGCTATGTTGGTTTGTAGTGTGACTTCATGTAAATGGTCCTTGCCTGATGGAATATTTGCTCAACTTGGGGTAGGCATGCTAATCCCCTCAAGTCAGCATCTCAGGACTGAGGATCCTTGGTTTATTGTGGGTTTACACATCTTGAGGTCTCCTGACTGGGGATTTTACTGGCCTGACCTGGTTTTCAGTCTTTTGACCATGCCTGCCTACATGCCCCTTCAGGGGAGCTCTCCAGCACACAGAATCATATTTTAATATTAAAATTGTAGACCCTGAGATAGGGTTTCTCCAGTGGAGTAACATTCTTCTCTCTTTTCTGCCATGTGCACAGATACATCTGTTCAAGGAGAAAGGCATAATGTGATGGATTTTTTTTAATTTGCTGTTTTTCTTTTAATGGCTTCTGGTTTTTGACAAGTTTTACTTTTTTTGATAGTTTAATACAAGCTTAATTTTTCTATGCTGTGAATTTTTAGGTATGTTTATTTTAACTGGTATTTTAAGCCACCTTGAGTCACAAATTGGGAAATAATAGAAGAAGGAGAAGAGAGAATGCCTAATTTTAAAAAATGGGCTTTACATACATGTTGATTTACATACATGTTGACTTTCTGCAACTGATACAATGGGTTTTCTGCTTGAGTCAGCACTAACAAGGGGTTTTCAACCTTTGCTTCAGGGCCATATGGTGCTTTGCTAGTTATAATTGCTGCCAATTGCTTTTGCATAGCAGTTGGCCAATTGACTATTGAATGTTCTTCAGTTGCCTGAAAAATGAGCTCTGAACTAGCTTGACTGGTTTTAAAGAGGATGAGCTTCCCTAATGTCAGATTTTCCATCATTCTTCAATTATGATCTCATAGACAATAGCATTGGAACTCTCAAATCAGCAACAGACGGTGAGGTTTGGACATCTCTCTCTAGAAAAGATAGATGTGAGATAGATAAGGTGTGATTTGTAATGTCGGGGGTAGGAGAGAAAAACGTGGGTTTTAAATGTGTCCTCTTCCCACAGATTTTCTGGCCAGTATTAGTAGAATCACTATATACAGTAGTTTTGTGTCCCCAAAATTTCCCATCTTTCATAATACTGATTATTTACCCTTTTTGAACTTCAGGCAATCACAGTGAAACACATGCATACATTTTTAGGCAATGCTGAAACTTACCCTAATTGGAGCCATGTGAGTGTAGAACTGGCTAGACTTTCAGTTTTAGGTCCATGTTTAAGTATATTCAAGTAAGTTCCACCGATGTCAACAGACTTTTTAAAAAATGCTTAAATCGCAATCATGTCTGCTTTCCCAATAAGCAGATTTTGGGAGCACCAAAGGAAGTTGTATGAGCTTTTCTTGGCACAAAGGTTATGGCTGAGTCATTCCAAATAACCTGTGGCTGCAGTTTTTGTAGAATCTTGTCAGAATTCTTTTCAGAAAGTATTATCTATTTCTTAGTTACATGGATATTCCATGTTTCCTCTAGCAAGTTCAAGCTTTTTCTACAGGGCTTCCTTCCTCATCAGTTTATCCTCCTCAGATTGAGCAACTGTCTCAAGCTCACCAAATAAATTTCATACATTGGCCAGACCCCATACCACCCAGAGTAGGTTGGCTGAAATTTGCAAATTTTCCTCAAACATAACAGTTCCAGTGCCTTCCATTCTACATTGTCTCTTATTATTTCTCTCACAAAATCCACAGATTCCTTAGAATGGAAAACAACATCTACACAGCCACATGTATGCAGCTTTATGCCATGTTTTTCTCAGCTTTCTAGCAATTGAATTTCAAAGGGATTAACTCTACAAGGTTATAATGTTATAATTACACATGTGATCATTATAAATGGCTTAGCTATATAGTCTCACAGGGTTTTACATTTTAAATCTTACCTCTTTGTCAGAGTTATGCATTAATGCTGCAATCTTATATCCCTTTATCTAGGGTAACCCCACTAATTTACCAATTGGCATTTATTTCTGTGTACATATAGGGCTGCACTGTGAAAGGATAATAAACATTTGCACAATCATACTTACATAGTTCTGAAACCTAACCAATGACTCATATTGCTTGGCTGGTGCTATAATGTGATACTGCATTTCAGTTGCAAGAAAATTCTAGAACAGAGGAGGGCAATTCCCAGCCTTCAGCCTTATCTGGTTTGGGGAGGTGCACTCTCTGGAACTCCTCTTCAGAACCTTCAGAATATGGAGCCTTCCACAGATTTGACTACAATGTCCAGCATTTCTCACCACTGGCTTTGGTGATGTGGACTACTGTGAGTGACAGTCCAACAGCATCTGTAGAACCAAATGATTGCCACTCCTGCTATAGGGGAAAAATAGATTTTACTTGTCTCGCTCTTGGAAACCATCTGTAGATACATATATGTATGCATAGGCTCACACAGCCTTAGAACAATATCTAAATGGTATGGATTGGGTCCTGATGGACCAACTGGGAAAGAAAGAGGTGCAAGATAAGGGCAGGAGTATAACTACAAGGAGATAATATGAGGGTGTTGTGCCTCAAAAATAAAATTCTATACCCCATGTAGAATTTCCATTACTCCCCAAATTTTTCTATTACTTCCTAAATTTCTACATTGCAGAGAGTAAGGCACTGGGAATCAGTCATACTCATAACTCTCATACTTGCTGTGGTCATATGCCTTGGGAGCTTTGTGTAATTAATTAATTTTCTTTATAGCCTACCTTTCTCCCAACACAGGTCCAGGGCAGCCTAAATTCTATTGCTCAAGGCCCCATGGAAGTTTTCAGTTACTGCAGTGCTAGAAGTTTGGGGACTGAAGCAAAATTTCATGAGGGTGTAGAATCCTTAGGTCCTCATTTTGCTTCTCCCTCCCATAGCTATATCCCTGGGGAAGGAAGATTGATTCCTCCTTTCTTGTTTCTTCTCACCCTCCCCACCTTCTTTCACATTGGCCAAAGCAGACAAAGTTTTGAAGTATTAACCTTAGCCCTCCTCTTATTCACATATAGACCTTTTTCCTCAAGGAAAGCTTTCATAAACGTGGCTGCTTACCGTCATGCATCAGTCTGCAAACCCACACCTTCAAGACAAACAAAGGCAAGGTGGGACAAAAAGTGATTAAACAAGAATGCTCTTAGGAACCTGCCTACAAGTTTGAGACTCCTCCACCTTACACATATACCCACATATCTACCAAAACAGGAATCTGTTGGTGGACAAGTTCGGGGATAAGTAGTGACGTTTCACTGTCTTTGGAATCAAAGAGAAGGAAGACAGTGGGAGGAGACGAAAAGACTGACACTGCTTGATGAGCATCGCTTGTTTCCTTGAACTCTCTCAGGGATCTGTGAAATGGAGCTACCATCCAAGAGCCACTTAACAGAAGGAAAGAAAGTGTGGATGCAATAATCTCATCACTATCATCAGGTACATTCTAAGCCAGCATTTCTGCAAGGCAGCATGTTATATACTGGAAGAATACAAAGATGTTTATGCCAGACTGCTTGGACAGCTGACTGTATGTGGGTTTTTAAACTTCTGTTGGCTGCTCCACTGCCACAGCTTTCAAAGCCTCTGTATTACTCTCCCACCCTTGTCCTTAGCTGAAAATTTGCCAATATTCTGGAAAGGACCAGGTCAGGACCAGGTTTAATTCCTTGCCTTTGGAGCTTAAGCCCCATTCTATTATATAAACAGTAGAAGAATGGGTCCCTGTCTTCAAAGCTGCAGTGTAGGTCCCAATGTACCAGTCCTTAAGCCCAGGTGCACTAGATTAAAGCATCTGCAGCAAACTAGCTACGCATACAAAACAAGCATCCCATCGCAACCACCAAAATCTTGAGCAAGTGAGCTATGCCCCAAATAACCTAGACAGCTCATGAAACTAGTCTAACTGTAAACACAGGGGAGAAATAGTTTAAAAATTGTCCTAGAATCCAAATGGCTAATTTATACCCAGCCTCTCCCACGTGTGCAACTTCCCAAAGGAAAGTTTATTGGGTTGCAAGTCTCCACAGTGGCTAGTTGAGAGCCAGCAAGCCTTTAATATTAACATAGTTAAGGTACTGTGATTGTTTTCTTTAGTTAGGTGCCTTCCCATATGCTTTTGCCCTTCAACAGCAGTTTAATTGTCATTTTCCCCCCACAGAATGCAGGAATTGTGAGGCACTGAGAATTCTGTTAGAGACACCATCACAAACCATCCTCCACCAATTGCTACAACTCCCTTGGAAGAGCAATGATAGTTATATAAACTGAACTCTACACAGAAAATAGTTCTGTCTCATTACTATGTAGTGCAGGATTGTCTTTCTGCTGAATAGATATATTTGGGCTAACCTTCTGCCCTGAAGGCTCCACTGTATGCCATTTTTCCCCTTTGCAAACCAGTATTTTGTTTCTGTTTTGCCCCGAAACAGTATATACATTTCAGTTTGAAATAAAAAGAATAAATTATCTATAGCCTATTGCATTTTTCCTAGCCTCTTTCAGGGCAGATATGCTCATACCGTATCTTCATCCCTGTGATCCAGCCCCAGTTGTTTTGTAAACTGGCAACTTCAGGAAGCTGGAACGGTGGATGAATATTGTCTGTGTTTCCTCTCTTTCTAATTCAGGCTCATAATTTGAATTTCAAAGTATAAAGGACCTAAAAGTACTGACAGCAATATTTTGCTATTTTTAGAATACTCCCTTTATTTTGTTTATTTAAAAATAATATGGGTAAAGTTGTGTCACTGTAACTCACACACTGAAACTGATATATATGAGGGCATTTCAAGATGACTGTTTCCCAAGAGTTTATTGCCAAACTACAGCCTGAAACTGTATGCCCCGAAAAGGAGAGCCCTTGTTTTTGGTTGCTGTTTTTGTTCCATACTTGTTTCTCAGGAATTTTACTAGTTTTGCACAAAGATGGTTCCTCCATTATCTTAGGTGTTGGTACATTTAAGTGTGTAGCAATGAACAAAGGCCTGGCAAGCACCATCTTTTGTAGGTTTGTGGTTGACAGGCATGCACATCCCTTGCAAAAGCCCTGGAAAAAACTGGCATTTGTAAGTGTCTTTATTGCATGGTGTGTGTGGTTTTGAGGGGAGAAAAATCCTTCAGATTGATAAAAGAATAGCATAAAACCTCAAATTTCCCTATTAAAATGCTCTTAAAAGTAACTTTTAAAAATAACCATACTAATTATACCTGTAACTATCCCGTGATTTGTTACATAGTTATTAAAATGTAACTGTGGGCCTCTCCGCACTACACTGTTCTAGTGCTATTATTCCACTTTCAACATCCTATGGAATCCTGGGGTTTGCAGTTTAGGGAGGGGCCTTTAGAATTCTCAGCCAGAGAGCTCTTTGGCCTCAGTAAACTACAAACCCCAGAATTCCACAGGATGGTGAAAGTGGAATAATAACACTAGAAAAGTGTAGTGCAGAACGGATCTGTGTCACACACTAGTTATCCTCCAAAAGTAACTACTAGAGATGACACCTTACTTGAAGCTCTCCTCAGGCCTCAAATGAGTTAACAGGAACCATGTTTCCTATCTGCTCCCCAGCCACTTTCACCCTCAACCCATCCTGAACTATCTGTGTTGAGGGTGAGCTCAGGGTGGCAGGGGGAAGAGCGAGCAAAGCAAGCTTGCCTTCCTGGTATTTCCATAAGGAAACTTACTTTAGGTCTGCAAACCCAATTTTAAGTAATTTATCTCCACCTAACCTGAATTGTTCAGGAGGTCACCTGGGCCTTTTGGTCAGACTGCTGCGCTTACAGTAATGGCAGGGAGCAAGAGAAGATATGAGAAACTATTTGTCTAAATTTTCTTAGCTGACTCATCTTATGATTTCATCTGGGGTGGCCCCACTGTTCCCCTAGGACTGCATATGGCCCTCCAAATGGCTTTTGTGGCTCTTTACACAGATATATTGTATTTTGGTAAAAAAAGAAGCGACTTGCCTTTCCTGGAAGCATTCAAAAGTGGCTATTCACATTTTAAATATGTTGCAGAATATTCCTATGCTGTTTAACATTTAAAAAAAAAATCAAAACCACAAGCAGGCTTCTGGCCACTTCAAAGTATGTGATTTGACATTTTGGGTAATCCAGACAATCCTGAGGCAGAAAATTGCTCCCTGAACCTGTCAGACTTGCTGATCCTTGATATAAGAGCATATTTTCTAAGCATATATTCTTCATTAGAATGCAAGACTATGCAAAGAAGGATTAGAATACTATGTGAAAAAAACTGTATGAAGTAGAGTTTTACCAGATTCCCTGATATTTGAAAGTCAAATCCACATTGAGCTCAATGCAAGCCAGAAAGCTGTTTTAATATTCTTAATATAGTGTTGGCTATTCTGGTGGAAATTCCATGGGCCCACACTGCATTTGAAACAAACAAAGCTTTAACATTTAAGCCTCAGGTTACTGTTGCAGTAATGACTGGTTTGGATGTGACCTGAGGAAGTCATTTTCTTCTTCCTGTTTTCCTCCTAGAATAGACCTCAAATGTGAATAGTGAAACCTGCTGAAAAGAACCTCTCATAACTACCAGTAGTCTTTTGTGAATTTACAGGGACATTTACTGCCTTTGCAAGCAGTGCAACTGGTTAGACAGGGAACAGATTGCCAGCAGTAGCATTATTCAAGTTGGATGAGGAAGAGTGGTTGCCCATGTTTCCTTGAGGAAAGAGGGTGGAGTTCTCCTCTTGTGATACTCATGCTTGGATGTCTGAGTGCTAAAGTGTAAACATAAGGCTGTTGCTGAAAACCTCCTAGACATTCTGTTTTCCAGTGGCATGAAGAGTAAAAATGCAAAGGAGAAAAAAGAAAGAAGATGACAGCTTGATCACAGATGAGGAAGATCTCCAAGAGTTTGATTATGGGAGCTTAAAGAAGAGTTCTGAGCCAAAAATAAAGGATTATATTTATGGGACAGTAGAATTGCCTGAGAAGACTGTACAGTTGTCTGGTTATGAAAGTCTAGGTCATGACTCTGAGCAGAAGAAATGGGATGACAAAAGTTCTGTGCATAATGTAGAGGATAACAAGCTGGGGAGACCGGCTATGACCTCCCTTGAGGTCCCACAGGTAAGCAAACAAATGCTGTTCTCTTTAGAAGTAAGAAAGAAGTGTGTGCACATGCGCACACATACACAAGCATATACACAAATGGTTTGCTGAGTATATTTGCTACACCTTGGGGCAGTCTGGGATCAAAGCAAGGCAGGAACCTCATCCCCAGATACTAATGTGAAGTCCCATCTTCCTCTGTTCCTTGATTTCGACTATGAGCCTCTTATCCTGGTAGCAGTAAAAACAAAGGGCAAGAAGTGAACATGTAATTACAAAGAGTGTGTTTTCATCATATCATTATAGCAGTGGTGCTATAATGCTGTCTTTTAGATACAGTGCAAAGACTATTGAGCTTAGCGGTTCTATCAGTTTATGGAACTGGGACAGATGTGAAGTTGGGACCCCCACTGCCTACCCCAAAGACTCACACATTTGCTTGACCCTGATAAACAACATGGGCAGGGATAACCAGCACTCAGAGTTTCTTTCTTGGTGGCTTGTTGTCAACGCGACTGTGACTTATGCCAACCCTATGAATGAAAGATCTTGCAGTCATTCTATCATCAACAGCCTTGTTTAGGTCTTGCAGACTCAGAGCAGTGTCTTGCTTGAATGAGTCTATCCATCTTTAATGTGGTCTTCCTCTTTTCCCCCTGTCTTCTACCTTACCAACCATTGTCATCCTTTTCAGTGAGTCATGTCTTCTCATGATATGTCCAAAGTATGACAGTCTCAGTTTAGCCATCTTGACGTTTAGGGAGAATTCAGGCTCAGTTTGCTCTAGGAGCTATTTATATGTCTTTTTGGCAGTCTACAGTATCTATAGAACCTTCTCCAGCACAACATTTCAAAGGAGTTGATTTTCTCCTTATTAGCTTTCTTCACTACCCAGTTTTCACAATCGTACAGAAAAACTGGAAATACAATGGCACAGACAATCCTGACTTTAATATTTAACAATATATCTTTATATTTCAGGATCTTGTCTAGTTCCTTCATAGCTACCTTTCTAAGTCATAGACTTCTTCTGATTTTCTTGAATGCAATCTCTATTCTGATTAATGACTAAGCTAAGGGATGGAAAATCTTGAACAATTTCAATCTCTTCATTATCTCCTTTAAAGTTATGTAAATCATCAGTGGTCATTATTTTTGTTTTCTTCATGTTCAGCTGTAAGCCTACCATTGCACTTTCTTCCTTGGCTTTTTTCAGTAATCATTCCAAGTCTTTGCTATTTTTTGCTGGTAGTACAGTGATATCAGCATATCTTAAACTGTTGGTGTTCCTTCCTCCAATTTTCATGCCTTCTTCTTCCAAATCTAATCCGGCTTTATGTATGGTATGTTCAGCATGCAAGTTAAACAGATAGGATGATAAAATGCAACCTTGCCAGATTCCTTTGCCAACTGGAAAGCATTCTGTTTCTCTATATTCTGTCTTCATGGTAGTGTCCTGGCCTGAGTACACATTACTCATCAGGACAATCAGATGTTGTGACATATCAGCTTCTTTAAGAGTAATCCATTGTTTTTCATGATCTACACAATCAAAGGTTTTGTTGTAATCTAGAGAGCACATGTGTTACACCAAAATGTGGGGGACCTTGAGGTCCTCCAATGGTACCCATGCCTCAGCAAAAAGATGGGGAAATAGAAGGCATGCAAGAGATGGGATAACCTAGCAAGATCTTTCCACCAATGTTTACGGGGAACTTGCAGAAAGAGCCAGCCAGAGATTCAAAAGTAAACTAAAATGTGTTTTATTGGGGAATTCAATCAAGCATACCCACTAGATTCAGACATTCACGCACTCACCCAAGAGCTAACCGAAAGAAAGAGAGGAGAGGTTGATAGCGAGATTTTGGAGAATGGCCGATATTTACCAATCCAGAAGAGTAGCAAAGAAGAAGCTATGTGACATGGACTTGTGTCTAAGGGTAGTACAAATTGGGATTCATAGTGGCAAAATGATGTTCAGCAGCTGATGTACTACGTCCGAGCTAGTGAAAATGTGGATTTAAGTACTCTTTTTCTGCCTGGAGGGTGAATATATTAATGACTCTCCAGCAACATGGACAATGGAATCCAGAATGAACTAATGGCTTTAGCAAGGAGTCAACAAATGCCCTTTTCGCACATCAGTCCTGTTGCGAAATGGCCTCAGGAACGTCGTGTGATTGCGAGGACCATTCCACATCACATCCTCACAATCATGCGACACTCCCAAGGCCATTAAGGGGTAATCGCCCATTATATCATTTTCGGCTCGTTGCCGAAAATAATGCACGATTGTGCATCAATCCCATGCCCCACACACACTTACCTGGGGTGCAGAGGCTCCGGACGCACGGTCATCGTGCTTCCTCCCCCAATGCAGCCTGGGAAAGTACCCATCTGTGCTGTGAAAGGAAGGGGTGGAGCGCTCATGCTTCCTTCTGACCAGCACGGAGCTGGTGCGGAGGGGAAATGGAGGGGATGCGAGTGCCTCCTGGACAAGGCTTTTTGCATGATCCCTGTGCAATGCCAGCAGCACCAGGTAAGGTGCAAAAAGGGCCAAAGAATTAAAGGCTGGTTTGACAGCTCTGTACTGGTCAGGCAGAGAAGGGACAAAGAAGAGAATCTGAAGGTGAGAGATAACAGGAATTCCCATATGAACACTGGAGATTCATTGTCTCAGTGGTGGCTAGCTGGAAGCTTGTTAGCACTTGAAAGCTTTTGGTAACCTTCTTGCTTATGACCTGGCTATGCCTGGGAAGAGTCCCTTGACCTGGCTTACATGTGTTTAGTCAACTTACCTCTTGTGTAACAAGACTTCCAGTCACAGCAGTGTATCATCAAAGTGTAGAGGTATACGGCTACTAACACATGCAGATTTTCTTCTAAATTCTTTGGGGAGCTCCATTATTCAACATATGTTTGCAATATGATCCCTAGTGTCTCTTCCTCTTCTGAACCCAGCTTGGACGTCTGGTATTTTTTGCTTCATGTATGGTAAAAGTATTTGTTGTAGAATTTTGACCATTACTTTGCTTGCATAGATTAATACAATTGTCCTATGGTTACTGCAATCCCTGATGTCCCCTTTCTTGGGGATTGGAATATATGCTGAACATGTTTAATCTGTGGGTCATTGTTTTGTTTTCCAGATTTGCTGACAGTTAAAACTAGAGCAAATTCTGCCTCTGTAGCTAGAAACAGCTTTATTGGAATACCAGTTGCTCCTGGTGATTTATTTTTCCCAAGTGCTCTGAATATAGCTTCCACTTCATTTTCTAAAACTGGAGGTTCATCTTCAAATAATTTTCCCTTGAATGAATTTGTCACCTTTCATCTCTTTTATATAGTTCTTCAGTATACTGTTTCCCTCATCTTTTTATTTGTACTTCACAACAAATGTGTTCCCTGGTTCTATAACATCCCCACACTTGGTTTAAATTTCCCTTTGAATGTTCAGATCTTGTGGACGAAGTCTCTTCTTCTTCCTTTTTTGTTGTCATCCTCTATTTCTCTGCATTAATCACTAGAATAATTCTCTTTGTTCCTCTGCATAAGCCTCCGAACAGTTGCATTCAGGGTTCTGACCCTATTTCTGTCGCCTTTTATTTTTGCTTCTCATCTGTCTTTTATTGCTTGAGGAGATTCATCTGTTATCTTTTGAGGCTTCTCTTTCTTTTTGGCTGCAGATAGTGTCTTTTTGTGTTCTTCCCTGACAATGTCTCTGGCTTCAGTCCAGAGTTCTTCTGGCTCCTGGTCAATTAGGCTTAATGTGAAAATCTATTTTTATATAATCTTTAAATTCTATGTGGATGTTCTTCAAGTTGTATTTTGGCACTACGGTTGATTTAATATTCTTCTTTAGCATTATGCTACTACTTGATATTAGCAGTTCATGGCTTGTGCTATAATCTGCTCCTCAGATTGATTTTACAGAGAGAATGGGACTTCTCCATCTTCTGCTTCCAATTATATTGACTATTTGATTTCTATCAAATGGCAAGTGATCAATTTCCTCCTGGATTCCAGCACAGAATTTTTCAATTTCTTCTTCTTTGGCCTCTGTAGTTGGAGCATAAACTGGAATCATGGTTATCTTGGTGGATTTTCCTGAAGTCTTATTGATATTATTCATTCAGAGTTTGCATTATATCCTTTGACCACTTTTGTTACATCCCTCCTCATTACTAATGCCATCCCATTTCATCTTAGATTTTCATTTCCTGAATCAAACACTGTGTAATTATCTGTCTCAAAATGTCCCATTCCTGTCCACTGTAGCGTGCTCACCCCAAGTATTGCAATGTTTATAATGTTCCATTTTTTGTTTTACTACATCTAGCTTCTTCTGATTCATACTTCTCACATTCCATGTTCTTATAATATGCCTTGTACACTTTCAGATTTTCCTTTCATTTTTGAGCATGTCAAGAGCTGAATGTCCATTCTGCTTGAGTCCTGTTGTGTCATTAGCCACAGCACTAATTCTCTTCCCCACTAACTTGCTGAATGCCTTCCAACCTGGGAGTCTAATCTTCCAGTATTATCTCTTGTTTCATTTTGAACCATCTCATCATAGGGTTTTCATAGTAAAATAGTAAAAGGGGGTTGCCATGCCTCCTTTTACATAATACTAACAAGGGAGAGGTATGGTGCCACCACCATTGTCTCTGAGAGATCTTCTGCCAGTGTCACCCTCTTACTGCCAAGTAGCTGTTTGGCATACTTAGTTTGTCTCCTCAGCAGAAGCCTGCCTGACGTGGGAGACCCTACTAGCAACAGTGCTACCTTCAACACAGCCTCTTGCTTCACAGGCACATGTAGTCCCACCACTCCAGAAAGGTAGTACCATGGTGTGTTCTTAGTGGGAACTTGGGACAAATTATGTTTTACATTTTGTAAGCTGCGTCAAATAGCTAGCTCTGCAGATAGAACAGGAAACTAGAAATCTTTTCTTTGATCAATCAGTATTGTTGCCAAGGCAAAATGATTTGTCACTTACTCTCTTGATTTTGAGCCTCTTTCAAAAGGTGCTGCAGAGATTGCACTCTATCTACAAAAGTAGACTGCATTCTACACAACTAACTAGATTGACTGGAGAATATGGAAGATATCTTTGTCTGTGTCATCCTTTTTCTGTGGGTGAACAGCCTGTTGGCCTTTCCTGTCTCAACTTGTTCAAGTGGCTTTCAAGTAGTAAATGTTCTCAACCACATGTAAAGCTCTAGATTTTTTTTTTTTTTACATGGAATCCTTGGGTTAAAGAGTAGCTTGCTTTTAATTTTGTACCATAAGCCATGGGAGTTTGGGAAGTCTCTGTTAGCTTCTTCACCCACAGGAGAGGCAGCAAAATAATCATGATGGACTCATTCCTATATTCCTTATGTTGCTATTGTATGAGAAAATTAGTCATTCATCTCAGTTTGGCTGTGGAGATGGTCATAGCATTAATTTAAAATGATAGGTGTGGTTGTAGAAAGATAAGGAGAGATTGTTAAACATTAGCATGCTAGGCACACACTGGTATCACAGAAACTATATATAGTAATTCCAGAGGTAGCTGTGCTATGCTTGGTGCTATCTGTACAAGCTGGGTTTGCCTCCATACTAGTCACATTGTCTTTACTCAGAAGCAATGCTTAGCTGGGTTTTCAGAATGTGTGGTCCTCCAGCTGGTTCATACACTGTACCTGCCATTAACTAACCTCATCTGGAAGGCCATACTCTCCTTTTTCTATACCAAACCATGACTTTTCTATGCCAAACCATGACCATTGCAATGACAAACTCTCATAGGCCTCCAGTTGGTGTAATGTCCTCTTCTGGCACAGGAGATATGAAAGATCTTCCACTTCTGTTTTAGATTAACCAAAACTTATTGTACAGCCTGAGTCCAGGCTCACTGTGGCAAATATAAATTAAGATTTTTTTATGAAACTGACTTGTTTGAACAAGCCATGGTTAAGATTAACAAAAGTTTGTGGTTTAGACAATATGTTGAATCTACTTCTTCTAAAGTAGAAACCCCTCATTTAATGTAGCCATGCCAGAGGAGGAAGGCAGGGGAGCATAAGGATCTCAGGTTTACTGTGTTCCATTCTTATAATACTAAACCATGGTTCAGTGCAGCGGTGGGGATCATATGGCCTTCTCCCATATGCCCTACCTAGCATAGCCAACGTTGAGAAATGCTGGGAGCTGCAGTCCAGGAACATCTGGAGGTCCCCATGATTTCCACCACATGTTTCCTAGAAACTTAGTTAATGTATTTCTGTTGCAGTTAAGGGTATGCAACACTACACTCTAACTACTATGTGAACTCTCTTTGTACAGAAATAGAGAACTTATATCCAGGAGTGGTGACAACCACACCCCTCCCCCATTCACTTTTCAACTTTATTTCCAAGTCAGTCACAGAAGCACACCATCAGCTGCAACTTTATTTAACACATGTAATCCTGCCATATATTTTATCAGGCAAAATGTGTGAGTACAGGCAGTGTTCAACCACTGCTATCTGTGAGCAGAGCTTGGAAGTAGCGAGCAGAATCATAACTAGTTTTTTTTGAGGTAACAAGGGAGTAACAAAGTTGTATTTTTAAAGAAATGTAACAACTTAGAGCTAAGTTGCAAGTTTTATGCCACCCACTCATGAATCCTAAGATATTTGTCCCTCAACAAAAAAATAACAAAAGGTAATGGGACACTGAAGCAAGTAACCTAGAAAGTTATATTTTCCATTATTGTAATGAGTAACAGCAACTGATTACTTTTTAAAACTGTAGTGAGAAGTGTAACAAATAACTTTTGAAAAATGAATTTCTAAGTTCCTCTGTGGATGTTTGTCAGAATTCTGTTAGGCGATTGCAAATTCATAATCTACAGTTATGCATATGCAACTGCCAAATATTCACAGTCCTTAGAGGCTACATAGGGACTGTGAAAGTCCCCTAAACTTGCTGGAAAACAGCCTTGGGGATTGATGGGAGTCCATTCCCCTGTCAATCAGCCACCTGACATTCCTACCCCTCTGATATGAGCAATCTCTGCAATTAAAAGGATTTGCAACAGAGGTTCTTTCTCTACCAGCCATGCTGGAGATTGCTCATGGGAAGGAGTGGGAATGTCAGGTAGTTGCTTCTCAATTGACAGAGGAATAGACCCCTGTCAATCCCAGTGGCTTCTTACTGATAAGTGGGGCTTGCAGAGGTTATGCCAGAATTTATTACGTAGCATGCCTTTACAGTGCTGTGTAGTACATAATGGTCATATAGGATTCTGGTCAGCATTTCTAATTTTGGTAGTGTTCCAAGCCTTCACATCCTGCCATATTTATCTTCCCACAAGCACACCCAGAATTTGGTTTATGGTGGTTGTTCATTTTGCTTTCTGCTATTCATTTCCTGGGAAAGTTCCTTGCCCTCAAAGCAACAGGCATATATTCTGGAATATTAGTCCAGCACTGTTGTGGAGGAAGAATTTCAAGGCTTCTGTTCTGATCTGTGAATCTCAACAATTTGAAAAGAAAGCAAATTAGAACAGAACAACCCCCCTCTTCATCAACTAATACTGGAATATCAGATCTGGTTTGAGATGCTCCTGTTCTCTGGCAGCAGGAAATTGATAGAGAGAATAATTTGCATGGTTACTGGATGTGATCTGTATATTATTCAAATGAGGCTGCCCATTCTGGTGGAGGAAGGGCAAGTCACATAGTCTGACAAGCTGTCTTAAGACAATTTCCAATTGGGTCTGAGTGAAGCTGTGGAAACAAGGATGGACCTTCCATGCAGGAAGCAGTAGGGTGGCTGTTACCATGCTTTACAAAAGATTGATTGAAAATGCTTGAATGGGTGTCCAGCCCAAGTCCAGATTAAAGAGAAAGAATTCTAAGAAAGGGGAGCAGCAGCAGCTTTGAAATACCCAATCGGCCCTCAACACCTGGACAACAGACCAAATAAGCATACTGTTCTCTAGGGCCCAGTCTTCTCCACTATGGTGAGACGGATTGTCCTTCTATTTAATGTATAGTAATTATTTCTGAATTTGCAATGTTGGATACTCATTGGCATATGTATACGTGCAAACTTATGTCCTCTCTTGTTCTCCCTCACTTTGCTGTAAAGCAGTATTTTGGGTGGATTGAGGGGAGAGCAATGTATGTTCTATTTTGTGCGACAAAATATCTTGGAATGGTACTGTTTGGAAGATTTACTTCTTTCTTCTAACTCTGCCACATGACTGGAACAATTCACTTTCTAAAAAGATTACTAGTTGTGGAGGCCTGAGTAATGCTGAATAGACACTACTCAGAATTCTAGTGATACTAGTTACTATTTGAATGCTGGTGACATTGCAGTGGACTGATCAATATGTTCCTCTCTGACATCTCCTTTTTGTGGGGCAGTCATTTCTTTTGGGATGAGAAACCTGATCCCATATGCTTTCTGCTTTCTTTTTAGTGGAATAAACAAACACCATTAGGCCATGTTGTCAAGAGCACTGCGAACTTCTTCACTGATGAAAAAACCAGGATAGGTAAATAAAGAGATTGTTAATCATTTAATGCACAAGCTGGTAGAACTCTCATTTTGAAAGGAACCCATAGAAGACATGCTGATTTATCTTGCTTCCTCCTCCCTTTCTATGACATCATTATTTGTCTAACTTGAAGGTTTTATATAGGTATTGAGGTTTGCCAAATTGTTAATTTACATTCAGCTTGTGTTGAGGGAAAGCATAATCACTGTTTGAAAAATCATGGCCAGGAACACAATGGCAGGAAACTGGGCTTGAATAGGACTTTGTACTTCTGAGGAGAAGAAAGGACTTTAATATCCGATAGCCAAGCTAGACATGTGAGGGAAACCTGGAAGTTCCAAGCCCAATATTGTGCTTGTAACACTCACAAGAGATGGGGAAGAATAACTGAAGGGACGAATCAACAGATGCAATTGTGTGTTGAACCCTTTCAAAAGCCACATATTTTATCTTAGGGTTCTTTCACATTACCTTGTTATGGCACTATAATTCTACTTTGACTGCCATAGCCACATCCTATGGAATCCTGATATTTGGTGGTTTGGTGAGTTACTAGAGCACTCTGGCAGAGAACAATGCGTATCCCTCCCAAAACTATAGATCCATATGGTACAGTATGGCTGTGATAGTTAAAGTGCAATCATAGCACTATGATCATATTGTGTGAAACGGCTCTTGGAAAGCCCTTGGACCCTGGTCATTTTAAAGGTGTTTTCTCCCCCATCAGTCAAGTCCTGAAACGAGAAATCATCCTAGTTGGAGGGACATCACTTCAAGGGAGGAGCAGCAGCTACAGGAAGGGATTAAGTGCACTTTTCTGTATCTGATTGACCGATATTGCACTGTAAGAGTCTCCCTTGCCCTGTTATCTTGGCAAACATATAGCTGTGACTGCACATAAGAGGATAAATATTCAGTTTAGTCCTGAGTCCGCTGGAGAAATTAACTATAGATGTTCAGGAGGGTTTCCTATGGTGAAGACCCTTCCTTTCTTGTTTGGTACTTGTAGGATATCTCAGAATTTCAAAATTCAGTTAAGTGTTTCTCTGTTTCCTGTGTGTGGAGGAATGTCATAGATTTCCCCCATATATACATGACTTGCTAGGGTTTATGATGACTGTATTCATGGAGATTCCAAGATACCACATGAGGTCTCAAACATCTGTAGCTTAAAATGCAACATATTATAACCTAACTACCCTGACTTTCTTTCCGTTGGTACCTTTCTCAGAGCTTGGGGAATGCTTTTATTTTTTCAGTACCACTTTATTAGTAGTAATTAGTAGTAATTAATAGTAATAGTAATTAGTAGTAATTAATTTTCCTGTTATTTTCTTGTTGGTTCTCTCTTCTAAAAAAATACTTGGAAATAGGAAAATGGCTAGAAATTCGGCAAAGTGAAATGTCCCAAAACATTTTAGTACTGAGTAAATTTTATTAGTTATGACCCTTTAAAAGATAATGTTTTCATATTAGTTTTTGTTGTGCACCTTCAAGCGTTTCTGACTTATGGCGATCCTATCACAGGATTTTCTGGGGCTGAGAGTGTGTGACACACCCAAGGTCACCCACTGGGTTTCCCTGGCCAAGCAAGGAAGTGAACACAGGTCTCCGGGGTTTTAATCCAGTGTTCAAACCACTACACCATACTGGCTCTGATTTCTTATTACTTCGCCAAAATTATATAATTGTACCCTCCTTATCCCCAAATGTTACAGGTAACATTTCACGTGTAACACGTTGTTCTAAGCTCTAAATTGTTCTTGGATTGATAGTTTCGCTTTATATTTTATGTTCTCCATAAAATACCAGAGTGGTGCAGCAGTTTTAATGCTGGACTACAACTCTGGAGACCAGAATTCAAATCCTGGAAACCCACTGGGTGACCTTGGGCAAGCCACATTCTCTCAGCCTCAGAGGAAAGGCAAGGCTAAACCCCATCTGAACAAATCTTGCCAAGAAAACCGCATTATAGGATTGCCTTAGGGTTGCAATAAGATGAAAATGACTTGAAGGAACACAACAACAAAGTTGGGTGACAGGAAGGAAGGAATAGCCTTGGTCCTTTTTTTACCTTTCCTGTAGCACTTCATTGTCTTTAGATTCTCCTTGGACTGTCCATGTTTTTTCCCAGTTTTATAGTCTAGATTTTGGAAAATGACTTGGGTAGCTCAATGCTTTCTCACATTGCTTGCTTCTGAGAAGGCAGCTAACATAATATTTGTATTATATGTACATGCTTTGTCTCAGACTTCATCCTTGTATGGGAATCTGATCACCAGAATTTGGAAGGACAAAGTGAAGAAGCTGAGACACGAAAATCCAGGCAAAAGAGATCTACAGAAATGCACAGGGTCTGGCGAGAGAGGTTTCTGAATAAACTTCAGACGATAGGCCTCAAAATGGAAAAGGTAATCCAAGTAACTGATACCAGTGCCTTTATGGGACCTTCTTGAGGTAGAAGGAGTAAGCAGAATCGTTTACCTTTTCTTTGTGTCCTGTCTCTGAGATATATCCACATAATGTAGTTACAGTAATTGATTGTATCCTATGTAATCCTGGGATTTGTAATTTAATTACTTAGACATCCTTATCAGAGATCTCTAATAGTGTAGTTCAAGAGAGTAGACTACAGAATTCTAAGCATCACAAAACTACAAATCCCAGGATTTTTTAAAATAGAGCCATGGCAGATAAAGTGTTATTAAAATGCTATAATTGTGCAATGGCATCTTAGTATTAAGCATTATTATTATAGATCGCATTTTCTATCAAAGTGAATGAAACTTATCACACATGCTCAAAATTGTGGAGGCAGTTGATGACTTACAAGCCTGAATATGAAGACACAACACTATGGATAGGACATGTTACCACTACAAATACAACTACTAACCTGTATTTTATGGAGTTATTTTCTTACAATATTTACACCTCACATTTTGTGCCTCCAGGGACTTATGAAAAGCACATTCAAACGTAAGATAATTAAAAAAGCAGCACCATAGGAATGCAACATAAAATATAACCAGTAGCAAATGCAAAGGCTCCAAATATAGCAACTGGAAAAGTTCTGAATGACCTCTAAAGTGAAATAACTTTGAACTGTTCACCAGAAGTCTAGCAGTGAAGGAAGGAAAGGAATGTGCTTTCCCACACTGTTCATGCCCCTGTGGATCTTGGCATTCAGGGGCAGAGAAGCTCCTGCAGGAAACAATTATCCACTTACCTTCTTCCTTGCCTGCCAGTTCTTCTCAGATCTCTCTCCAGACTGGGTCTTCTTCAAGCTGGGATCTTCTTGCTACAAGCAGGCTGAGCTGAAGGGACTTTGCAGAGGAAAGGCTTAATAAAAGTCTTGTTTGGAAACACCTTTCAGATTACACAATTATAGCACTATGATTCCACTTTAAGTGCCATGGTAACAGTCTTTGGGAACATGGGATTTGAAGTTTTGGAGACGGATATTTAGAATAACAGCCAGAGGACTCTAGTGCTCACTAAATTACAAACCCTAAGATTCTATAGCAGAGCTTTCCAAACTTTTCATGTTGGTGACACACTTTTTCAATATGCATCATTTCGCGACACAGTAATTCAGTTTTACTAGCAAACTGGAAGTACCCAGAGGTGTATCTAGGGTGGGGAAAGGCAGCACCCCTGCCATTCTGGCCACTGCCATCGCTCTTGCCAGGGAAAGGCCACACTGAGACCAGTGGCAGTGGGCCAGGCTCGGGTGGAGGGGATCTTTCTCAGTCAGAGAGGCGACACACCAACACGCTACAGGTGATTCACTAATGTGTCATGACACAACATTTGGAAAGCCCTGTTCCATAGGATGGAGCCATGGGACAATATTGCCATTGTAGTCAAAGTGGAATTATAATGTTATAATTGTGTAGCGTGAAAGGGCCCCATCGGGACACATGGATGTTTAACTACATGAGGCTCCTAAGTATCTTGGCTATGTTTCTTTTGTTTCTCTGTGCTAAAACAATTTTGGGAGGGCATATGCAGAACTGGAATTCCACACATGTAATACAACTTCATGCTTTTTATCTTCTTCCTTTCTAGCATGTAGCCCAGAATACAAAAAAGTTGGTACACTTTGTGTTGCTAAGTGCACCCTGGAGTGTACTCTGTTATTATGCTGAAGATCTGAGACTGAGGGTTCCCTTGCAGGTGAGGACATTATGTATCCTAATGCCATGGGACCACACTTGGCTCTCACCATAGTTGCATATTGGGCCCCATTAAAAACAAATATGAGAAGGGAGAAATGTTTCTAGAGTGTTCTGGATACAGTCAGTGGGAGGGTTTTGCAACTATTATTTTAGACATAATTATAATGCAAACTTCTGTACCATCTACTAGAGAATAATTATATCTCAAAGTGATATAAAACAAATTTTTAAAAAACAAAAATATATGAAAATGCAAACATTTAATTAAACAAACTAAAACTTGATAAAATAAAGATTGGTTAAAACATTTGAAACAAGAGGTTCAAAATGCAGCTCTCAGACTGTGCATTACAGTCAGTTTGGAAAGGTTTGGGGTAGAAAGATAAATCCTGAACAGATACCAAAACATGTTACAGTTTATCCCTTCAAAATACCAGGGGGAAGGACATTCCAGAATACTGGGGGCCACTGTGAAGAAGGCTCATGTCTGAGTTGCCTCTAGATGGTTATTTGCACTTGGCCAGCTGGTGACTTTAATGTTTCTATGGAAATACATTGTGGTAGGTGATATGACAGTTGTTTAGGAGTTGATATGTGAAGAGTGAAACCTTAAACCTGACTTGGTCCTTTATCCATTGACAGTGTAATTGCTTCAGTATCCTTGTAGTGCATGCATGGTTTGACATCCTATTCAGCAACCTAGCCCCCATCTTCACTTTTATAGTGCCACATAGAATGCATCATAGTCATCTAAACATAAGGTTTCCAGTCAACTGCAGTGCCAGAATAAAAAGGAATTTATAGCACAAGTGTTTGTAGCAGATTGCTATGGTCCTTGGAAGCTTATGCTAGAAATTTCTTCTTTCCAGTTATTCTTAAACATACAACTGGATTCCTTTTTGTCTTTTAATACAAGTATTAAGTAGACCTGAATCCTCAGACTATAGAAAGAATTCAGCTGCTTTCACTCATAGAGGTTTTCATTATATTAGATTTGGACACCTTCAGCCTATCTGCATTGTTTTCAGAACTTAGAAAAGTTACTTTTTGGACTGCAACTCTCAGACTTCTCAAACCATCTACACTGGGGACAATTGTTTTGAACAAACTGCTGTAGCACAAAGGAGTAACATTTCCCAACTCTAATTTTTGCTCTCTGTTTCTCACTTGTATGCAGACTGCTGATAATGTGCCCTCTTTCTGCACAGCATAATTCTCTGTGGCTTTATCCCCAGGTTGTGCCCAATCAGGATGTAACTAACTGGTCTCACAGGATTCTGATGAAACTGGGCATCCATAATCTACTTTATGATGAGGTTCCTGACTTTCCTGTGGATTATTATACCTGTCATTTTAAGGCAAATAAATTACCCTGGTAAGATTATGGGATTTGTTCTTGTTCCTCAGTCTGCCCTCTTCCCAAATGTCTGTTGCTCACATGCCCCATGCCCAAGAGCATTTGTTGTCCTTCCCTTATCTCATTAATTACTTTGATAGATAAAATACCACAACTTCCAGCATTATAACTGGATATTTCCTCAAAAAACAGCTGAAACCATTCAAGATCTTAAGCCTCTAACCTGGCAGTTTTAAGAAGCAAAAACAAAATGATTGCCTCTTGAGGAGCTGACTTATCGTTTGACTGGAAACACCTGTGTTGCCTACCTAACCCTTTCCCAGGTCTTATTAGTATTACATGAAAGAGAGTGGAGATTTCCATATTCTGTTGCTAAAACAACCACAGAAGTAGCAGAAACTGGGAAGTATTCAGAGGTATCCTTGAGAGAAATGGAGAGACACATCCCAAGATGGTCAAATCCCACATCCCAAAGACACATCCCAAAGATGGTTTTTATTAGCAGAAAAGCCTGTGCATACTCTTAAGGATTTTTTCAGGGGGCTATTAGGAATAAAACTTGAGAAATTTCTGAACCAGGAACCCTCAAAACTTTTACTGGATAAGTTAAAATCTTGCCTTAAGAGTACACACATGCCAAAACATGTTGCTCTTTTCTACTAATAAAACAGCCATCTTGCACTCCTCTCCGTTTCTGATTCTTTGAGCACCCTGAGATGTGTTTCTTATTTCTCCAGCAGAAACATCTATGACTTCTCAGTTTTCCTACTACTACAATCCCATTGAATGTTTTATTGCTAGTGCCATGCTGTATTGTATTGCACTACTCAACAACGCCAATTATCAAGTGCAGCCCAAAACATTTTGCTGTTTAAGGCAAAATAGCAAATGACATTCCCACTTACTTCATTCCCGCTTTCCAAAGACACCTATAAGGGCCTTTCCACCCTATGCTATTATTCCACTTTCAACATTCTGTAGAATTCTGGGGTTTGTAGTTTGCTGAGGCCAAAGAGCTCTCTGGCTGAGAATTCTAAATGCCCCTCCCTGAACTGCAAACCCCAGGATTCCAGAGGATGTTGAAAGTGGAATAACAGCACTAGAACAGTGTAGTGTGGAAAAGCCCTAAGATATTTTAGCTCATGAAGCAGTAAATCCTATGACCCAAACTTGGCTTTCAAAATAAATAATGACAAAATACACAACTAAAAATCTGCTATCATTTCATGAGATGCTGAACAGGAATATATTACCTGAAGCAGCAGCTTCACTGATTCTAATGACAGAGCTAGCCTAACAACAATGTTGTTAAAATAATAGCTTTGATTCAGATAAAGCAGTTCACTAAATTATGATTTAGCTTCCAAGCTCAGTATCTATACACAGGTCAATGTTCTTCTGTACTCGAATCTGTACTCATAGCTAGTCATCACGCACAGAAGATTAGCTAATGCGTTCCTGACCACTTCACACAATTACAGTGACATGTGTCACCCTTGAACAATCTCTTGATTTCATTGAAAGACTAGCACTTGGAGATGTCCACCAGCGTTCCAGACTGGTGTCAGGAAACTGCTCCACTCCTTCTTAAAATCTGACTTTCATATTCAGTACCATTTCATTACAAATTTTTCTTCTCAGGTTTCTCGGGAGTGATAACCATGAGACATTCTTCACTAGCACACAACGGCACAGAATAGTAAGTTTGAAACTCAGGCTGATGCAAACCCAAGGTTGTAAGTAGTGTACCAGAGATGTTGATGAATTGTACCTCCCACCAGCCCTCACCATTGGCTGTGCTGGCTTGGGTTGATGGGAGTTGTAGTTTGACAACATATGGAAGTCCACATGTTTTTCCATCTCATAATCTATAGTGGGTGCTCAGCTGGACATGCTTTCTCCCTCTTGATATCTTTATCATCCAACCAATGTAGTTACTACTAACAGATTTAGGGCTCTGAATTTCATCATGTAGCATTATACTGCTACATATTAGGGAAGTAAAAAAGCCAAAACTGCAAAGTAAGTGAGACTGAAATGGAGGAATGTCTCTCTCAAATACTTGTGTATTATAGTGACTTATCAATTTATCTTGAGTCTGAAAGAAGAGTATCACTTGAGGTATGTGGGAGGCCATGGTTTCTGGTCCATCAGCAAGATCAATTAGTCCCACAAGTGCTAAGGACAGGGCTTTCACAGTACAGTGGCCTCACACCTTTCGAGTTCCCTCTCCAGGGAGGTGCGGATTGCCTCATTATGCCTGGCTTTTATAGGGGGGCGGAAAAACCAAGCTCTAATCCTCTGAAGACATATTGGCCATTTCCACACTATACTATTATAGTGCTATTATCCCACATTCAACATACTATGGAATTCTGGGGTTTGTAGTTTACTGAGGCCAAATTGCTCTCTGGCTGAGGATTCTAAATGCCCCTCCCTAAACTGCAAACCCCAAGATTCTATAGGATGTTGAAAGTGGAATAAGCTACTATATAAAAGTCAATGTTTGTCTATTTGTCTGCTTCAGGCAGGCGAAGACCTCATACGATTGGCTGAGTGAGGCGAGAAGATCTCATATGATTGGCTGGCTGTGAAGATTCTATGGAATCCTGGGGTTTAAGGAGGGGCCTTTAGGATTCTCGGCTGAGAGCTCTTGGGCCTCAGGCCGGTTGCTATGAGGATGAGGTCTACCATCAATAGGGATGCCAGAAAACGTTTGGGAGGCATATGTGAGAAAAATTAAAGTGACATGCACAACATAGTTACAAGGTCTTCTCACCTCACACAGTAGATTGTACGGGTTCCATATGTGAGGAATCTTAAAGTTGAAATTCAAAACAAAAAATGCTTCCAGAAAAACGTAAAGCCATGCACAAATTCAACAGAAAGAAATTCAACAGAAAGAAAAAAAAGCCAGTACATCAATGTCACCAGACAGATTGGATTGGGGACTATGGGGAAAAGTTACAGGTACTGGAATAGGCCGGTTGCTATGGAGACGATCCCTAGCAGTGAGGATGAGGACAGTGTATTCTCACAGGAACCCAACCTCTGTATATTAACAACTACAGATACAGATTGGATTGGGGAATATGAGGATAAATTACAGGTATTAGAATAGGCTGGTTGCTATGGAGATGAGGTCTAGCAGTAAGGAGGATGACAGTGTATTCCCGCAGGAACCCAACCTCTAAATGTTAACAGCTCTGAATAAAGTCAAGTTACTCTTACCTGCTTCTCAGCCAGCCCCATGTAAATTAATATAAATGGCTGAGCAGTGGGATAGACCCAACCTAGTTCTAGTCCTGACTCCTTCAGAGCAAAAGACCCTGCTTAATTCTGTGTCCTGTCCCATCAGCACAAAATCCACACGTACACATGAAATACTAGTGCTAATGCAATCCTCTGTCCTAAAAGGAGGCCACATTTTGTGATGTCCCTTTGTGATAAGAGTGGTTGTTAAGACAAACATTTCACAACTTTAAGAGGGTTGCCCTTGTTAGTCTATTCCCACTAAAACAGGAAAGGGTCTTGTACCTTGTAGACTAACACATTTATTGGGGCATAAGTTTTGGGTGAACTGGAGTCCACTGTGAAGTTCTATGCTAAGTTAGAGATATATGCATACACTTGTGGTGCGACATATATGTGTGGAGACTGTAAACAATGAGATCAGAAGCAGAAAGTAATGATAGTCATAATCACCTCATTAATGGTCACTTTGGAAATGGTAGCATTGTTTCTTCCTGGCCCTTATTCTATCTCTCTGTATCTCATTTTTAACAAGGATTTTACTCCTTAATTTTTTATAGTCTATTTTTATATCCTCTACCTAGTAATCTATCTAGACCAGTGGTTCTCAACCTTCCTAATGCCGTGACCCCTTAATACAGTTTCTCATGCTGTGGTGACCCCTAACCATAAAATTATTTTTGTTATTTTTTATTTGTTTGTTTGTTTGTTAGTTATTTCCAACATCGAATAGATTGGAAACACTGCCCTAAATCACTGCTCTGGATAGACTTCTAATGCCTAAAAACTGGTAACCCTCTCCCTTTTTTTTTAAGCACAAAAAGCATCCATCAATGCCAGAATTAAGGCAGTAGTTCTAGTTCTGAATGTTAGCTTTCCACAGTTCAAAAAGCCAGTCACTCCCAAAGGCAACGCCGAAACAGCCCACATTTTTACACGAGGTGCAGGGAGGAAAGGACAAGGAGAGAGGAAAGATGGTGGCGGCATAAGCAGACATGTTTTGTTTCACTCCCATCCTCCCTCCCTCCCTTAAAGGGAGCACGGCTGCTCGGACGCTCTCACTCCCACATCGCACGGGCGCCCCTTCCTTCCTCCTTTCATCCCTCTGAGGGCTCAGGAGTGGGGTGCGATACCCGCTGTAGCCCCTCAACCACGCTACACCTGCGAGCCCTTCTCGGTCTCCCCACCTCTGCCCCCCTGCCCGGCAGGGAAAGACGGGGAAACGTCCCCACACATGCCCAGCATGCCTCCTCTCACCTCTTCCCAGCGTGGGGTCTCAGAAACAGCGCTCCCATTGGCTGTGAGGCTGCCTTCTTTCAAAAGGCGGCGGGGTGGGATAGAGGAGCGGCGACCCCTGTGAAACGGTCATTCGACCCCCCAAAGGGGTCGCGACCCACAGGTTGAGAACTACTGATCTAGACACTCTTTTTCTTGTGGCTACTCTTTTTCTATAAAGCCCTTCACCTTGTACAACCTCTGGCTATTTTGTAATTCAGTAGTTCTCAAGACCCTTTCCCCTACTTCTTACTTATACATATCCCATAGAGGAGTATTAAGCTTTCTTTGCCATAATTTACAATTATTAAAATAACAGGCAAAAGAAATACCAGAACCTGCCCTTCAACAAGTGACTGCAATTAGGACTATATAGGGAATAATGGTGCTGTAGATTGTGTGGTAGGAAACAAGACATTAAGACCTATAATGGAAGAAAGAGCTTGCAAATGTATCTTAGGATTTAGACTTGGAATAATATGACGTTGTTGATGGCTGTCAAGTGTGGAAGTCAAAGTGCAACTGTGTTTGACTTCTTTCTGCTTCCTTTCAGCTCTATGAGATCCTGGCCACAACATCATATGGCAACCCCAAATCAGGGGAGGTTGGAATAGAAAGGTTGTTGAGTGAGGAAGTCTTCACAGCTGCATTCCCAATGCATGATGTAAGTTGGCAAGCAGTCTTCCCATTTCACATTTTCTGAATGGTTAGAAAAGGGATATCTTCCCAATGGTAACATGAATGTGATGGAAAATGCTTAGCAGATAGTCTGCAAGTTCTCCAATGAATGAACAATTGAGTATGCATGCAAAGTTGGGGCTGTAGCACTGTCTTGAAGAAACTTGAGGCCTCCAAGGAAAAGGCAAAAGTCGTCACTCCTAAATATATCTTTACAATAATCTAACATCCTTTTATGCCCATCCAAATGACTGATCATGGAGTCACCAAGACTGGAATGTTATCAGGTGGTACAAAAATGAAGATTGTAGTAAAGTTTTGCATCTGATTAATCATCCATTTTGAGTACTTCCTGAACAAACATTTGGATTTCAGTTGCTCACTCTAGAATGCAGATTTATGAGCTGATTTTGACCAAGTCTGTGATTTACCCTTAGATTAACATCTAGAACATTTTCATGTATGTTTGCGACTAATTAGCAAACTTTGGGTCCCCCCCACTTGGAAAATTACTCATTTTGGCCTATTTTCCAAGGAATTTGGCATGAAACAAATTTTAAGATGTTAACTGCTAGAATTGAATTTTCATTCTGATCTGAGTCTGTGTAAGTATTAAGTCATATAGTGGCATGTTGAGAAATGTAGGTACTCAACATCTTGATCTCCATAGTTTTGTCCTAGTGAGAAACCAAATGAACTGTATTATTCCATGCCTGCATGTTTATCTGTCTAACTTAACCTAGCTTTATTGATATTTTATTTTATATTTTATTTTATTTTGTTCTGTGTGTACTCCCTTTCTGACAGCAGTGATAATAGCATAATACCAGATTTCCTACTATCAGCTGACATTTCATAGAGTTGTGAACTGGCAAAGGCAGTTCAAACTGGCAGATAACATTGTCTGCCCTGCTATTGAAAATGTCCCAATTCTTTGATCTCACTGTTTAAATATTTAATCTTAGGTAACTCATTTTGCTGTTATGCACAAGGAAGTATTTTAAGTATGCATTTTTAATTTTGATCAATTTATGAATGCTCATAATGGTCAATTATTATATTTTATGAAGCTACATTAAAGTGGGGTAGATAAGTTGGCTGCATTGGTCCTCCTGGGGAACAGGGAGGGTTGTACCCTGCTGTTGCGCTCCTCTCACAAAAAACAAATGTTTTGTTCTCAAATGACCTTTAGAGGAAGTGGGTCAAATTCTCACCACATTTTTTACCTCTCCACTCTGTTTTAGGCCTGGATGACTGACAGGAAATGATCCACAAGTGCATCCTGGACTTTCTCTGGGCTTAAAATGGCCCAGTGGGGCTACAAATGTGGCTAGGGACATTTGAGGGTGATTTTTTTTTAATCCAAGGAGGTTCAAGAATGACTCTCAGGTGTTGCATGTAGCCCATGGGCTACTGTTTCCCCACTCCTACATTAAAATCTTGAAAGGAAAGTTGTATGTTAACGTAAAATAGAACACATATGAAACAAAACTGTCCATGATGTTGATAATGTCATGCTTTACCAAAAGGGTCCTTACAAGATACCATCAGAAGAGATGGTCCCCCCTCAGCTGAATCAGAGGCAGATTCTTTTCCACTACTGGGCCCAGTGGAGTAAGTGGAAGAAGTATCAGCCTTTGGACCACATCCGGAGGTACTTTGGGGAGAAGATTGCTCTCTACTTTGCTTGGCTTGGTGAGTACAAGGTTCTTTTGAACGTATTCCATAGCATCTTGAAAACTGTTGTCTCACCCTCCAACATTTCACAGTGCTGAAAAATAAGACACGTGGTGAAGAACATGAGAGCGTGATCAAAATGACAAAAGTTATTAATGAGGAAGAATATACAAGCTAGGAGAGGTTGTAGTTTCCTTTATGTCTGATTCCAATATGATCCTAATATGAAGGACAAGATTCTGCCCCTTCCTCTCCCCGCTGCTCAGTTAATTAAGTTCAAGCGACTTTTGTACTTTGAACTCTTTTTACAGCAACTGAAGTAAGCTGTGGACAAAGGGGAAAAGTGGGAAGAGGAAAGAAAAACTGAAAATTTTGAAAGCATTTTAAAAAGTGGTAATCCTGATTAATCCTCTGAGTTGAGAATTAATCAGGACTATCGCTGCCAAATAGTGGAAATTGGAGAGTATGTTGTCTCAGTGGCATTATGCTTCTTCTCCCTAGCGGAAGTGGTTATCCTACTTGCTTTACTGAGGAGCCCGTGTCACTCAATGGAGAAATTTGACACATTTTACAAATTGGCGGAAAAGGACTATTTTAGCCAACTAAGGTGACAAGCAGAGTGTTCGACCATTTTAATACTACAAGCTTTGACAGATAAGAGATCAGACTGCCTCTTTTCTGATTGCTTTGGTTTTATGTATCTGTACATCTATATACTGAAATCAGTCCACTGTTAAGTTCTGTGTTAAAATGAAGATTTATTTCTAATGGTCTAGTTTTTCATGTTGATAGAGAACATGCCAGAATGGTAGTGTTGCTCTAAAGCTCCATTTCTCATTTGCTCCCATTATGTTTACATTTCTGTCAAGCTTCTCTCAGAATAAAAAGGCAGAACTGTTCATTTTAAAAGTTAATGCAAGGGCCATAGTTTATAATATGATTGTCTGATTTAAAAGCCCCTTAGCATCTTTACATATGATTTGGATGAGGGAATAGAGGGCACTCTTCAGAGGATGGGAGCAGAATTCAAAATAACCTTAACAAATTAGAGAGCTGGGCCAAAACTAAGAAAATGAATTTCAATGTAAAGTTCTACATTTGTGCAGAAAAAATGAAATGCACAGATACAGGATGGGTGACACCTGGCTTGACCACAGTGCATATGAAAGTGATCTAGGAGTCTTAGTAGACCACAAGATGAACATGATTCAACAGCGTGATGTGGCAGCTAAAAAAAACCAATGCATTTCTAGGCTACATCAATAGAAGTATAGTGTCTAAATTGAGGGAAGTTATAGTACCACTCCATTCTGCTTTTGTTGGACCTGGAATACTGCATCCAGCTGTGGGCATTACAATTCGATGGCATTGACAAGCTGGGGTATATCCAGAGGAGGGCAACCAAAATGTTAAAAGGCCTAGAAATCATAATCCTGTGAGGAACAGCTTAGAGAGCAGGGAATGTTTAGCCTGGAGAAGAGAAGATTAAGAAATGACATGATAGCCATGTTTAAATATTTGAAAGGATGTCATATGGAACATAGAGCAACTTTGCTTTCTGCTGCTCCAGTTTTTGCAAGATGCTGGAGACTAATTAGCATTTTCACCAAAGAAGAATGGATTGAAAAAATCGTAGATATAGCAGAAATAGATAGGCTTACCTATATTTTAGATGGAAAAGTAAATAATGCATTTTGTAAAGACTGGGAGCCATTTAAGGAGTTTGTAGAATTAAAAAACAGGAAGTTAAGTGTAACTGGATTTGACACTTAATTATTCAATATTTTGATCTAATGTTTTGGCTATTTGTTCTGGAGATATACCTGGATTAATCACTGTTTAGATGTAATGATATATATGTATATTGTGATTTTTTTTCTTTTTTGGGGGGGTATACTTGGTTTCTTTTTTATATGAAAATATAAATGCTTTGATGTGTGTTCCTGCATGGCAGGGGGTTGAACTGGATGGCCCTTCTGGTCTCTTCCAACTCTATGGCTGTTTGCACACTACACTCTTACAGCACGATTATTCCACTTTTGACACCCTATGGAATCCCAGGGTTTGCAGTTTCGGCCCCTCCCGAAACTGCAAACCCCAAGATTCCATAGGATGTAGAAAGTGGAATAATCACGCTATTAGAGTGTAGTGTGGAAATGGCCTATGATTCTATGATTCTATAAATAAATTAAAAAATAATTCTGGAATTTGCAGTTTAGTGAGGCCCAAGAACTTTCTGGCTGAGAATTCTAAATGCCTCTCCCTAAACTGCAAATCTCAGGATTCCATAGGAAGTTGCCATGGCAGTTAAAGTGGAATAACAGTATAGTGTGATAAGGATCTTGAACATTGAACTATGACTATGACTCTGGAGGTTTGGAGAGCCAGCATGTTTTGAGCATTGAGCATTGGACTACAACCCTGGAGACCAGGGTTCAATTCCACACTTGGCCATGGAAACCCACTGGATGACCTTGGGTATGTCACACACTCTCAGCCCCCCAAAAAACCCTTACTAGGGTTCCTTAGGGTTGCTGTAAGTCGGAAATGACTTCAAGGCACACAACAATACAATACTGCTTTTGCATGTTGAACTCAGTTTGCAGCAATGGAAGTAAATTGAGAATGATCGCGGGAAGTGGGAGGAGGAGGAAAAAGGGGACCTTTTGGAAGACACTGAAAAAGTAGGAAGACAGAGGATTAATCAAGACTGGCCCCGGCAAATCAGGACTATCAGAGGGTATGCATTTGTTTCAGGTTTTCTGTCAGGCAAGCTAATGGAGGACAACAGGGGGCCTTGATCTGTGGTGTGCATCTACTTCTGAAGTTCCAGTATTCCTTTTCCTCTCTTTTGTTAGGTTTCTACACTGGGTGGCTTCTACCAGCAGCTGTTGTGGGAACCCTGGTCTTCATAATAGGCATCTTTATGATGTTTGATGATATCCCTACGTAAGTGTCAACTTTTAATTTTCTCAGTTTTTTCCCTCAAGAGACCGACAGTTGAGCTATATGGGTTTGTACACAAACATTTGTGAGTAGAGTGTGGCTTTGCCTTCTCAGATCAACAGACACAAAATAAATTGATCAAGTTTTTGAAGTCTAGATTCATAGTATCTGTTGTGAATTTGTTCCTCAAGAAATAGAAAGAAAAAGAATTGTGGCTTTGCCAGTTAACCAATGGCTATACCCCCAGTGTTAAGCATTGCCTAATACAGTCATGCTTATCTTCACATTAATGGGAGAAGAAAGGACCTTAAGAACAGAAACAGGAAGGACCAGAGAAAGACAGGAGTTCAGAAAAATCAATTATGTCAGTTCTAGGAAGTAAATTGTTGTTGTTTTTTTCTCCTCATTTTTTAATTTCTACTGTCTTTACAAACTGCAGGCAGGAGATCTGTTCCAGTGGTGGTAAATATCAAATGTGCCCACTCTGTAAAGTCTGTCCTTACTGGAACCTCTCCAGCGTCTGCCCAATGTTTCAGGTATAATTTGACAGCCAGATTGTACATTGTACACAATGTGAAGTACCACAGAAGAAAATAAGAGGGAATAAATTGTAATATATTAATTTTCTGTGATGGACTGAAGAGTATCATTGAGTGGCGTGAATCTCTCACTTGCTTCAGGAAGTAGGGTTATATAAAAGAAATGTCCTGAATCTGCATGTGGGAGCAAAACTCTCCCATTTGGGAAGCAAAATGGACTGATAAGGAAAGAAAGTTAGCATGCTTACCAAATCCCCAAACTAATGAACCAACAAATTGAAAAGGTAACGAACAGTACCAACATAAGTCTTTAAAACACAATAGGACAGGGACCAATTTTTGTTCCTTGACCTTCAGTGGGCTGGATATGCTCATCCAGGACTAAAATAAACCTCAGTTTTTAGCTATATCCTGACCAGTGGTTAAAGTCCAGGGACTTATGGAAGGACATTCTCACCCATTTCCAGGTGTTTTGGTGCAGCATAAAAGTGCTTGAAAATTGCACCAAAAATGATTTAAACAAAGGGGGCTTTGGTGTGGGGCTTCAGGGACTGAAAAAGTGGAGTTTGGGGGCAGCTTGCAGCCTGTGGTCCAAATTTTCTCAACTCCTGTGCAAGAGAGTAAAGAGTGAAATAGTATTCATATTGTATCTTAAACTGTGTTTAATTAAATTAATTATTTAACATAACTGTGGTTACTACCGGATCATTAACCATTATTATAACAGTATTAGAGGTGAAGAGTGCAGAACAGCAGGCTCATAATAAAACTTTAAGAAAGTGAGTCCAATGGGGATGCTGATGGCACTCTCGTAAAAGTGTGAGAATTTGAGATGGGATCACTACAGGTATCAGCGGAACATGATTCTCACACGCTACAGTTCCTTTGGTCCCTTGGCATTGACTATCCTGACTAGGGCTGATGGGATTGGGCCAACAACATCTGGGGGAATACAAGTTCCCCATGCCTTCTTTAATCTGTCTTTCAGATTACCTGCTCCCTCTGTGTGTTGCATTTTTGTCTCTTTCTGCTGGTGTGGAGAAGATCACTCTAAAATGATACCACTATACGCAAATTTGTTTCAGTTTCTATCTATTGGGCAATCACCAGCTTTAAATGGATATATCAACCTTCACATTCTTTCATATAGCTTTGGGAAGTCAGTGTGCTTGTGTTTTAGTATATGATTCAAGCTAACCCATTTTTATTTTTGGGAGCCAAACTACAAACTTCAGCAGTACCTCTGTGTATTTAAATGCATACTTGCCCTGAACACACACAAAATGAGGTGGGTATATGATTTTTAAAGTGCAGAAGTGACATATGAAGTGGAAAGGTATACAGTGCATCCTCAGTCCTCTGCTTGTGTTTGGGACACACCTGCATTTGGAGATCCAGATATGCTACAGTTACGTAGTGAGTCCCTGTTACTATTCCTGTTGCCATTCTTTCCCAGCTCATGTGTGTCTCTTGGCACATACTCCACCATAATTTTTGTTTGTCTTTTTCAGGCTGGCCGCCTCTTTGACCATGGTGGGACTGTCTTCTTTAGCATCTTCATGTCTTTGTGGGCAGTTACATTCCTTGAGTACTGGAAGCGAATGAATGCTACTCTAACATATCGCTGGGACTGTTCAGACTTTGAAGATATTGAGGTACTGGTTTGGCAGACCTCAAGTAAAATTAGAGCCCAAAATTAACATATACTACATTTAAGAACATAAGAGTCATGAAGGATGAGACTGAAGTCTTATTTAGTCTCTCATTTTTCTGTACCCACAGTGGCCAGCCAGATGTCTATGGGAAGTCCATAAGCAATACATGAGTACAGAAGCACTTTCCATTTCATGTTTCCCAGTGACTACTAGGTAGAGACATACTCTCCTACTGGTAGCATATATCCATCATCACTAGTGGCCATTAACAGCCTTGCCTTCCATTAATTTATGTAATTGGCATCCAAGTTGATAGCAGACGTCTGCACATCTTGTGGTATCAAGTGTCATTGTTTAACTATGTCCTATGTGAAGTACTTCCTTTTGTCTGTTCTGAATACTTCAGGTTTCCTTTGTTGCAGGAACGTCCACGCCCACAGTTTACTGCCATGGCCCCTATGACAACTCAAAATCCAATTACTGGAAAAGAGGAACCCTATTTCCCTAAACGGAATCGTTTCAAAAGAATCATGGCTGGATCAACAGTCATCATCATGATGGTAAGGGAATTGCTGTTGTGGGATATAAGTGATTTAGACTGTGGTTTAGCATAGTGAGTGTGAGGTGACAATGTCCAGTTCAAATCTAATTTCAACTACAAATATACTTATTGGCCTTAGATAAATTGATGTTTCTGCAATATGGGGAAGTAATATCTGTCTACTTGAGCACCAAATTAGTTGTTGCACACAGATGTATATAAATTCCCTCTTCTTTTCCTGATTTATTTAATAAGCCACACTACTAGAGTGTGTGGAAGTGAAATAGATCAGTTCTGAAGTGCTGGTGAACTGCCCAAGCCTTTCACTTCCTAAGCATAAGACCAGTCTTAAAGGAATTCACTGGCTGCCAATATCCTTCTGGTCTAAATTTAAGGTGATTGCCATGACATTAAATGCCCTTTATCTCTCTATTTAGTATCCCAGCTTTCCCCTGACTCAGGGCCCAAAGCAGCTTACAAGTTGAAACAGTATAGATAAAATCTTATTAAACAAAGGTTTAAAATTAAATAAGCAAAATCCCATCAACAACAATCCTATTAAAAACACAAAGTTAACATAATTTAAAACACATTATTTATTCTGCTTGGCTATGTCTGCAGATTGCTGTTGTGGTAATGTTTCTGATTTCCATCATCCTTTACCGGGCCATCATTGCTGTAGTCGTATCCAGGTCTGGGAATTTCCTTGTTGTGGCTTCGGTAAGACACCTGGGGGGCTCCCTTCCTATTTGGCACTGTTGTGTCATTTGCATTTGGACCACTTTTCTTCTGTTTGTTCCTCTTAGGCTTCTCGTATTGCTAGCCTCACTGGCTCAGTGGTGAACCTCATCTTCATTCTCATCCTCTCCAAAATATATATTGCACTGGCACATTTTCTTACCAGGTGGGGTAAGTCCCAGCTGCTCCTGTATAAGCAGATGTCAGATTTCATTTCATCATGGCATAACACTGGATAAGTCTGGATAACATCCACCATTCTTATGCCACCCATTTTACTTTTCTCAACTACAGAGATGCATCGTACCCAGACCATGTTTGAAGATGCCTTCACCTTTAAAGTGTTTGTCTTTGAGTTCGTCAACTTTTACTCCTCTCCTATCTACATTGCATTCTTCAAAGGCAGGTAAGTTATTTTGGGGAATGAGCAATTGAGCCTAAAGTGGAAACAGCTTTCCTTTGAGACACAGATACGCCCAAAAGGTGTAACTAAGAAATATGCACCAACCACATTCTCACATTTCCACACTGTTGGGTTCTTTTTATAACATGATGTCCTGTCTGCATGTAATAGAGGATAAGCCAGCTTCTATGGCAGGTGAGGATGAATTGGCCATAATGCTTATCCCCTTGAAAAAAGAACAAGCTGGATAGGTAATTATTCCTTGACTGGAGGGAGAAAAGTACAGGCTTCAGATAATAGATGATATATAAAGTAAAACTAAGGGCTTTTCCAGATGGGTCTAAGGAAGCATGATTTCTTTTTTTCTCCTTGGGTTTTGCTGGGTTTTGCCAGTTTTCACCTCCATTTGTTCAGTTGTTCCATTCTATTTATGGACTGTTTGTAGCAATTTTTGGATCTGTACTAGAGCTATTCCAACGTTTTTTTTTTAAACCAGAGTGTAGTTTTTAGAGTTTGAAGGGCAAATTTTTGTTCTCTGATTTTTTTCCCCCTTAACTTTAGAGCTATAGTGCAAAAGTGCCATTTTGCTGATGCACAGTGACTCTAAAAAGTGTTTTTAAGAGAAAGGAGCAAAGGAAACTATTTTGTTTTATGTTTTGGAATTAGAAAGAAACACACCCAAAGGTGGGAATCAAATTTTGCAACTGTTCATGGGAATTGCCAGAAAATAGTCAGGGACAACAGAAACATTGTTTGAATGTTGTTGTTTTTAAAAAAAGCTTGAGAATATCAGCAACCAATAAGAGAACTCCCCATACATTTGGCCCATCTAGAGGATTCAGTGATCATTGGTATGTTTCTTCTAAGCCTTTGCACAAAAATTGAGCTATTGTTGGATCATTGTATTACTGAACAGAAAAGAAACCTCTCAGCCCAGGCAACAGTGTTTGACTGTAATATTGTGTTACCATGTTGGCTGGCTTTGTGTCTGTCATGATTTCCACACTGGGTGGACCACTTCTTATTAAGGATTTCCCTCAACATACATAGAAGTCTCTCTGTAGGCTGCTCACCATCCCAATTTAGGTCACACACAGTACATGGAGGAAACCCCTGTGCTATTTCTTATCAGTGATTGGAGAGAACAGTGGGGACTCTGTTGATGCACCAGCTCAATAGGAAGCAGATGTACAGTCTAGGCAATGCTTAGAGGAGTTGTTCTTCCAAATGCTGACCCCTTCAGAGAACGGCATAGAGCTCCATGCTTCTTTCTGCATGGAGAAAATTGAAATGGGTTTTTGAAGGGACATGATGATATCATAGCAGAAGAGGGGGTAGGGTTGGTGGGCCCACCCTCTGGCATCTTTTGGCCCATTGGATTGCTCGAGAATGGACCCATGGGTACAGTATGATTACTTATTCCTGTTCTATAGTAGTACTGCTGGGCTACATAAGAATATAGGTGTTTGGTTCTCTAAGGCTGTGCCACATGCCCACAGGATGCTTTAGCTCTAGCATGAAGCTGTGATGTTATCAGCCTACAGGAACAACAGAAAAGTCTGTATGGGTGAGGTATGGCATTGTTATTGACTAGGCCAACAAGGAGGGGGCAAAGCCCAAGAAGATAAGGATGAGGCCTCCTAGAAGTTTCTGTACAGGTCAGGATTGGTCTTTGTTCTACTACCTCTTCCCTCATTTGTACTTGAGATCAAGAGAAATTTGACTATTCTGTTCATGCAGTTAGCAGTTTTTCACAACAATGCTTAAATATACCAGAAATGCAAATTTAGCAGCAATCTTACCTGCAGTGGTGTGTTGATGTGATGGGGAGGAAAAGTGCTGTTGCCATCTGCAGCCCAAATACAGTATAGCAGTGTAAAACATGGCTGAGAAAAATTACAAGTCAAATTTTGGGTTGCCTGTATCAGATACCTTGGCATGTGATATTCACAGTAGCCTTGCAGACTGTCTGATCAAAAGCCTTGGATCTCAGTGGCTAGCGAGTGCAGGTGACTTGGGAAAGAGTGGCAAGCCTAACTGAACATTACACACAAAGAACAAAACTTCAGTGTCCTTAAAAAAAAAATTCATAAGAGTGTAGTTTATAGAGGGTAAGAATATTTTCTCCTATAAATCAATAAGATATATAAATATGTGCAACAAATCTCTGAATTTTTATTTGAAACTCCATGATGGCTTTCAAGCATAGAACTAGTAAACAAGAGAAAGGTTAAGCATTCCCTAGTGGTACATCAGTTTCAGATTGCCCCTTCCTGATGTGACTTTTCTCTGAATAGCCATGAGTTTTTTTATACACAGGGAAGTATATTCTGTTTTGCAGCGTCTCTGAGAGATGTAGGAGATTGCTAGTCTAAGCTGGCTCCAAATGATTTTGAGGTGTCTCCTTTGTCAGTTTACAATGCTAGTGGAATTCTTCTCATGGACATTGCTTCAAAATGCATTATGAAATTCCAGTGACTGACAGAGAGTTTAGTGTCCTCTAGTTTTAGTTAATTGATGCCAATGGAAGCTTATATTTCCAAAGGCTAAGAGCAATGTTATGAGGGGGATAGGCAGTTTTAATCAGGAGGAGAGCTGTGGAGGAAAGAGTGAAACCTCTCCTCCATGCTCACTGTATTTCCAATGAAAGTTGGGCCCTGGTCTCTGCTATTAAGCAAAGCAAAGCAAAGAAAAACCCCAAGAACATACTAAATGTCATATTAGGATCAAGTGTACCTTGGCTCAAAGAGAACTACCCTGGATGTTTTGGAGAGGGGCTCAAATTGTGCTGGGCAAAGTTCATGAATGGCAAAATTAAGTTCATGAGATTAAACTCACCAGACAGTAAAGTTCTCTTACCTTTTTCACATCTCCTCAGGTATGCTAATACTGTGATCACAGAATCCATCTTTTGTGGGAATCAGGGCACTGAGGAAAAAAGACAACACTATGTGATTTGGAACTTAGATTCATGATTAAAATGGTACATAGAGGTTTACAGCTGGTGTACTAGCTTCTCTTTCTTAAACTGATAAAAACTAGCCATTTTGGGGAACTGAATTCCTTAGACTTGGTGTTATGGGTTGGTGGAAATAATGGGAAACATCTGTAAGAGGTATGCAGTGATTTTAATACCTCAAGTGTGCACACTGGCATGTACCACTGGCATGTCAGTGCTTCATCTGGACAGTGATGGTATATCTTCAGAGCCATCAAATGTGAGATTGGTGAAGGATCAATAGATGTAATGCTATAATTCTTAAAACTGGTTTAAGAGAGACAATGTTTTTACTTCCAGTTACTGTTCTGCGGAAAGAATTTTGGACAATTTGGACTTTGCTTACCTGGTGTCAGGGCTACTATCCTCCTTCCTCGTTTTGAATGGAGAGCTCTTGAGTTAATTTCATCTTGCAGTTGCTCAGATTCCTCCCAGTTTGTTGCTATAGTGAGCAATCTATGCTAAATAATGGAGAGTGTGTCTGTGTGTGTGCCTGCCTCTATAATAGGTTCAAGACCATAAGACCTATGTGTGTGAAATTTAGCAGTGGGCCATTGGGATGTGCATGTTGAGATTGTTTGTTTGGTTTAAAGTGGAATAATTTAAATTAGTCAGTTTAAATCAGTCTGCAGTACTATTTTCAGTTATCAGGTGGCAAACTTTTCTAACTCTCAGGATAGAGATATAGTCAGGCCTTGTATATTAATTTCTCCAGCGGGCCTCTACACCACTTTTACATGGGCTAGAGGCATGGCAGGAAAACAGTATGTCAGGCATGCCAGCTGCTTCTCTCTGCAAGTTCCTAGAGCTTCAGTAAGTTAAGAAGAGAGGATCTTGCTGTCTGATTACAGAATGCTATGGGGAAAAAGTGGAAATGGAGAGAAGCAACACAGCAAAGGGAAATAGAAAAGTAACCAGGAGTGTACTAGGAAAGAGAAAACATCACCTGGATGGATAAGGAGAGAGTACTTATTTCTCTCTATGGGAGGGAAATAGCGCTAGAGTTTCAGCAGGGAGAGAAGAAGATTGCATGGTTGTGTGAAAGAGAGGAGAAAGACCCACCTAGGTGGGAGGGAGCACAAGAGCAGTGGGGGAGCACTAAGGGGGTTTCTAGCCCATGTGAAACTGGCTACCTTTGTTAGTGTGAAATGTAAAAGAAGAAAGTTGGGATCACAGTAGAATAAGTTTTCCTTTACACTCTGCACCTTCCTTTATATTTAATACAGTTGTCTAGACTGGCCCTATAATTATGTAGAGCCAAGTACCTGTCACAGATAGTGGATCTGGGATGTCATTAAATAGCACAGCAGCAAAGAGGTAGTTATATAATTGGTTGTTATTATATGCTTCCTTCTAGGGATAGGAAAACGCTCCTATCAGATTTTGCTTTTCTTCCTCAGGCAGCAAAATGTCCTGGGCTAGCTCAATCAGTTATGTAGATATAATAGGACTGAGAAGTGAAAAAAGAGTAGTAAGCACAATATTTGCTGGAGATAGAAGGAGGGAAGGAGAAGGTGAGAAGGAAAATGGAAACAATGATGGACACATCTTCCTAAGGAATGAAGCAGTTGCTCTCTGCAACTGGTCATGGGATGTATCACTTGAATAAGAGTACTGCATCAAATAGAAAGGAATTCTATGGATGGTGTGCATGCAGTTAAGCATGGAAAGTGCATATGATGTGGGGACTTGGTTGGCTTTCCCCATTTCTCTCTGCACTGTGTAATTTTGACTTGCTTCAGCTATGTGAGCCATTTTCTTCTCAGCATCAGAAGTACAGGGCTCTTTTTTATGCTTAGGCAATTTTGAAACCTGGATTGTGCTACCCAAGCCATAGAAGAAAGCAGGATGAAAATTCTGTGTGGAGAGAATGGTAGGGATACAATGGATAACACGCAGACTCTACCAGCTCTTTTTCTGTTTTCCTCTCTCTGTGTGAGGTGTGCAGATCTTGGAAAATGTTGCTTTGGACTACAGCTTTCAGAATTATCCCAGAAAGGATGGCCTGTGGTAACTTTTCTGGTTGTAACTCACATTGTTGTGCAGGGGGATTGAGGTGTTCACGCCAGAAGTAAAGAAAACCAGAGACATGAGTTTCGTCTCCTTTTTCTTTCCCTTCAGGTTTGTAGGCTACCCAGGCCACTACACCAAATTGCTGGGCATCCGCAATGAGGATGTGAGTATCTTAAATGAAATAAGGGAATGGCATGGGATTATGAAATAATGATTGTGTCAGATGTTCTAGTGTGGCACTGCTCTAGCAATCTGTACAGAACATGGTTAGCTGAATGATGCTGTAAAATGATCTATAAATGAACCAACTGCAGAGTTCACTTATATCCAAATGGTGCGCTATATGACATTTTCCGAAAGAACAAGGAACTGAACGAGAGCATTTGGGGTGCAGCAGTCTGAATGTTGGACTAGGGCCATTTCCACACTAGACTGTTATAGTATTATTATTCCACTTTCAACGTCCTATGGAATCTTGGGTTTTGCAGTTTAGGGAGGGGCCTCAGGAATAATAGCACTATAACGGTCTAATGCAGAAATTGCCTAGGACTCCAGGAGACCAGTGACTGAAGCCTTGCTCAGCCACATAAACTCACTGTGTGCCCATGGGAGTTCACACTCTCTCAGCTTAAGAGGAAAACAATGGCAAACCTCCACTGAGTTAATCTTACCAAGAAAATCCTATGATAAGGTTGGCATAAGTCAGAGTTGACCTGAAGGCACGTTACAAGCGGCACAGAGGTCTAGATCTGACCAAAAGCAGCTGAAGTGGCTAACTTGTGTCTAGAGCAGGACTTTTAGGACTACAGCTCCTACAATTCACCAATCAGCATTGACATTCTGGGAGTTTTAGTCCAAGAAAAATAAATATTCATAGTTCGGGGGGGGAGTAAATGGGAGCTCATATGATTGAATGCTCCTCAGTTGTTGTTTTTAAAGGTTATCAATATATAGAAATTCTTGTGTGATGGGTCCTCTTGCCAGGCTGGCTCCACAGTTCCAACCCTGGGGTTCCTGTCACTTACCTTGCCCTTCCCCTGTCCAATCCCTTCCTGGATTGGGTACTTGGGCCTCAAAGCGACCCCCCCCCATTGTGTACCAGTGGCTGTGTTATTTTGGTGGGCTCTATGTAGTAAGCATGACCAGGTAGTCAGAAACAGTGGTAAAAACAAACAAGTGGAAGTTTATTAGGGCACAATAAGAACATAATACACTAACTCTTGAACTACTGCATCATTTACAGCTCTCCAAAACCATAACCAGCTCTTTCCTCTGTCTGACTCTCTTGTTTCTATTCCATCTGTTCCTATCTCTCTGAAATCTGTCCCTTAGCTCTGTATCAACTTTTCCCTATCCTCCTCCTGACAGAGGCAAGCCTCAGTCTTTGTAACTTTTCCTTCCCCATAGGCCCTCCTGCACAGTGTTCCCTGAGCTGTGATTGGCTGCCTTCAGCCAGGCTTGCCCAGCTTTCTTCACACCTTGATTTCAGAGAGAAGAGTTCTAGTTGCCTTTGCGTAATGATGGTTTGTGTGTTGTTGTTTTTTCGTGGAGGAATATGCCATCGTACTTGCTTCTCCAACAATATTTCTTGAGGCTGAAATTCAAGTGACTGCCAATTTGTGCCTGCTCCAAGCTATATACTATCCATCTGAAGTTTCTCTCTATTTCACCCAGTGTGGTTCAGGTGGCTGTCTCATTGAGCTTGCCCAGGAGCTACTGGTCATCATGGTGGGAAAGCAAATAATTAATAACGTGCAGGAGATCCTCATACCGTAAGTGCATTGCCTTTGCTATTGTGCTTTGCTGGAATGGTGCAGATTATGCACCGTATGAGATAATGTTTTGAGTCCTTTGCAAGAATGACTAAATAAAATGGAGTAGTTTTATAATCAGAGGATAAACCTTTTGATTTTGTGATGTGATGAACAGGAAGCAGTGGCAGCTAGTGGTTTCCACTGAAGTGATAAATCCATTCCAAGTCTTAGCACAACTTTAAAAGAGCTAAGCTCTAGCCCCCAGTGTCTTGGACAGCTTATTTAACTTTCAGACTAAAAACTGGAACAGATTTTCTGCCCCACTAATTTGGGAGCCATTTGGTGCCACTGAAAAGAAGGTGGAATTGAACCAAATGGCTCGGTCTCCTTCCAGTTCTGTCTGCTCTGAACCAAAACAATTTTCACATAGCTTGTTCTCTGATTTTTTTAAAAAATATATTTTATTTTGATCGTGCTAACAACCAGTTTCAACATTTAGCTACCTGAGGAATGTGTACTTGACCTCCTATAGATGAGGGAAATCACCTGTTCGTAGGCAGCCTTGACATAGTCTGATTATGGCAAGAGACTGTACTAGACTCTAGTTTCTCAACTCTTTTTACAGTGACAAAATGATCCCAAAATTACCAAAAAGTGGCTGCTTTGAGTACACCTCTTCTGGCCCAAGCATTCCCATTGTTACCTGGCATCTCCTAGGGTCTGCAGTAGTAGAAAGTTAAAAGTGTTGGACTAAGGCTGGGGAGACTTAAGTTCAAATCCCCAGCTAGTGATGAACCTCACTGGGTGACCTTGGGTTAGCTATATTTCTTAGCTTAGCCTACTGTTGGGATAATAAAGGTACACAGGGAGAGCCATGGTTTTGAGTTCCTTAGAGGAAAGACCATGTATACATTTTTTTAAAAATAATGTTCTATTTCTTTCTGCATCTCTTCTTGCAACAGTTGTAGCCCTGTTACCATTGTGCAATTATAGTATTGCTACAGAAATGTCATTTCAAGAACAAAAGGAAAAAGAATCTAGCAAAAGGGGTAGATCAGCACCTTTAAAACTACCTGGTTTATTTCAGCATGAATATTCATAGATTTCAATTCAGTTCATCAGATGCACGTAACAAGCGCATGTGAAGAAGTAAATTGAAATCCAAAAAGACCAATCAAACAGTTTGTTTTAAAGGTTCTCCTAGATTCCATCTATCCATCTTTTTCCCCTCTTTTTTAATGCTATGACAAACGAATTCAGCTATCTCTTTGGAATCATCTCAAGGATGACAATTCAGCTATGATACTGTTGCCAGCTCACACCAGAGGGGAGCACACAAACTACAGTGAAAATAGAAGCCCAAGGCAATGTCCATGAAAGTTAGTCATAGGTAGCCTGCTGTGACTCTTGCTATGTTGGCCCTATCCTGGGATCAAGACCATATGTGTCTTCAGAGGGCAGTCATTATAGCCCCCTTCCTCAACATCGTGCCCTCCAGATGTTTTGGGCTACAAATTCATCACTACCCAGTTATGGCCACTGATCCTGGTGTTTTCTTCCCCTCTACTTTGGGCTTAAGATCACACGGCCATTGGTTATGTTGGTTAGTGATGATTGAAACTATCCACATTGGTTGGGCACTTGGGAAATTTTAATCTCAAAATAATTTTTGCAGGCTCTGCCCTATACATTCTGTCATTGGTGCCAGACCAAACCTCACCGTGGTCGGGGTGCAGCAAGGCAGACCAAATTGGTCACTTATTGATAATAAATGGAGGAGACATGGGTGTTCTAATTACCATGTTGTTCTGTTCTTCACAGGAAGTTGAAATCATGGTGGCACAAGCGAGACCATCTCTCCCAAAGGAATAAAAAGGGTCAAGAAAATCTCATCAAGCAGCTTTGGGAGAGTGATTATGAACTGCTGCCCTATGACGGACTCTTTTATGAATACTTGGAAATGGGTATGCAGTGTCTGGCAGGGAGGGAAAAGAACTGAGGACAGTTTACTGAAAGTAATTGTTTTACACTGCAAAAAGGGAAAGGAGAAAAAAAATAATGATTAGCAGAGAAAGTATTATTTTAAGGTGATTGCTGTTCTACAACTCCTACAAGGAAGGTTGTCAAGAAGCTGTCTGCCCTTTATACAACACCACACAGGTGGCAAAACATTTAAAAGCCTCTTACAGTGTGAGAATCACAGAATATATCCTATTACATACATATATACATATACACACAATCCTATCTCTTATTAGTAGGGATGGGTCAACCGAATCCACGAATCTCAAATTCTTGGGAAGGATTCGAGATTTGTAAATCCGAATCGCTGGGCCAAAACAGGCGAATCGAATCTTTCAAATCCCTGCATGCCCTGGGGTCTGAGCATTTCGGATCAGGCCTGCATGGGCATGCACGGCCAGCGAGAGTCACTTTCCTGTAAGCCAGGAGGCCTGAGCCAGTGTGAGAGCCCCGGATCAAGCTCACTCCTGCTGCCTGCCCCTGTGGCTGCCTTCCTCTGCAAGGTTATTAGTCTCTTCTTCCTATTCTTTTGACTTGAAACTGCAGGGGATTGGGACTGGACTAGAGACTGGTGTTAGTTTGTTTTTGTTAAGTGCCTTCCTTGTTTTAGGACTTGAGACTGGACATCAGGGTAGAGAATTGAGACTGGGCTAGAGGCTGGTGTTTTTGTTTTTGTTTTTGTTTTTTAAAGTGCCTTCCTTGTTGCAGGACTTGAGACTTGACTGGAAAGTAGAGTATTCTTGAGATTTCAAGGAGAACTGAAGAAGATTCTTTTGCATGGCTCCCTTGCAAAGCTCTTTCGTAAACAATTCTGGGGTTTGTAGTTGGACAAGGTGTCACAGCCTTCTCTGCCAAAGTATGTTAGTGCATCATCAAACTACAAACCCCAGAATGCCATAAGGAGCTATGCAAAGAAAAAGTCAGTTTTGACCTGGATTATCTCTGTACTGTAGTATGTGGACCTGTTTACACAGGCAGGAAAATGTGAGATTAATAATCCACATTTTCCCGCTTGTGTAGAAAGGGCCTTCATGTCATTTTCAATCTGGTAAGATCCTAAGGCAAAACTATGACCATTATCCTGGCCAGATTTCTTCAGAGGGAGGTTTGCCTTTGCCTAGGCTTTTGCAAAGGCTGAGAGAGTGTGTCTTTCCCAAGATTATCCTTGCCCTTTTTGTTTTGTTTTGCCATAGTCAACCCAGGAGTCAACTCCAACATCTGGAGGTACTTCCAAATTACATGTAATTCTTAATAAGAAGTATATGGGTATGTTTTCCTGAAAGTAAAAACTATTATTTAATTTGTTTTTCATTAAACAAAGATGTCAAATTCTGCTTCAAAACACTTTTCAGTAGAACTGCTTTGTTTCCCTTGCTTTTTAAACCCTTTTGTAAAAAAAGGATTTGAAAGATTCGAGATTCACAGAACCTTCCAGGGATTTGGGTCCAGATCCAGATTCAGAAAATTCTGGATTCATCCCATCTCTACTTATTAGTTATCTCTAGAGCTAGTGCAGGATACTGTCAATTTATAACTGGAATCCTGTCAATGTCTTCATATGCATAAATTCCCATAATGAACTGGTTGAACTTTTTTATCTGGTGCTCAGTGTCTGCATTCTGTTCAAGGCTATGGGACTAGAGTTGTATATTTGGTGCTGTTGTTCATGCAGATTGCACATTCTTGGCCAACAAGTATCAATCTGCTGCTGCTGAAACTGTCATGGTACTCTTTCAGTTGTGCTTTTCAGAGGGCATTTGGGTACACCATATTGGCATTCAATACAAAGGCCATGTGGCACAATTAATATTCAAGTATACATGTGGAGATTTACTTGAAGCAACTTCAATTTAGGATCTTAGTCTGTGTCTCCAGAAATTAAACTTTGCCTGTACTTGTATTATCTTGAGAGCTAAACACTTGGTTCTTTGCATTGAAGATGAAATTTGCGGTAGCTGGGATTCTGAAAAGATGCTATAAATTTGTTCTATTTGTGAAATAACTGTAACCATGCAGGTTTCTTGAAAGTTGGCCAAGGTAGATAGCAACTTCCTTGAAGAACTGCCTGTGTAATTCAGCAAGGTACAATGAGTCTTGGATTTCACCTTCTGACTGAATGGTGTTCGCAGTGAGCCAGGTTTCATTTTAGCTTAATAGCACTTGTGGTAGTTACGAATTTCCAAACTGACCAGCTGTAAAATCTGGAACTCTTGTAGTAGCAGCCTTCCCTAACTTGATGTTCTTCAAATGTATTGGACTATAATTCCCAGAATCCACAAGCCCCAACTCCCTAAGTGAGTCTAGGAGTTTTAGTTCAGTGCATTGGGAGGGTCAGTTGGTCAGTTTGGAAATTCTAGAATTCTGTTCTAGAAGGTTGAGTAATCAACACAGAAGATGTGAGATAAAACCCGAGTAACTTTATCCAGATACAAACATTGTAAATACAATCCTAAGCAAAAGAACAAATAGCAGCTGCTAACCCTGTCTTTACAATAGACCATTTCTAATTGTGCTGTTGAGAAAATTATTATGCAGGCCCATCTCCATAAGAGAGCCAGTGTGGCATGGTGGTTTGAGTGTTGGACAAGAACATGGAGAGACCAGGGTTCAAGTCCTCACTTGGCCTTGGAAACCCACTGGGTGACCGTGGGTAAGTTACACACTCTCAGCCCCAGAAGAAAGCAAAGGCAAACGTCTGTCTGTGCCAAGATGACACCATAATAGGTTCCATCTCCGTTATCTCTTTCATAAGATTCTTTGGTTCTTGTTTTCCTTCATTATCCAGTAGTTATAATCTTTTTAATTCCCTCTTCAGTCCTGCAGTTTGGCTTCATTACCATCTTTGTGGCTGCCTGCCCCCTGGCACCTCTTTTTGCCTTGCTCAACAATTGGGTGGAGATTCGCTTGGATGCCCAGAAGTTTGTTTGTGAATACCGTCGGCCAGTGGCAGAGCGAGCCCAAGGCATTGGCATCTGGTTTCCTATTCTGGAGGTCATCACACACTTGGCAGTCATTAGCAATGTGAGTTGGACTGGGCTGGAGGGTAAGCAATCAGCACAGGGCTTCTTCACAAGGAGATGAGAGACTGTTTGGAAATCTTTAGCAGGAACAATTGCTCCACCCTAGAGAGTTTGTAGCTGAACTCCACCTGCTCCACCCTAGAGAGTTTGTAGCTGAACTATGTGTCTCCAGGGATGCTTAACGCTGATTTTGTTAGGCCATTTCTGCACTAGACTGTTATAGTGCTATTATTCCACTTTCAACATCCTATATAATCCTGGGGTTTGCAGTTTGGGTGGGGGGCTTACTAATTGGCTTCTCTTTCTAAGGCAAGTTAGGAACAGAGTTTGGAAATGTTGCTGTTTTAGACTGTACTTCCCAAAATCTCCCAGCTAATACATAGTCATTGTAGTATTTTATAGATGTTCAACATGTTGCTGAATATGTTTATTAATCATTCAGTACTGATAGCTAACCTTCAGACATTAAAAAATGTCCATGTCAGCTTGCAAGCTTTCTAAAAAAGAAATACTAAAAAACTATTTATCAGGATCATTAAAAAGCCCCTTTTTATTCCAAAAAGGCTTTTAAAAAAAACTTTTTAAAGAATGAGACAAGGGTGCTGTATTATTGTAAACTGTACTGTTTCTAATTGCTTTTTATCATTTTAAGTGTATGTTTAAATTGTTTTAGTGTTGTGAATAGTTTGATTCCATTTTAACATTCACTTTTTGTGAAGTATCGTTTTTTCTTAAATTGTAAGCCACCTACAAGGCAGGATATAATAAATATAATCCTTGTCATCACTACCACCACTGGAGAATTGTGGCCAGTTGGACTCATGGTGGCAAGGGTGGGAGTTGGTCCAGTTGCAGTTGGCCCACCCACCCCCTCTTCTTTGCCTCTCTCCCCTTAGTATATGTTAGGGACAGGTTAGCAATGTGACAGGGAAACTGAACCAAGCTCAGGCTGTAAGGAAAGGAGGGAACTTGGTTTTTGTTGCTTCCTATTAATGGCTAATTCAAAGTAGCCAGCTTGCAAGACTATTGGGAAAAGGGTCAACTTTGTTCCCCCCCCAAGTATCTAAAGTCACTGAAGCCAAAAGTGTCAGTTTTAGTTTTGATTTAGAAGCAGCAAATAACTGTTGGAACTTTTAAGTCCTCATGAATTATTAAATAACTTAATCAGTAGCTTGAATATTCCAACATTTGGGGTATCCAGCATCAAGGAGAGTCTACAATGCCAATAATCAAAGCAACAGTTAAGTTCCAATGGAGAAGGGCAGGGACTGTATGTCACTACTAGAGCAGATAGCTTTTGTGTTTGCACACAAAAGATTGCGCTCTCCAGCTAGGGCTGGCAAGGGCTCCTATCTGAAACCCTGGAGAGGCTCCTGCTGGAGTATAGAAAAGGGGGTGGGCAGTAAGAAGCTTAGGATCTTTTGGTAAAAATCTGGATGGTTTGCTGTATGTACACTGGCAGGAGTTTTTAGTTCCAAGATGTTCAACAAGAACAACAAAAAGGTACCTCCCTGCAATTAGGTCATACAGAAAACAGTGTTTGGAAAAACCAAGAGTATGTTTGTGTGAGAGGATTTGGGAGCTTGTTTCTGATACTGAAAACAATTCCTGGGCCAAACATGTCCTGAAAGGCACAGATTTTTTTTAGCACATGCAAATCTACTTTAGTCCCTTTTTTGCACTTGGCATTGGATGATATACCTACTCTAGTTTTAAAAAAAGGTTCTATTTTTTATTTTATTTTTATGTATTTTATTTTAAAGGAAGATCCCAGAAGCTTGAAGCGTATATCTCTCTGATGTAGACAATGCTGTGCTAGATGAGTCAGTGATCTGGTTTATGGGGGGGGAGGTACTACCCTCCATTTTTACATGTTGAACTGCAACTCCCAGCAATTCTGGGGTGGAGAGCTACCCTTGAGGAATGCTGGGAGATGCCATTCCAAAACATCCAGAGGACTGATTAATTCCTACCCCATGGCATAAAGTAACCTTCCATGGTCATGACTTTTGCAGAGGTATAGTTTGTTTACTGTGCTGGAATGAAACAGCAAGTTTGAATCCATCACTAAACAATGCAGGATAATGAGAGATTAAATTAGTTCCTCTTCCTTTCAGGCCTTCTTGATTGCCTTCACATCTGACTTTCTCCCTCGGCTATATTACCAATATACTCGTAGCAGCAATCTACAGGGCTACATTGATTTCACCCTGGCCTATGCTCCTAAATCTTATGTTGCAGAACACAATGTCACATGCAGGTAAGACTTCCTGCTTTTCCCCCCCAGGTGCCTGGCTGCTGAGAGATGTTAGACATTTGATTTGAAGTCACCGTAGAGCCTAGATCTCAAACATAGCTTATAGGAAATAGATAATTGTATTTGGGGTACAAATAAGTTTCCTCACAAAATCAGATACTGTGGGAAACGGCTTGGTTTTGGTTTTTGTTCAAAGGGAGGATCTGAAACTGTTGCACATGGAACGGCGCACCTAATGACTGTGAATTACTGTATGTGGCTGTCTTAACAGCAGGTCCGTCTAGCATGGGAACCAACCCTTGTGCGCAAAGTGGTTTAATACATTGCTCAAGTTAGGATTCACCAAGAAGATTATGTTGAATACAGTGATATTTGTATTTTCTATATGTGACAATTGAATACAGTGACATCTGTAGTCCCACATCATACAAGTTTATTTTGTAGCAATGCCAAATATGTTCAGTGGGCCCAAGAACTGCAGTCATGAAAACCAGAATCTTTGTCTACTTCTTGCATAGCTCTTAATAAAATGGAAAGCAGATGTTACTGCAACATATTTACTGACTCTCTGATAATTCAACTAGAGGGAATTCAGTGGTGGCTTAGAGGAAGGCATGGAAAGAGGCAACTAAAAATGGTGGTCTTCTGGCACCATAAAGTCTTCAGCATGCTCGACAAGACTGTAGTTGTTTTTGCTGCAACAAACATGACTTAACCAGACAGGAAAATTTAATTTGGGTCTTTAGCATACTTTTAGAACTTATACTTTTTCTCTACACAGGTACCGAGCCTATCGAGAACAAAGTGGCAGATATTCACTTGCTTATTGGAATCTACTGGCGATTCGTCTTGGTTTTATAATTGTCTTTGAGGTACATGTCCCTCCAAATGCCCTCCCAATTCTCTAATCATTACATTCTAGAGGCCCTATTTTCCTGTTCCCAAATTCTGAGATTTTAGTCTTACTTGATACTCTATTTCTGGTATGGGTAACCTTTGGCCCTCAAGATGTTTTGGCCTACAACTTCCATTAGCATCACACATCATGGCCACTGACATAGGATTATGGGAGCTATAGTTCAAAAATCTGAGAAGCCAGTTTCCTGTAATCTGTGTTGGGAAACAAGTATGAAAGGAAAGCTTACTGGTTTTTGAAAGACCCTACAGCTCATCCTTTCATTGTTTCATTGTTGCTTGCTGCCACACTTGTCTCAACCTTTTCTTTTTTGTTTAAAAACACCCTTATTATGCAATAAATGATGTTTTTGATCACTGAATTATACTAACTCATCCAAATGTTATCTGTTATCATGTAACCAAAGCTGATTCAATGTCATTGTTAGTCTAAAAAGAATTAGGGCCTTTCCACCCTACACTTTTATAGTGCTATTATTCCACTTTTAACATTTGGTGAAATTCTGGGGTTTGTAGTTTACTGAGGCTCAAGAGCTCTAGAGCTTAAGAATTCTAAATGCCCCTTCCCAAAATTGCAAACCCCAGGATTCCATAGGATGTTGAAAGTGGAATAATAGCACTGTAACAATGTAGTGTGGAAATTGCCCCAGTTTAGTAACAATGTTGCCAGTTAGGATTACAAAAACTTTATTTTAGAGTGCCACTGCACTGATGCCAGGAATTTGTGTGTATGTGTGGCATGAATTTAGCAGCTATTGCAGAATCAGTTCAGATAAACCAGAAAAATGCTGAAAAATTGCAAACAAGACTACTGAATTAGATTCTTGCAACTTCCCATTCAGTCAATGACTCTTATTTAATGCAAGGGAAGACAGTCTTCCCCCTGCCCCACAAAAGCTATATTTACTTGCAGGAAGAATCTGTTGTGGGCAACATGCTGGTCACAAACAAGGTTGAAGCAGTAGCGAATGGACCAGAACTGAAAGGAAACACTCTGCCTCTTACCCAATAAGGGGGGCTCCTGGGAAGGGACATATTGCTCCTTCAGAAGCATGTAGTCATCATCTGCAGAACACTTTTGAAACCAGGAAAGGACCACATGAGAACAGTCTGAAGGTTCTGTCAGAGTCCAACTCCCTGCCTGTGCCTCTCTGCCAACAAGGGAAGGGAGGTGAAGGTACTTGCCCAAGAGGAGGAGGAGGCAGCAGCTGGGAGTGTCCAGTACAAACAACAAGTGGAAATGCTGAACTGAGCCAAGTCAAGGTCAAATCCAAAAGGTCCAGAAAGCTGAAGGTCCATCCAGAGGGGTTGAGGGAGCCGGACCACAAGGGTCATGAGGGCTTGCGTAGTAATTTGCTACAAGCAAACAGCAAGCCACGCTGACAGACTTAAATAGCCACTGAAAGCAGGTGTTGTCATTGTTCTGTTTCCTTAATCTAGCCAACGTGGCTTCCCTCTGAGCTGTTAGTTTCAGTCTCCTCCATGATTGGAGGCTAGGGGGCACAGGTGAATGTAATTCCTCTAAATCACTGCTGGTTCCTTCTCCTTCTGGAGCTGGCTGGGGCAACGCTGCCTCCGCTTGTCTTTCAACTGATGGGGATGTTTGCAAGCTAATTTGGTCGATCGCTGGCTCTGTTCCTGGCATAATCAGTTGCTTATTGACCTCAGAGCCGTCATCTGTCACAGGTTCCAGTACCCACTCTGCTTTAGGGCAGCATTTTCAGCTAGATTTGCATGCACTTGCAGTGACTCTTCTTTCTTTTTGTAGTACATGAGGCAACTACAGACATGTATTCTTAGTGGAAACTCTGTCCCAGGTGGTTCCAAAGGAAATAGAACTTGTATGCACTTCCATTCTGTCCCATGTGTGGCCTGATCATAGAATCATAGAAATGTAGAGTTGGAAGAGACCACGCAGGCCATCCAGTCCAACCCCCTGCCATGCAGGAACATCCTCAAAGCACTCCCTACAGATGGCCATCAAACCTCTGCTTAAAAACCTCCAAGGAAGGAGACTCCACTATGCTCAGAGGCAGCACATTCCACTGCCGGACAGCCCTGATCTGACATCTCTATTTAATGAGCTGACAATACTTGTCCTCTAGTTACTATTTATATGTAAATGTATAGTCAAGTTTCAGCTCTATTGGATGCATGGAGTCCCCTATTTTGTTACCACCAACTCCTGAATTATTCAGATCAACCCCTTCCATCTTTCTGCTGGATAGTTCATTATAATGAGCAATGGGTGCAAAAATAGGGATCATAAACAGAGCAGGTTTCTGCACTTCCCATTTTCATACTCACAGTTGAGTTACATGGTCTTGCACTTGCCTGCTACAAGTCAGGGTAATGTAGGCCACTGACAATCCATCTTTTTTCCCTTCTCCCAGCATGTGGTTTTCTTCATTGCACGTGTGATAGATATGATGGTGCCTGACATCCCAGAAGTGGTGGAAATAAAAGTAAAGCGAGAACAGTATCTAGCTAAACAAGCTCTGGCTGAAAATAAGGTAAACATTACATTTAAATTTTTTTTTTAAGTTGCTTTTCTTTTCCAAGTAAGACCACACATGGTTGCCTAACCAATATAACTTAGACTTCATCACTGGTCCTTACGCTGCACTGATCTTTATTACTTGTCCTTATTAATCTGGCTTCATAGGGAAAATGGACAGTTCCTTGTAAACACTCAGGTGAGGTAACAGCACTGACTACTAGATATCAAGAGAAACTAAGTACTTTTTCACTGGTCTCTGGTTTCTTCCCTCTCCCTTGTATGGAGCTTTGCAACCTGGATGGATGGTACTGTTCATTCTTTTCTGCTCATGGTTAATCCACAAGCTGGATTCAATATACTAGTCTCTTCAAAGCTGCAACATATTAAGTTCACTGGTGTCCTTCAGTTGCCTATTTTTAATTTAAAATCTGAGTTTGAAGTGATTACAGCTACACAATGAATTGTGGAATATGATCATAGAATCATAGAGTTGGAAGAGACCACAAGGGTCATCCAGTCTAACCCCCTGCAGTGCAGGAACCCACATCAAAGCACTCCCAACAGACGACCATCCAGCCTCTGCTTAAAAACCTCCAAAGAAGGAGACTCCACCATGCTCCAAGGCAGCATTTTCCACTGCCGAACAGCTCTGACCTTCAGGAAGTTCTTCCTGAGGCTTAAGTGGAATCTCTTTTCCTGCAGTTTGAATCCATTGCTCCTTGTCTTAGTCTCTGAAGCAGCGGAAAACAAGCCCACTCCCTCCTCAACATGACATCTCTTCAAATATTTAAACATGGCTATCATGTCCCCTCTTAACCTTCTCTTCTGCAGACTAAACATCCCCTGCTCCCTAAGCAGTTCCTCACAGGGCATGGCTTCCAGACCCTTCACCATTTTGGTCACCCTCCCCTGGACACGCTCCTGCTTGTCCATATCCTTCTTGAAATGAGGTGCCCAGAGCTCGACACAGTACTCCAGATGAGGTCTAGCCAAAGCAGAATAGAGTGGTACCATTACCTTCCTTGATCTAGACACCATACTCCTATTGACGCAACCAAGAATCACACTTGCTTTCTTGGCTGCTGCGTCACACTGAAGACTCATGTTCAGCTTGTGGTCCACCAAGACTCCTAGATCCCTTTCACACTGAAAATCATAATGTTCAGACATAGAAAAAACAGAATAACTAGCTCCTTCATGTTTTTCTTACTGAATAGCCTTGTGTCTCATTTGATATTGCATTGCATTGACTAATGTGCCATCACAGTAATTTTCTTGTAATCACCCTCTATCAATCACCTATCTTGGAGATACTTTTGGGGAAGGATATGTTAACTTGCAACATGAGGTCAAAAGTACATTCAGAGCTTTTTTTATACACAGAAAATAGGGGCAATTTCTGGAGAATGCTTGAAAGAATTGAAGGATCCTCTCCTGGAATGCTGTTGAATACATTAATTACAGAATCTGTAACTAGTCTATACATCAGTATCTATGTTAACAAATTAAGTTCTCTATCTATGCACGTGCATTATGTTAGCAAGCATTTTCCAAATTCTGCACAAGGTAACATCACTGCATAGTTTGCAGCAATCTAGGGATGTGTGCTGCTACATATTAATCAACTAGTTTCTTGATCACAGCATTCGTCTTAGTGCTAGAACTCCAATTTTCTATTGCTGATCAATCAATCAATCAACTGAGGTTTTGACTTACTAACTGGGAAAGGACAAACACAGACCAGCATCTTGTCAATGAGCTATGATGTTGTAAGTTAGAATTAGGATATCATAAGTGCTTTGTTTTCTCATCTGGGATCTTCGCACCACAAATGACCCTGAAAACTCACCTTAAAAGCCAGCAAGTCATGCAGAGCTACTGAAATCTGTGCTGTTGCTGAGGGGGGTGCTGTAGGGTGTCATCACTAGCCCATCCCATCAGCAAGGAGCAGAAGCAGGGACTTGTCCCAACTCTTAATTGCAGCATCATTTGCTGGTGGGAGGAGGTTGGTCACATCATCCTGTGGCACCATTAAGCAGCAGCACAGACCTCCATCTCTTCAGATGGCAGATTGGCTTTTAACTGTAGTAGGTGTGATGGCATCATATTACCCAGCTGCTTGCTTTCACCACACTTTGATACAGACTTATCACAAATGTCCAGGTGGCATGAATGACAAAAGCCTCTTACATGTCTAAGCATATTTGTTTTCTTGGAACAGGCCCTCATCGAGGTGATAGATGTGAGAAAGCCAACACCTCTGGTAGAAAAGGCACCATAGTGGAAGATCCACGTTACTACATTTTCTCCAGACCAATTTATGAAGTTTTTGGAGGAGCAAGCTTCATGCATAGAAAAAAAGCCCTAAACTAGGCCAGCATGTACAAAGTTTTCCCAGTTTGATGTGTTCTATTTGCCATATTGTAGAACTGTATTTAAAACATTTGAAGGCTTTGGGAAGTTCACCTGTCTGCTGTCAATGTAACTGCTGAAAATTATGAAACAGATTGTGACAACAGATTAAAACTAACCAGCCCAGCACCCAACTTCTCAGTTACTCTTTCAAGTGAAGAGCTTTGAATGTTTTCTCCACTCCTTCACTATCACCAAATGAAGAGGTACTTCCTTAAACTATTTATAAAAGCATAAAAAGGATAGCAGAAAGTATAGATTAGGACTATGCTCTTCTATTTATATTGAGGGGAGAAAATCCTGTGAAACACTGGGCAAGATTTCTTCTTAAGAGTAAAAATATGTGAGACTAGAAGTGCTTATGGGAGTGAGAGCTGCTACCATAACCCTATCACATTTGGAACTGAACTAAGAGCAGATTACCAGAGGACAGCTGTATAGTCTGCTTAGCATGTGAAGACAAACTTAATGTACATTATTGACTGAGGGTCACTGTGAGACAACTTATACTCAGCTACATAAGACGCCTGTTCTTCCCTTACTCCTACAAAAACAATACAGGACTATAATTATGTTTACTGCATCCATCTGAGCTGGCTTGCAATGGAAGTTACAAACCTCATCAATGTGGTTCATGCCACACAGATTTTAATCATGCTTGAAGAGTGCCCCTCATGCCACAAATGGACAGGGCCTGTCAATCATTCAATTTGAACTGTTGAAATTAGGTATAAGCTGCTTGACTACAGTTTGGAAGAACTTAGAAACATCAGAATTAAGAGCTTAATTTCATTAGAAAGGCAGGCAGGAATTCTGAAGTGGATTGGCTTTTTTAAAAAAAATAAAGCATACAGAAAATAAAGGCAAACCACTCAAAGCTGTTTCAGGTTTTATTTTTTTTTTAGAATTTATAAAATTCCAGTGTCATCCATACTCATGAGCCTTTATACATGTTTTGCATATAATCTCCAAATTCCAAAGTTAAGGCCAAGGGATCATTGCCATGGAAACATAATATGGAAGACATTAAAAGGACATGGAGCACACCTCCACAGAGCATCTGCTGCACACCACGGGGAACAGAGGGGAAAGGAATACTCTCAACAGTTTGAACAAATGGCAGGGTTTGAGCCATGCTCAATGGCAGTTCAAGCCTAAAACACATGTGCAAGTGATGTGTGACATTCAGACACCAGGTACCACTGGCAAGACATTGCACACTACTACCCTGTTTCACTCTCCTGCTCAGGTGGCAATAGGGCTCATCTTGGCCCTACATGGAATTACCCTAGAGAAATGATTTCTCCCCCTTCTCTCAGACTCACTTGAAACAAGGGGCTTTTCCTCCCTACCAGGCAAGTGAGTGGTCTAGAAAGACAAAAGCTTTGCAGACCTTTCCCCAGTATGCACTGTGGGGCATAAATGACCCTGGGGCTAGGATGCTAGCTAATGGCTCAGAAAAGCTCTTGGAAGGGGAAGGGGTAGACAAAGAGCAGAGTTGGCACCAGAGCCAGCACCACCACCAGCACCTTCAGCAGAAAAGAGATAACCATGTAATGGCTGGAAGAGCAGCTTTAAAATACAAGTAACCTTGTATTGGTTTTATGGCAGCAGCTAGAAAGCAGCAACTACTGCTGCCAAGACAACAGGACAGGACGCTTGCTGCTAGACTACAGGAAGGCTTTTACAGAATGTAGTAAATCACAAGTTGAGGAACCTTCAACCTGCCATATATTTTGGACTACAACCCCCCCCTTTTTTTTTACCATGGGTCATGCTGGCTGGGGTTTTTCAAGGGTTAAACGTTCAAAAAATCAGGAGGGCCAAAGGTTCCTCGCTCCTGAATTAAGTCTTCTCTCCTCCCTCCAAGAGAGGCTTCATTTTTAAGACTGAACTGCAATCAGCTTCTTCCATTTAAGAGAGAGCCACTCCTTACCTGCCTCCCTCCAAGGCCTAACCCTTGTCACAAGTCAAATAATGTGTCACTGATTAAGGCCATCTTTGTTGGAGGGGATATTTGATACCCTAGATCCTGTCTGAAGCCACACATACAGTCCTCTTCTAGGAGAGGAACAATATTCATGATAACAGGAAGCAAGAGGGGCTGTCTGAAGAAGCAGGCCACTGTCATACTGGCTTGAGGTAGAAAGAAGGCAATAGTAAAAAGCAAAAGATACACCCTAACCCTGGTACTTAAATGCCATCACAATCAAGCTGGGGAGGGCACTGTGCCCTCTTAACACTAAGCTAATCACCCACTATCTTCTGCAGCTACCATGGCACTTTGGGTTGAACCAAGTTCTGTGAGACCCCATAATACTGTCAGCTTTTTGGCTAAGTTCAGCCATACTACCATTGGGAAGGAAGAACAAAAAAGTGAGAGGGGAGAACACTGGTGATGAGCTCCAATTCAAAACTCACACTGACTAGGGAAGAATTTTGGTACACTTGGTGCTGCAGATTAGCATAGCTAGGACCCTGTTAGTGCTTTCTGGGGCCTCCAACTACTGGGCTAAACCTCCCACTCCACCAATCCATTCTGGCCAATTTCCTCTCCCCTCCAATAGAAGTATTAAATTTCATATGCGGGGAGGGCAGGTGACAGTTAAAAGGGGAGAAAATGATTGCACTCTATAAAGGTAAGGCCTTGGAGAAACAGGAAAGGAGGGGGCAAGAGCAAATATTTTGGCTTTGTAGAAAGTCAAGCAAATGTGTTTCCTGAGGTTGAGACAGGAAGTAGATTCCTAGCTGCAGTGAGGAGATCTCCAAATGGAGGCTAGAGTGCTTTGTAACATGTACCTGGGGAGGTTTGGTTACAACACCATGGCCAACATGAAGTGATAAGTTAAAATTTAGAACAGAAAAAACAAATGTATGTATTTCAGGTAGGAATCAATATTGAAAGTCTCTCCTGGGGAAAGGAGAAAGAACTAAGTCAGACTGAAGCAAAGTGAGGCCTAAGCACAGGAACAGTAGAGAATCTCAAGAAGGGCAGCACTCTAGTTTCATTAAGAGACCCCCCAAGGGCAATCTGCACTAGATCCAGCCATGAGGTCAGAATTCAGAAAGGAAACCCTGTGGCAGGTGGCTGGACAAGATTGCTGTTTCCAAGTCATTACCGCTTGGGACCCCAAGGTAGAGTCTTGGGGGCCACTTGAGCTCCAAAGCTTGGAAAATCTTCAGAACTGCTCATGTCAGGGGCCTGCAGAAAAACAATTGGAAAAGTCAAACTTGACACAAAACCTAAATACAACATCAATGAGCACATATACAAAGAGGAATGTGCCATCTCTAGAAATCCAACTGCTACTTGAGCATGAATGCATCACAAGGGACTAGTTCATTCACTGTGCTGCTATTGTGGAGTACAAATTTTCCCACTACAGGGGTCCACATGCAGTGACCGCCAGATCTGAGTGGTTAAGGAGGGGATGCCTAAAACTCCCCATCCTTGTTTGTTCAGATGGCCACGTCCAAATCCATGTCTAGTCCTCAGCTGATGCCACCCTGCTTTGGTGTAAGTAACATCTTCAGAAAGCCATGCCTACCTTCTCAGTGTTGCCTGCTGTCCAAGGGGCATCTCTCACCACAAATCCCTTTGATGCAGCCTTAGCTTCTTCATGGGTAGATGGTTTCATGTAGACTTGCATTGCTTCATTGTCTACTACGTCAGCCAGCTGCAACAACACAGAGAAGTATAACCCAGTTAGCAATATATATTTCAGCACAACCATCTTTTCTCATTATCCAACAAGGATGTGGAGATAGAACAGTATTTTTATGATATCCATGTTCAGGGTAGAGGGGGGAGTTGGAACATTCTATTTCCAACACTCAGTGAACAGCAAAACTGGCCTCTGTGCAACTTGCATTATCCTATGTAAAACTAAAGCAAAAAACTGTGCTGAATGCCTTTGTGGTTATGGTGCGAAGATACTGGAGTTCTGGACTGTGGTGTCTCATGCTTCCATATGCCATGGTCGTGCCTGGCAGTGGAAACATCTGGATGGAAGCACTCATCTCTACAAATTATGTCTTAAATACCTTGTCAACCACTCTGGTTTTCTAGGCCTTGTTAAATTACACGCTAACATCTTGAAATGACACTGAGCCAACAAAGACGAAGCATGTACAGCCCCCTAATTTTTAAAGAGCTCATTTTACAAACTGGGAAGAACTGTCAACCTCTTCATAATCCTGTGAGGCCGGACTCATGTCAAGAAATCTGACACAGCACACTACACACACCATACTTGTGGCCTGTTAATACTAAACTCAGAGGAGTAAAACTTTCTAATAGTACAATCTGGTATTGGACCAACACTCCTTTTCCTTACTGTCCTTCATTATCCTCTTGCTTTCTTTTCCTTGCTTTTATTGCTCCCGTGCTGTCTATATTTCTGTACGTGGGAAAAAATCCCTGAGGATATTAAGCCACACTAGCTAAATAACACTCACATATTCTTCCTCTAGGTTCAATATATGGTCAATGGCTTCCTCCACATTGTCAGGGAGTCCAGTCACAGTCACACAATTTGGATCAGCAGCTCCACTCTGGGGGAAACGGATATCCACCTGGAAAGATAGGTTTCAGGAAAATCTCAGAGCTGGCAGCAAATAAAGAGATCTTTGTTTGCCTCTTCTCCATTTCCCTCAATGTTCTATACCAGTGGTTCTCAACCTTCCTAATGCCACGACCCTTTAATACAGTTCCTCATGTTGTGGTGACCCCCCAACCATAAAATTATTTATTTATCATTTACAATGCCTCCCCCCTCAGCAAAGGCCGCCTCGCCAGCCAGGAACGGGGGGCGGGCAGGGAAGGAAAGAGGAGCCGCATGTCTCCCTCGGGAAAAAGCTCCAAGAAACCCCACCCTGGGCTCTGCTTCTGCTTCGCTCTTGTTTCCGCTGGGGGGGCAGTGTGGGAAAAGTTTCCAGAGTGTCGACCCTGGCTGGGGTGGGGGGAGGAATCCCTGCGCCTTTGTCTTTTGCACCGGGTGCAGTTCACCCCTCTCCGGAAAAGCTCCACCTTGCAGCTCCCCGGCCCTTCCGCAGCGCCCTCCTTAGTGGCGAGTGGGGCAGGGGCCGTGGCAAGGAGGGGGCCTGCCCCCTGTGCTGCCGCCCCCCCCAAGCTGGCCCGTCAGACGGGAGGTTCTCCCAGTAGCGGAGAAGGGGAGCAATTTCAGTCCCTTCTGAACAGGGGGCAGGAGGACACGAGCACGTGGCTTGCGCTTATGCACCACCACTGAGGAGGGAATGGAGCTTAAGACCATCGAAAATACGTATTTTCCTATGGTCTTAGGCGACCCCTGTGAAAGGATCGTTCGACCCCCAAAGGGGTCCTGACCCACAGGTTGAGAACCACTGTTCTATACCTAGATGAATAATGAAGACAATAACCTAAACTGGTTTAATTTGGTTTGGTTCCCATATAAAGGAAGGCCTGTTCATACTTGCAAATGCTTAAGTTGGCTATCAAATAGCATCCTATTTACTGTGTAGGAATCGAGAAGAAACCCTGGTCTACTCTAAGTGAATAACTGGATCAAGTGATTAACTGGAATCATCAAATAGAAGTAAGGATGGAAGGACAGTATGCTCCCCCTCTTCTAGAATCACAAGCACACCTCATCCTTTCTGTTTTGTCACTCTTTGCATAGCCAACCCAGGACTAAGGTTTCTTGCATGTTTTCACTTAAATGTAGCAAACAACACACAGCTGCTGTCATAAAAAATGAGTGTATTTACTTTCCATTATTTACCAGAAAGTACACACACTCCACTTACCTTAAATTCATCCATAATCTTACGGATGGCCTTCCCCCGTGCTCCAATAATGCGAGCGTGAACACGATGGTCCAGAGTGATGTCTTCAGAGACCATCTGTTCCAGTTCACCAACAATCTTCATGATGGCATCTCGAGCAGCTTCAGCATTCTTCTCATAGCCTGTGATGGTGATCTGATCCTGGGCCTGAGCAGGAAGTCTGATTAATTAGGGCCAAGTTTCTCAAAGGCAAAACACATGCCTCTTTGATAAGTAATGCTGACTGACAGAGAAAGCAGCAACGAAAACAGCAGATGGCACTGACTTATTTGTATGCTGCTCTAATAGAAGCAATGGACTAACAGTCCACAACACAACCACCCCTTCAAAAGTTCCTCACCTGGGATTCATCATCCTTGTCAGGAAACTGTATGGTCACATCATGCTCTGTGCGAATCTGAGTGATGACAGTCCCTTTCCTGCCAATGATTTTTGGATGGTATCTGGGATCCACAGAAACGGTCAACTTAAAGTTCCTCAAAGCCTGTAACAACCAAAAGGAGTATGTTTAATGATTTACACAACCACTGCCTCTAATTAGAATTTATACTGGCAAATATTAAGTCAAGTCATCTAATAGGTGAATTCTCACGTGATTCATCTCTGAAGGATCATCTGGACCTGAACGAACCTGCTAGGACAAAACCTTACACATGAAACTCTGCTCAGGTGCCACTGGTAAAATCTTTTAGGCTGGTGGACAAAAAACAGGGGGGCTTTTCTATGGCAGCACCCTATGGAATGTTTTATCATAGGTGGTATGTATCACTCCCTTGTTGGCTATTTTTAAACTTCAAGCTTAAAAGGTCTGTATGTTGACTTTCCTTTCAAATCAATAATAGCTAATTTTGGATTCTAAACAAGTTTTTTTTACTGTTATTATTATTTTAACTTATTATTGTTATTATTATTTTAATTATTTTTTACTGTTATTATTATTTTAAAAATGTTTTCATAAAAATATGTTTTTGAGAACATGTTGAAAACATGTTATGTGTCTTCTATTATCTTGATGAAGCCTTTTCTTAAAAGACAGCATAAAAACATTCTAAACCTCTCATTTCTACCACCTAGAGACAGACTTCGTGCAGTCTTACACAGCATATGGGATTTTGATCTAGAGTACAATTTCATGTTCTGCCAATAGAAGTAATGCTAAGACAAGGCTTACATGGCACACTCCATTCTCCATCATCAGGGCCTAAAACACTTGCCTGCACTGCCCACTTAAACCTGCTTCTAAGATCCTAGAGCCTCTTCATCTGGCAGCATCCTTAATAAAAGCTTTATTTTATCCTTGAAATTTATTGTTGTTCTCATAAAACACTGCAGCTGGGGAAGGATATCCAAATTCATGGTAATGCCAGCACAATACATACGCGGTCTTCTTGTTCAGCTTGCAGCTCCTTCACTCTCTCTAGAAGTCTGGCCTTGGCACGGTCAAGATTAGCAGCAAGCCCACTTATAGAGATGATGTCAGATTGTAGCTCTGGAGCAGGGACTTGGATGTTGACCTAAAAGTCCAAGCAAGCAATCATGACCTTAATAGTAGCCAATCTGCCACATTTTAAAGTCAACCACAATACTCAGTTTCCATTACTTCAAAGAACTGATCTCCCACATGTTTAAGAAAACAAAACAAACATCTTGAAGTATCATGGCCACATTTAGACTGCTTATTCCTCCCCAAAGCAGAATGTGATAAAAAAATGAAATATATGAAGGATGCTATTGCACATCTCTGATGGACCTGCAACCACATGTCATGAAAATCGTTTTTATGCTCTTTTCAACAGTTTTGCAAAGTTTTAGATAATTCCGTAAAAGTAACAGTCCTCTAACTCCCAACTAATTCATAAGCCAGGTATCTACAGGCAAATCTCATTTTTCATGCAAATTGAATGGAAAGGAACAATTCATGAATTCTCCAAAATCTAAACTAAAACAGATCACCAACAGCCTGCTCACCTCAAACTCATCCATCATTTTCCGGATGCCAACTCCCTTTTGACCAATGATGAAACGATGAAGGTCAAAAGGAACTTCCACTTCAATGGTAACTGGAACCAGAGCCTGAAATGAATTACATAAAGCACAGAAATTATGTCTAAATCAATCAATCAATCTGTAAACAATTAAGCTGTAGCTTCATTTTTTCTGAAGTGCATCAAATAAATTCTCATCCCTAGTCAAATAGGAAGTTAACAAATGGCAAGTGCCAGGAAAACAGCAGGTACATTTACTACATAACATACTTAACAGAACTCATTATCTCAGGGGGTCACTGCCCAATCCTATATCCTGCTTCTTTCCTACTACTTTGCCCAGTAAGCAAAGCAAGTAATATTTTCATCAAGTAGCTGGATTCCTGGGATTCTACAGATACTCAGTGCCAATCCTACTTACATGTAGGGCCTCTTTTGCTGCCTCACATTTCTCTCGACGACCAGAGATGATGATGGTGTCACATTTCTTTGGGGAGCTGGGATCACCTTCTTTGTATTCTTTCCCTTCACTGCTTTCCTTGCCATTCTCCTGGGCTGCTAGCTCCACTGAGGGAGCTGGGGTTATAGAAATGAAATGAGACAAGTTCACAATTGGCAAGCTTGAGGCTCTCAGCAGTACATGAACAGTACACAAAAGCACAGACTGTTCATACTGTAAACTTCCAGTCTCCAGCAGATGGCTGAAAGGATATATCTCAAATGCAAACTGTGCTATCCTTATTAAAAAACGCAACAGACAACTTCCATGCCACACCCAAATCTTTTTGTTTTCCCTAAAATGACACCTGAACCTCCAATTTATCTCATGCATGTACAGTAAATTCTAGGAATAACAATCTAAGTTGTATCCAAGAGCTAAGAAGAGTTGTCCATTAAAAAATCATTTTTCAACATGTGTTTGGATAGTAGTATTTAAAGTATTTACCTATGGACTGAGGAGCTATTAACCAACTTTGAGGGGCTGCTCTTAAAGTCACTTAACAGACTTATTTAGCTCACTCCAGAATGATCAAAATGAAAAGGAAATCATATTGCTAAAAACAAAAACTTGAGAAGAAAAGCCACTGAAGAGACTTTCTTTCTCATTTAATAACCGATTACACAACTCAAAAATAGCTCAACCTATATTGCATAGCTTTGTATTCTTCCCTCTCAGGGCACCTGTTCACATAGACAAACTAGAAAGATATCATACCTGTGTTTTCCTCCCGATCTGGAAATTTGATCTGAACACCATAGTCACGAGTGATCTGTTGGATCTTAGAACCTTTGGGCCCCATTATAGAGCGGTGGTACTTCTGAGGAATGGTGCATTCTATTGTCACCTGGGCTTCCTACAAATATAAGAGAAGGATGACTTTTTTGTGTGATCTCCAAGATAATTTCCCCCTCTGAAGAAACCATATACTACAGGCAGTTTGCAACATAGGGGATTCCAATAATGCATATGCAGGTACAAATGTACAGTACCAGTAATTGGACCAGTAATTTATTCTACCTTAATGCACGTTGTAGTGTGATATAAAAACATGAGTGAGAAGTTCAGTTTGTATGAGGAAGTCCAATCCAACACATGAAAACCCTTCACATTTTTCACATACTTCAAAGAGGAAAAGAGTTAAAAGTTTCTTTGGAATGTCCAATATCACTTTCAATAACAAACAACAAGAAATAAAAAATGAAGTGCATTTTTATTATAATGTAACTACTTGATTTCCAAGATGTGTAACTGTGCAGACAGAATGGCTTTAGGAACTGGACACCAAGTAGATTGGGGAGCATCAGAAACCGCCAGCATCATCGAAACCTCTTGCTATATGAACAAGGACATGTGCTTTTGAAAAAGAGCATTCACTGACCAATGCCCTAAAGATTTGGCTAAAATGAAGGAATTGCCATAAAATGGAACAGCAAGGGGCAGGAACTATGCAGCCATACAGATGTTACTGGACTGCAACTCCCATCATATCTCACCACTGGTTATACTGGCTACGGATGCTGAGACTTGCAGTTCAACAACATTTGGAGGGCCACATGATACTTACCCATATTATAAACAGGAATTAGACTGAAGCCCCCTTCCTTTCTCTTAATTAAATATTGGAAAGTATAAATGAAAACCCTCCCTTCCCTCACAATTAAAAAAAATCTAGGCCACAATCTGTATGTAATGGAAGAAAGTTGTTGCAAACCTTGGAAAGACATGGCATGTTTACCTAAACTAACCCAAGCAGGACAGGCTCTTTCACTTCACATCCAGGCTGCTCTAGGAAATCTCTTCCAGTTTGACTGTCATTAGAAATTAGGAATCCCTATATGAAGCCTGGAACATACCCAAGGGGCTTGTTTGTCTGGTTTTTGAGCCTCGTACATAATTCGACACACCAAAATTTATATGTCTATATGCAGCAGCATGCTAGGCAAGAAAATGAACAGTTGTCATGGAAAAGAGAAACCATCTAAGATGAAAACTTACCAAGTCGTCAATAATCTCAAGGATGCGTTTCTTTGCTGCTTCAACACAGTCTTTTGCTCCTTTAAGGGTGACCTTGTCGCTCTGTGTGCCAGGACGTGGAAAACTGACCATCACACCTCCATACTCATCAGCAATGGTTCGTAGTACCTGCCCTTTCCGGATAACAAAGTGCCGGTGGTGCTTGGGATCCACAGTCATAGAATCTTCAACTACATTGTCCTGTGAACACACAAGGCAAATCACTGGATGGACTTTTCCAGTACAATGATAATTATTAAGCTGATGTCAACAGAAAAAAGTAATTTCCTGCATAATAAATGAAAGGTCCCCTCCTCACCAGGTTCTTGATGAGCACTTCCAGTTCCTTCTGGGCCTCCTTGACGGCTTCCTCCGTTCCCATGATAGTAATCAGCTCTTGATCTTTGTCCTCTGAGGTGGGGAAGATAATCCGGGCACCAGTATTATCACGGACCTTGCGAATGTTACCACCTCCTTTGCCAATTAGGAACTTATGGTATTCTGGCTTGGCACGCAAGTCCACAGTATAACTCTTTGTTTGCTACATGGAATGAATAAGTAAAAATGATATGGCATTGTTACCAATTCCTTTTGCAATTTTTAGCGGAAGATACCTCTGAATTTGTGTTAGTAGAGCATAACAATACTGCTATCCAGATGTACAAAACAAATCAGGTTGAAAGTCTTATTTTAGGACATATAGCAGTAAGCAATGCATATCTGTAAGAGCACAACTATGTATATTTTCACAAAAAGCAAATTCTCCTCTGGGAAAAGTGAAATTTAAATATCTTTACGAATCACAATACATTAAATAAGTCTGAGATCTTTATCAACATATTCTGCTTGTCAGAGATGATTCCACCAGGCTCTAAAGAAATCCTTCCATGCATGTGCAACTGCATTCAAATCAGAAGAGATCTTGCCCTGTGTTCCACCAGAATAATAAAACTATAGTGGAGAATAGGAAACTGCCTCATACTGAGTCAGGTCTTTGGTACATCTAACTCAGTTATTATCTGCATTGTCTGGCAGCAGCTCTTCAGGGTTTCAGGCTGGAGTTTCTCTTAGACCCACCTGAAGATGTCAGGGGTCGAATATGGAAAATTCTACATACAAAGCCTGTGTTTACCCTGAATTACAGCCCCTTCCCAAAAGATGGTATAAAGTAGTGCTACTCAAACTGATGGTCTGTGGACTGGTGCTGGTGCCCCAAGCCAGATATTGGTCTGCACAGAGTTTCTGGTTGTGGCCAGCGAACACAAATGTGGCACCAGTCCCTGAAACACAGGGAAAAAACACTGCAAGCCCCTCACATCAGAAAGTTTGAGAAGCACTAGTATAAAAGAAAGCTCAATTTTGACTAGGGAGACCTGGGTTTCAATCTCTGCTCAGCTATTATACTAGAGGACACATCAGTTTCTGATGTTCAGACAGAACAGCCCAGATATCAACGAATTCCTATATATTCATTGTGACTGTGAGGAGAATACTTTCTTTCAACCTAATCTACCTCACACTCTTAATCTAGCCTACCTCAAAAAACTGCTACGACACCCATCTTGAACTCCATAAAGAAACAGAGTGATATATCAATGCAAGAAAATGAAACAATCTATTTCAAGATAGAGACTATGGGGAAAAGATATGCCAAAGTAAGTATACTTTAACTCATGTGTTGCATCTAAATTGGCACCCACCTCAAGCTGATATCTCCTAGTTATACAGACAATGCTAGTCAGAGAACCCCAAATCCCAGAAGGAAGCTGACAGGACCAAATGCACAAACATTAAATACAGTCCAGTTAAATCCACTTGTTCTGTAGCTTTAGAATATTGGAAGAAACAAGAACTTGCATGTAAAGGCTGTTTATTTGCATACTTAAACAGAGAGCGTAATTCAGCAAGAAGTTCAGGCATATTAAGGTCCAGGGAGTTTTTCTGAAGGAACCAACAGAAGTCAACATTCCAGACAATCCATATGTTCTTTCAGATGCAGTGAAAATGTCTTTGGGGAGGGGCTTTTCTGTATGCAGAAGGTCTCAGGTTCAGTTGCTGCCAACTCCAGGTAAAGATGGGGGGGGGAATCTTGTCTGAAATTTTGGAGAGTCACTGTGAATTTATCTGGGCAGTAGTAGGATACACAGACCTATCTATCTGACTCAGTACAAGCTAAGTTTCTGTGTCTGTAAGGCTGCAAGCAAAAGCAGGACAGAGCGATCAAAACCCTTATTTAGTTTTAAATACAGTCAGCACATCAAATTTTAAAACAAAAGTCTCATTACTCAGGCACTCCTCAGCAACCCCATATTTACACAAAGATGCCAGAGAGTATTTTTCTATAGCAGACTGCTCTAGAACGACATTCTCAATACACTTTTACAATGCTGACTTGGCAATTAACCAAAAACCAGTCAACCAACCCAGGAAGAAACCATAGCTCAGTGGTAGAACTCCTACTTTATTTCAGGTTCAAGCTAGGCATTTGGAATTAAACTGCACTGGTACAGCAGGTCCAGACAAGACCTCTACCTGAGACAGTGGAATGCTGACGCCAATCAGAATACACAATACTATGGCAAATGTAGCAACAGGATGTGCTCATGTGACTTGAAAGGAGGCTTCACATTCATACACTAAAAGACAAAGGCAAAGATTAAATGGGATGTGAACTTACTCCACCCCCATTCAAGACCCCAAAATATCAAAAATATCAAGTACCATAAGGCTCAATGTCCACACAGGTAGATTTAATTTCCTAGGAATGCTTCACAGGCTGATGTTCACAACTATACACAGAAAGGTGTGAGTTGCATTTCATTAATGTCTTTTTCAAGTGAGAACAAAGGTCTTTTAACTAAATAGCAAAAAGCTTTTATTATGTCACTTGAGACTGAATTTGCACTCTGCTGTCATAATGAACAGCTAGCTAAAAATGACTACCTGGCTTCCTCTGTTATTAACAGCATTGCTGCCAATTACCTCAATGCATTATATATGTTTAAAAGCAATATACAGCTTCATGATCATGATGGAGACTAAACAAATTCCATATCCAGTTCTAGGGCCACCAAGCCGCCTAAAGTCGTGTTTCAAGAAGCCCCTTAGGTCACTAAAATCCTATAAAAACACACTTCTTTTTTAAAACACTGAACTATTCCTGAGACAACATAGTTTAAAGATGTGTTGCCCATCCCAGTGCTCTCCAGAGATTGTTGAACCACAACTCCCATCACCATTAGATGGCATGACCACTGGAGGGTACGAGGGAAATGAGAAGAGGCTGCTTTAAAGCAGGGTAACTTTACAGATGTTATACTACAACTCTTACTAGTTCCACCACTGGCTAAAGGGGCTCAGGGCAACAGCAACCCAATAACATCTGCAGCACCTCATTTTCCCCACTGCTGCTGTAAAGACACAGAAAAATAAAATATCCAGAGGTGATCTAGGCAGAACCCTTGATGCTGACTGAAGCATGAGCCTTCCTTGAGAAAATAAAGGGAAGATAAGGATGCATTCTGGCAAACAACATACAATGTAAACTTGCAACCTTCCACTTAACTCTTCCACTTTTAGCCTTCAATGTGCATTGTGGGAATTAGTCTAGCTGCAGACTGAATACTACAACATCTGGTCAGATTTCGCACCTTTTGTTTCTCTCTCCATTCCCCACTGTTTTGGACTCTCTAGTCTGATGAAAAGTTCTACAGAAATTAAAAGCATGCACACTTTCATAACACCTTCACAGAAGTACTACCTTTCTCTGGTTTGTCTTTTTTAAGTCAAGCGCCATATATCTACAGTGCACCTGCCACATATGCAGGGGTTCTGTTCCAGGAACCCCTGTGTAAAACAAAACAAAAAATGAGTGTCACATCCCACTGTAATCAGTGGATACAATGTGTGTGCTACCAAACCTCCTGTGTCCATTGACTATAATGGGAGCAAAGCTTTTGAGTGACCTTGTGTTTACGTGTGTAGAGGTCACACCAGAAGAGGGTGTAGTCCATTTTCCTTTAAGAAGATGAGTGCTTGTGGCTAAGGCTCTGGGAATGGACCCCTTCTCTAGGCTGGTTCCACAGTTCCAGCCCTTGGCTTTTTATCACTCGCTTTGCCCTTTTAATATCCCTCACTGGATCTAGTACCCCGGGTGACAAACATACTGAATAAATGGAGATGCTTAGTGTTGGGTTCACGCTGGTAAGACGTGGCTGATTCACCCCATTAATTCATGAATGAAAATATATTCAAACAGAAATACAGAAAATAAAAATAGAAAAGATTTATTGAGCAATGAAACACCTTGCACTATACTAGTTCCATATATACGCAATAAAATCTAACACTATTTACGACAAAGCAACACTTCTCTCTGAAACTTCTTCCACATTCTCAGCTTTCATCAAACCAAAGTCCCTAATGTGATCTTATCTACTCCTGGCTCTTTCCGTTTCTTTATTCCTACCTGGCCCCATTTGTCAGTTTAACAGACAAGCCCTTAGTTTTAGATTTTCTCCCACAGCCTCCTCCAGCATTCCAAAAGCTGTGACTGGCTGGCTTTACTCAGGCCATGTAGGCTAATAACTAAACTCTTCTTCACCATCAGCAATCGGTTTCTCAGAGTAGCTTGCTAGATACCTCAAAGAAGCACACACAAAAGGAACATGAGAGGACCGAGCAATTGCTGCTCAGTGGCCTTTCAGCACTGACTTCAAATACAGTCATCATGTTTGTGCACATAACCCACCCTGTCAGTAGCTGAACTCTTGGCTCTTTTATATGCTCCGTATGGATTATTGGCCCTGTTACTTCTGTGTGTTTCTGTTCTGTGTCTTTTGATCTGCTTTTATTTAACTAATTTTGTTGACTATGTTGTCATGAGTCATCTTTGAAACTGTCTTTATTTTCTCTATTGAGACTGGTCAACTGTCTTGAGAGTCTTAAGATGTCAACAGGAGGACAAAAGTATTTTAATAAATGAGTGTAACTCAGCCTTTGGTTTAAAAAAGCCTCCAAACTGCTAACAAATCTCCATATGAAAACTTAACACATTTTACATCTCCCTGGTAACAACTAATTAGTAGCCACAGCAGTAAGAGCAACTGAAACAGGGCTGGGAGAAGACAAACAGAGCAACCTAACAACTTTATGGAAGACAGATGCCTCGGCCTAGTGTCTAACAACAGCAGTAAGAAAGAAGCAAAGTAAATCTCCTAGAGAAGAAATTCCACAGCTTTGGCCACTCATAAAGAAGACCTCATTCAATGTTACCACTCAACATAGTTCTGGCAAGAGGGGCATGAAAAGCAGTACCTTAAAGGAAGATTTCAACATATGGGTAGGTTCACATAACAGCACACATTCCTTATAACACCCTAAGTTCAGAATTTAAAATAAATAAATGCTGTCACATTTAACTGTGATTAATGCAAATCAGTAACTTTTCCTTCTGAAGAGAAAAGGAAAAAAGAATACCTCAATCCCTTCTGTCTGCACTCCAGTATAAAATTGTGCCCAGGCCAAAAATTCAACAGACTTGCAACTCTTTTCTCTCCTCGCATTACTGGTTCTCACCTTTTCCTCTGCAAGCTGCAGAAGTTGTTTCTTCGCCTTTTCAACATCCTGGGCCGGGCCCCTGATGGTGACAGTATCACTACCTGAGCCTTCTGTGGGGAAGTGGATGTGAACTCCTCCACACTCCTCCATGATGGAGCGGATGAAACGACCTTTGGCACCAATGAGTGAGTTGTGCAGTTTGGAAGGTATGGAGACCTCCACCTCTGCAATGTTAGCCTGGGGATGGGACAGGAGAAGGGAAATGTTAAATCTTTCCCCACCATTTCCCTCATGTAGAAAAACAGCAGGAAGGTACAAAAAAGTCCCTTCCCCAGCAATGACCTCAGGAAGTTCCCCATTCAGTTTTATTCAAATCTCAGAGTGACAGGGGTTGTGAGGAAATCTGGGACATATGCCAAGCAGCAGCTGGATCTATCACCCAATGATAGTTGCTGTTTGCACCAAGCTTATATTGACCACATGGAAACTTAACTCCTATATGTTTCCTCCCCCACAACATTCACTTGCATTTCACCAGGGGGCACTGCCTTCCAGGTGCCCAGGTGATTGGCAACCAAATGGGAGGAGGGTACAGCTGCGTGCCTGAAGAAGGTGTTGTGTGTGTTTCCCTCCACCATTCACTTGCCTTATGTCCAAGCATGTATGTCTTCCTTCCATGGACCCAGGCAAAAGGTGAGCAAATGGAAAGGGGCAACCACATGCCCAGAGAAGGAAAGCACATGGGGCTGCCCCCTGCCATTTCCTTGCCTTTTGCCCAGATCCATGGAAGGAAGACATGCATGCGTGGGCAAAAGGCAGGGGAATGGGAAAGGGAGAATGGTAGGGAGGCAAATGGGCACCTCGTAGATAATCAAGTTCAACAAAAGTCAAATCCATGAATGTAGAGAATGTATTAAACTTGTAACTAGATTCTAGTTACAAGTTTAATAGGAAGAAAATAGAATATGCTACAAAATTCTGTTCTTTCACATCCTTTTAAATGTCTAATGAGATCTCCAATTCACTACAAATCACACAAAATGGCCTGCTTGTGTTTTCTTTTCTGATGTTTATGTGAAAGAGGTGGAAAGTGGGGAGGAAAGAGGAAAAATATACCGTAATAATTCAGTTTAATTGCATTAACCACATCTGGTTGCTCAAACCCAAAAATTACATGAATTATTCACAAAATTAGTTGGTTAGAGATGTGCCCATTTTCTACATTGCCAATCATGTAACAGCAAAGCAAGGCCAGGCAATTCTTTTCATTTGAGAGTCTTTTACATACTAAAAAAGGTACTATAAAACAGAAGGGAAATACAGACTATGACTCATCTTGAAAAGGCACTTTACATATACATTGCCATTTTCAGCATGGGAGAAAGACTTCCACTTCAGTATTTATTCTATATATTTGCCTTAATTTATTTAATTTAACTTACTTAACCTAATTACTTTATAATCAGATAGCAAGTGTTGCTACTGTAGAGAATGTTTAGGTATTCTTTAAAAAATCATAGCACAAGTTGTATCAAATAAAACAAAAGTGCCTGAGAAAACCCTTCCAAAGAATATAAAAAAACAGTGATTCAAGGATGTAAAATGCATCTTTAAATTAATAACTGACAAAAACTCCCCACAAGGCTCTCAATCCTATATTTCTCTGGAAATAAATATATGATCTCTGGGATAGGAATAGGGAATTCCTTTCAATAGGAAGGTTATCTGAGTGCAAACTGAGAATCTTCTCAGTGTACAGTATGATCCTTTGATGATGTGGCTACTGTTAACTACGAATAAGCAAATGCTGTTGAGTGGGAATGAAAAGTTTTTCTAAGATGTTTATTAGTATTTATACATTTTTGGTACCTGGATGGTAATTCACTGGGGGACCCTTGGGAGTGAAAGCCCCTGTCCCCCTGACAAGCAAACATTGACTTGGAGTTGCGATTCCTGGCTGATGGGCATTTGTAAAGACATCTGGAAGAAGGAGGAGGCTGCTTTAAATAAATACTAAAGAACCTGCATGATCAGGAATGTATCCAATCATACTGGACTCTAGTGGAGACACTGTAAGCAGAAGTTCTCAAAATTTTATCCTCCAGAGGTTTTGATTGCCAGTTCTCAGAAGCCTCTCAGACAGCATGGTCAATGGCAAGCTGAAGTCCAAAACACCTGGAGGCTTGAGAACCACCACCTTAATGCACTCAGAAAGACTGTTTCTCTCACCAATTCTTTTTGGATGGAAAGGATGCGGTTGCGAGCAGCTTCACAGTTCGCTCTTTTCCCTGTGATGACAATCATCTCTGAATTACTGTTCTCTGCAGGAAGATCAATCTTTGTGTTGCATTCTTCACGGATCTACAATGAAAATGAAAAATGTCTTGGTTGCAAAAATGAAGCTCAGTCTAGAACAGGAATGCTTAGTTGCAGTGAAAAAACAGCTCTATCTCAGATCTAATTAGAACCACCAAGAAGGTCTCACCTTTTTAATATTTGCACCTCCTTTGCCAATGATGTTCTTGTGGAATTGTTTGAAGATGGGAACAGAAATAGAATAGCTGTTTTCAACCTTATAAGAAAGAGAGGAGTAAGTAAATAGTGAATGCAAAGACCTATTAGTCACTTCCCTTGCAACCACATTGCATGACTACATTTGTGTTTTTCCCACTACTCTCTCTCTCTCTCTCTCTCTCTCAAAAAACTTCCACAAGCAGTGGGGAATCTGTAGTCCTCTGGATGTAGGTAGCCTACAATTTGCAAAGTCTACAGTCATTAGCCAGGTGAGCTGTCAGTGATGGGAGGTGGGCTTCAGCCACATCTGATGGACTAGAGCTTCCACACCGCAACTCTCCACAATATCAACTGTGTACCATTCAGTTAGCATATCCCAAAGACAACACCAACCAGAGAAACACAAATATTCAGAAGCAAAGAAAGATTGGAGTGTCTGTGATTTTTTCAGTTTAGGAAACACAACAGCAAGGTGAGGGGAAGCATTTCAAGGCTTATGGTACGAAGAAAATTGACAGTTTCTCCTCTCACTACTTTTTTACCAGTAGATTCATGCAGACAAAAATAGTTCTTCATAAAATGCAAAATTAATGTATGCAATATGCTACTAGCTTGAGGAAGGGGCAAAATCTCTGGGACCTGAATAGTGGGGGGAAAAATAAACAAGGCAGTACAAAATAAATTTTAGTACCTCAGCAGACCATAGATTGGCAATAACAATCTGGGGAAGGGAACCCTGATCATGCATCTTGCCCTGTACCACATGCCAGCTCTCAGCAACACTGTTTGCTACCACTTCTAAAGATGGTTTTAGAAGATGTTTAAATTAGAGCTTGGAAAGATTTCATCTTCCAAAATACCCCAGTGAAATGGTCATGCTTGCTTGTGGGAGCGGAGGGAGGATTCTGGGAACTGTCTACAAAAATTTCAAGCTCTTATTAGACACATTTATGAATTACAGATTTATCAGTGGCTATTAACCATGCTATCTAAATGCAACCTTCACATTTGAAGGAAGAATACCATAGAATACCAGTTACATAGTAGAAAAACAAGAAGGAAGAAAAGAAAAGGGGAATGTCATATTCTGTTTCCAAGCTCCCTGCTTGCGGGGAAACAGAATGCTAGATCAGGAGAACTGTTTTTGTTTTGTTTTGCTTCATTTTGTAATCATACAGTGCTCTTGTTACATTCTCAAGCAGCCTAGAAAGTTTCCTATCAAGTGTATTTAGGTATAACAAAGCTCTTGCACAGCTTGCTCTGGCAAACCACACTCTTGTTGCATCCTACAGTCAGCCCTCCATATCTGTGAATTCTGCATTCACAGATTCAACCAGCTACAGCTTGAAAATATTTTTTAAAAAAATCCAAAAAGCAAACTTCTATTCTGTCATTTTATATAAAAGATGCCATTTTACTACACCACTGTACATAATGGGATTTGAGCATCCATGAATTTTGGTATCCATGGTATCTGGAATCAAATCCTAGCAGAGACCAAGGGCCTGCTGTACTTTGAGGAATGTTCCCTCATTATATGGTACTGGGATTCTCTTCTGACAGAAGCCCTCTCTTGCAAATGATATGATCTCGGGGTCCCAAGTTGCAAAAGAATGAGTAAGAAGAAGATAACTTGAGGCCCAATCAAAGCCAGTCCAATGTCGAAAGCAGAGCTAAGAATTCTAGCCACAGAAGTAGAAACAGACCAGGAAAAGAAGACCAAAAAAACTACACAATAAATGATGTAAGATGAGAAAAACATAGAGAACTGTGAAAAGCAGAATAAAGAAAAGGAGAGAAAAGAACACTGGTTGTATTAAGGTCAATTAACTTTGTAGATATGTTTCAAGTCCACCTTCTGTAGTTTTGAATCAACATTAGATTTAGTTTTGAGGGCTGAATATAGCTTTGATGGATTGTCGTAAAACACAAAAAGAAATCTTAACCTTCAATAACATTATTAACCATGTTAAACAGCTAACTAAATTATCTCGATCACTTTATACGCACAAATTTCCTAATGTGATTAAAGAACAGTTAAAGTGTGAAAACCAAAGACATAAAAATTGTCTCCCACCAGATCTGCCACCATCTTCTGCATGTACTTCGTGCATTTTTCCACTTCGTTCTTGGGTCCTCTAAGCTGAACAATATCACTTTTTTGTGATGGATCTGGGAAATTGATAATAACCTGCAAAAAATATTTAAGCCAGAGCAAGATTATACAAGTTACTGAGTTCCAGTTGGCTATTTCACACTGTGGAATCAGCAAGGTCCTATATCTGTCATTGAGACAGAGCACTTTGATTATCTTGTTTAAGGTAAGTTAGCAAACTAATGGGAAGTGGAAGGGAGGAAGCCTAAGATCTCCAGCCTATCTTCTGTCTGAAATGAGGCATCCAAAATGTCAGCACAAGGTGTTTCAACCTAGCCTATGACAGGGAGGTTGTGAGCCATGTGAGCCATCAGTGACCCAGTGACCGAAATCCACTAGGATGCCAAAAGTTAAGAGCACAAGCATTAAGAAATGTAACTCTTAAGTTTAAGAAAATGTCTTTTTTTTACCTCTGGAAATTTATCCCGTGTATCTCGAATCCGTTCGCCCTTCTGTCCAATGATAGTTCTATGGAATTTCTGGTCAATGATTAGGTCCTTGGTGCGTTCATTTTCCTGGGGAGAAAAAAGCCTCATTGTATAATACAGGCTTAAAATAATCTCTACTTAACCGCACATTGTAGTTGGTAGTGATTTATTAAGTAGTCAAATTATAATGTTTGACAACACAAGTCTCTTCATGTCCATCTATCATGCAGATGCAGAAAAAAAAATTAGCTTCCTTCTCTGTGTGTGCAAGAGAGAGAGAGAAAGAGAAAGAGAAAGTTGACAGAAATCTTTATTGCTGGTTAGCCCTTTTCATCTAGGACAGATTCCAGTTCTCCATGGCTCACCATACGTGAAGCAAGTTCCAGCAGCTCTCTTTTGGCCTCTTGAACTCCCTGAGGGTCTCCTTCAATCCTGATGAGGTTGCTCTTCTCATTGTCTGGAGGAATGCGCACAGACACTTTGTACTGATCCTTAATCCTGTTGACTGCAAATATAAAGATTCTGCTAAGAATACCTATCCGATACATATCCTCTCCAATCAGCACTTCAGAACAAGAAAGGCTCTTTTTTAAAAGACTACTAAGGCTTTAAGAAACATTGACCTATTATTCACAGGCCCCATGCTGGGAGGCAGAGTGGAAGCTCAATTTTAGTCAACTGAGTTTTGAAAACAGGAGCTATCCACTTGAAAACTTGTGTATAATGAAATAATGGGTTGTGGTAGTGCAAAGTGACATTTCCAGAGGTGTGGTTTGTGAAGATTTCCATATATACTGCCTACACCTTTCTATATTGCACCATTGTGTGTGTGTGTGTGTGTGTGCGTGTGTGCGCGCGCATGCCTTCAAGTCATCTGTCAACTTGTGGCGACATCATGAATTTCATAGGGTTTTCTTGGGCAAGGAATAATCAGAGGTGGTTTTGCCAAGTCCTTCCTCTGAAATATAGCCTAAAGCTCCTGGTATTTGTTGGTGGTCTCCCATTCAAGTACTAATTAGGGCTGATCCTATTTAGCTTCCTAGATCAAAAGGATCTGGTGCCTTTAGAGTCAGGTAGGTACAAGCTTTTTCCAATAAACTAACTGTTTCTCAATGAGCTTGCAGCTGATTAACTCATCACTAAATTTCTAGATCACCCTGGTTCTAGAAAGCTTTGAATTAGAGATACACATGAATGAATGACAAGAGGTGATATTCTGAGCCATTTATGACTGACAGGTACAAATGGAGAAAAACAATCACATATATTATACAGAGGGAGAAGTGGGGAAAAATAAGCCAATAATTAACTCACTGTTGGCTCCACTTTTGCCAATTAGATGTCTGTGGAATTTATGGTCAATATTGATTTCAGCATAATCCATCCGATTGATCTGCAAAGAGCAGTCCAGTTAGCCAAAATTAGGAGCAATTGCATCATCCTCTAGCCCAAGAACAAAAGAACAAAAACAGACAGTAATAATCACCATGACACAATAGCTTACTAGCCAGCACTACACCCAGATGTTCCATTGAGCTAAGTAGCTCAAGCCTGAATAAAAAGCACACAGCTTGGGGACACTCAGCAGTTTCACCACTGCTTTACCCAGGACATGTTCCAACACAGCCTTTTGTTCTCTTCATGGCCTTGTCATTGAAAACTTGACAGTCTCCTTTTGTCCTTAGGACTGCAGTCCTAAGCACACATAACGGACGTAAATCCTACTGAAACATTGGACCTGGTTTGCCACAAAATATACCCTGTGTATTTATTTTAAACAGGAGGGAGAAATCCTGAAGTGGACTGTTTGAAAGAAAAAGCTGATCTGAAATCTCCATCACTTAATGTCATCCTCCATTTCAGACAACGGCTAAACAATAAAAGGCTTGTCAACTCACCAGATCCTTGACCATGCTCTCAATCTGTTCTTGAGCCATATTCACATCCTCTGTGGGTCCCTCCAGAGTGATCTTATCTTCCCCTTCAGTGAATTCTATGTGAACCTTTGAATAAGAAAAAGAATTCATCATCAGGATAAAAGTACTAAATGTAATCAAACTGCAGTAATGGCAGGGGAGTACAGATGATTTTCTCCGATAAGCAGAGATGCTCCAATGCATTCCTTGTATCTGTGATTTCTAACAACAGGAGTTGGGGAGAACACCCTCACAGACAGAAACAAGACATCTGACTGAAAATAACTGAAATCTCAATAGTTTCATATTTATTAAAATCTTCTGCCTCAACTCTCCTCTTAATAACCACACATTTGTATTAGGGATGGCCGGCTACTTGTGAAAGAGTTTTGCTTGTGGTGGCACATTCTTGGTGGAGTTCCTTCTTCAGCCATACTCACCCAGGACTCTCCTTTACTAAAAGGTAGGTATCAATTGAACTGTACCCCAAAATCTGGACAGCACTTAATCTAGAGCCTTTCTGCGATAATTTGCTGTGTTTACAGTTGTTGTTTTATCAGCTGTAGCTCAGTCTTGGTTGTACTGAACTTTTTCTGCTATTTTTATAAAACACAAAAGTGTTTGCAAAAATCTACACCTATCTAAATAAAGCCAGAGATGCCAACAGAAGCAACTTGCTTTCTCATTTCCAGTCATGCTATGAGAGTAAGCTCTTCTGATTTCTTGGCTGTAGCTGGCAAGAATAATATTCCTCCAAATCTCTGCCTTCATGTATCAAAACCATCAAAAGGCATATTCTTTCTCAAAGGTTTCAACTTATTTTTTCTATTCCTGCTAAGGATATGTACCTTTCCCTCAAATCACAACCTCGCTTGCAGTTATAGGGCATCTACATATACACACAATAAGAGCAGTTTCTCAAACCCAATAAGCCACTTTCAGAAGTTCATACCTTTGGCATTTGTTGGGTGATTTTGGCCAGGTTTTGTCCTTTTTTGCCAATGATGAAACGATGAAGCCAAGAGGGGGCAGAGACAGAGGAGACTGTGAAACTGTTGGCCTGGAAAAGACATTGTTAGCATAATGAGTTATAAAATTGCAAGAATGATAAATACTATCCCTAACTACACAAACACTGACTATTCCAGTTCCCTTTCCAACCCAATATACTTCTGCTTGATTCTCAAGCCAGATGAGAAACAAGAAATGACAGCCTCCAGCAAGCCACATCAACACAATAAGACAATCATTCTATTGATTCTGGCTACGAACTATAAACATTTTATGTTGGGTGTGTGGAGGTTTACTTTATAGCTGAATACACTGTATGCATTCTGAACCACTGCATGTGATGAATTCAACAAACAACTTTAATGAACCACTTATTATATCAAGGATTTGTTAAATTTAGAATGGGAAGCACCAGAACTATGCACTGTTTACCTTGGCATAGACTTCAGTCAGTGCCTGCCCAAGCTTTTCAGGTTCGCCACGCAGTATCACAGTCTCCGAGCTGCTGTCAGTGGGTGGGATCTCGACCGAGACTCCAGTTTTCTCCAAGATCTCCTGCAGGGAGTTCCCCTTGGGACCAATAACATACTTGTGCTGGGACTTCTTCACCTCCACGGCAATAGTAGTAGTCTTCTTTTTCTGTGGGGAGAAAGGCATCCATCAAAAAGGTAGTGGTAAATAGCAGCAGAGCAAGGACATACGGAAATGTATAAGCCCGTGTATATGCTTCATAAAAGAATCATGAAAGATAGTAAGATTGCATCTCCTTTTCTGTTTTTCCTTCTTTCTTTGTCTTCTTCAATATAAGAGAGAGGAAAAAAAGGAGAGAGAGAGGGAGAAAAGAGTGCAGTGGTATCTGTGTACAGTCTAGTACCAAATATTCACTTCCTATGGTTTTGGTTTTATTATAACAGAGAATCCTGCCATAGCTAAATAATCTGGGTAAGTTAGCTAATCAAATGATCAGTGGTTTTATGCTTGTGCGTTCATTCCAATGAACACAAAATGCCCCGATGAACTGATAACTCTTTAGTGAAACATTCAAGTCTAGTTCTTGTGGAAAGTGTCAACAACAAGCTACAACAGATAGTTGTTGGGCAAGGGAGAACTGTCTGCTCCAAAACACTTCTGCAGAAGCAAAGTGAAAGCTAGACAAGGAAGACCTCTCCACAAACCAGAGGGAAGACACTGAAAAACATCATTACAATGATGACAGCATTTCTGAGTCTTCAAAGCTGCTCAATATGGTACCACACAAGGGCTACAAAGAACCATACCTTCTCCTCGTAGATCTTCTTGACACGAGCCACTGCTTGGGCCAGCTGCTCTTTCTCTCCAGTGAAGACTATCTCTGTCCTGTTGACACTAGGAGGTGGGATGTTTATCCGTGTCCCTGTCTCCTGCATGATTTCAGTCACCAGCTTATTGAAAGGGCCAGCAATGAAAGGATGGTACACCTTCTCCACTTCAAGCCTCTCTACTGCACGTTTATCCTGAGAAATAAAGTTTTATGTATATATTATTTATACACATAGACACTTCTGCAGCAATGCCTTAATCACCATTAGAAAAGCATTCTGAGTGACTATGACCAAAAGACTGAAATTCCTGCACACCTTAGTATGAGGTCCTTGACTCTGAGGTTCACATATCTCTAGATTTTGCATGTCTAAATTCTGATTGCCCCACCACCACCACCACAACTTCATCACCTAGCAAGGGACTGATTATCACCAGACCGGGCTGGAGATAAGTTGCTGTTAAAAGTATTTGGGAGTGTGAGAAAGAAATGATCTTGAAGATGGAGGCAAATTAGAACAAAGAGTCCAGAAATACAAGGAAAGGGGAGGGAGGGTGGAGAGAGAGCATGAAGCAATACAGTTAACTGAGTTCTTGCAGCTGCAGCAGTGTTTAAATGTAATTGTCCACTTGAAACAAAATCTGAGAATGGTACAGGGGCTTTTGTTTGGTCTAGAACACTTCTGCAAGCAGCACTGCACCTTCCTCTTATGTTCTGACAGCTGAAGAGGCTGAAAGTGCCAGGGCTGTAATTCATTATGGAAAAGTGGTTAAATATATAAAAAGAAATATATTAAAAATCCCTATTTGAACATGTTAATAGTTAGGGGGCAAAACAGCAGCATATCTTGTCTAGAGAAACCTCACTGGCTAATCCAGGTCTAATTAAGCAGCTCCCTGGCCTAGCAATAGCTCTATGCATTGATGACTGCTATGGGAAACATGGATATTATATTTCCCTTGGGTCACATACATGTACAGTGACCTAGACTTTAACTCAAAGTAACTGGAGATAGGCAAGCTTTCCAGTGTGACCACACTTGTGTGTTTTCCTCCACAAAGTACAGGAGTGTATATACAGACTGGCCCCAAGAAGAATTCATTGCATACAAGCCATGCAGGTGCTCCAATTCATAGAATCATAGAGTTGGAAGAGACTCTATGATTCTATGGTTCTATGAATTGGAGCCCCCGCATGGCTTGTATGCAATGAATTCTACTTGGGGCCAGCCTGTATATGCACTTCTGTACTTTATGGAGGAAAACACACAAGTCTAGTCACACTGGAAAGCTTGCCTATTTCCAGTAACTTGTGAGTTAAAGTCTAGGTCACTGTACTTGTATGTGATCCAAGAGAAATATAATATCCATGTTTCCCATAGCAATCAGCATGGGACTGCATGGGAATTCTCAGCATGGCTTGCTCCCAAGTACGTTTAATTGATTTTTTGGAGCTCTCACTCAGATAAGTGTACCAAGGATTGTTGCTTTGGATGGACAGGAAAAGCCAGGACCCACACTATTTGAGTTGATCAGTAAAAATGCTTACAAAACTACTGTTTCAACAACACTAACGCTCCACAGAAGTCAGTACCTTATCCAGAATACTGTCTGAGAAAGATTGTTAACAGTTCTCACAGGTACGAAAAGTGAAAATTCAGTTTACCTGCTCAGCAGAGATCAGCAGGATCTCATGTCGAGCCTTCTCAATCCCTTCCTTGGTGCCGGTGATCTTGATCTGGTTGCTGGGGTCATCGGGGCGGGGGATCTGGATCTTTGTGGCAGTTTTGAGCTCAAGGTCCTGCAACTTCTCTCCATTTTTTCCAATGACAAAGCGGTGATGCTCCTTAGGAATGGCCACCGTTGCTGAAGCCTAGATCAGACAGCAAGTAGTAGTACAGGACTCTAATCTAGTCCTTAACCTAGACACATCCCCACCAGTCTGAGATTGGACTGACACTTTAATAAGGGACATTGTAGCCTTTTCAGTTACAATGAAGTGGAGAATTTGACCAAGTGCAACTTATCCCAGCACAAACTGGAGCATGAGAACAGGGAAAACATGCATCTGCCAAGGTTAATCACTGTAAGCAACTGGCAGAGACCAGAGGCCTATCCAGATTTTCAACACAATCTTTAAACTCAATGGTCGAGATTTTTCTGAATTGTACTACATCAGGTAACAGGCAGTAGGAACCGCATGTTCAAGTGCTTCTGCATACTAAAAATAAATAAAAATTCCTGCCTATGTCTCCCATGGACACATCCTGTCCACTCATTTTATTAGATTTAGAGTTTTTTAGGTTCTGCCTTGTCTTTTCCTAATATACATTTTCTACATTCAAGGAAGGGTGATGGCAGGTGGGGAGAGCACTTAAGACATGGAGACTTGCAACTCTCTTTAATGAAGAAAAAAGATTTGTCCAGACTTCAACCTGAAGTGAAACAATCCAGAATAAGTTTTATCACTTCATATATGTAACCTGACTGTATGATCTAGAGTATGGAAGAGGAACCTGGGACCCGCCAAATGCTGCTAGAATGCAATTTCTATTACTACCAAATGATGTTATGAGACTTTTTCAAGAACTGTGTGGATAACTACTAATTTGCTCAACTCATTGTTGCCTGCAAATTACATGAGTTCATACCTGCATCCTGATGACAACATGCCATCACAAGTTCTGCTAGCAAAAATATTTTAGGAGATGCCTGGGCCTTAGTATCTTTCTGTATTTGTGAAGACATTGCTGGTTGGAGTTTCATCTGAGGTTTATTTTCAGGATTTTGTAATATCTTGGTTAATTCCATAAGCCTCTCTAGCATGGGAAAACTCTCACTTCAGCTCTTCACACTGACCAAGGAAATTACAGTCATAGCTCACTCTTAATAAAATTTAATAGGTTTAGGAAGGATAAAGCAGACACCTTGCAGATGGATTCAATATACTTGTGCTTAATCTGTGTTAAAAATACTAATCTTAAACTCAGGTTTAGTTAAGGGACTGCCTTCCAGATGTTGCTCAACTGCAATTTCTACCACTCGAAGCCAGCACAGCCAATTGTGAGGAGTTCCAACACCATTTGGAAAGCCACACTTCACCCATCCTGAATGGGAAGCCAGACAAGTCACACTGATACTACCTGTCAACATTATTTAGTCTCCCTTCTTCCACAATGTGTATCTTTGCAGTCAACCCCACACACACACACACGAGTTATGATTTTGAAATGTATGCATGGAACACTAGAAATAGCCAAAATGTCATAACAAACATTGATCCTAATTTTAAAAGACTGTTTAACAAGACTACATTAAAAAAGAAAAAAACATTGATGGTAGTCTTGTCTTCAGCTTCCATTCTAATGAAACTGAACGCGGAAAAAGAACTATATATACTTTTGATCAGACATCCTTGTGCTATGCTAGTAAATTACTTTAAGAATCTGTGAGTAAGATGAATGGGAACAGGAGCATGATTATTGTCAAACACTTGCAGCTTTTGCTTCTGGATCAAATTGCTTCATAAGAACACACATACACCTCCTGGTTCAGTCCCCAAGTCCATTTACTCCAATTTCCTATTTCCTTCAAAGTCCAGCCAGTTGCCTCCAAAGCCTTCCTGGACAGCAATGCCCTGGCATCCCTGGACCATTTACTGATGACTTACTGCACCTGAACACAGAGGTTTTGTTTAATTTTCACTGCTAATATCTACCGACAGACTTATCCTCCACAAAACTAAGCTATTTTTCTTTTAAAGATAGAACAGTCTCTGTTACCCTGTCTTGGAGTAGCAAATATCAGGCGTTAATTCAGTACTGTACATATCAATACATTATTTATTTGTCCTGAATTTATAACCAATTCCTCATTACACTCAAAGAAAGGCCTAGGAGGCAGCATATGTACGCTAAAACACATGGCAGCCCTCCTCTAATCCTAACAAGTCTGTGAAGTGAAAGAACAATTTTGATTTCAGTGCATTTTTTTTCAACAGGGAGCACTGCTTGGGGGGTGGGATCTACTTTCCATTCCTCAATGTGTCACATTTTACTATGGAACCTGAATCTAATATATGTCCTGAAAACAAAAAAACTGTTAATGAATACATCACCCATAACCCTGATAAGATTTGTGCTTCTGGCAGAACATTACCTGTCCAAGACCAGCTGCTGGCAAAGTTTTCTGGGGAAGCCAAAATGGATTATAAGCTATGTAAACTAATTACTTTAAAAGTCTGGCATCTTCCAAGCTTACCTGCAGCACTCTGAAGATGCAATGTACAGGTGAGTCAGTCCATTAAAAACTACATTTGGCTTTATGAGCATCCACACCTTGAGAGTCCCATGGCCAGAAAACACTACAGAGGGGGAAAGATAGGAGAACTGGGTCATTCACCTGGGTCTGAAGCCGAGCCACAATCTCCTTCCGAGCCTTCATCACTGCTTCTAGCTTGCCAGAGACCATGATGGAGAGTCCCTGATCCTTTGCAAGAGAGAGCTCCAGGTGGGCACCTGTCTTCTGCATGATGTCCAAGCAGATTTTGCCCTGCTCCCCTTCCCCAAACTGGTTCATGTCTTTGTATTTCCTCTCCTCCAGTGGTACGTGGAACACCTATTCAAATAAAACAGTGTTATTTGGATTAAATATCAAATACTAATGAAGACATATCTAATAATTCTACTCCCATTTACCTGGGAATAAGCCCCAATAGACTAATTTATATGTACCCCTACTGTCAAGAATCAAAAGGATAGACAATCCCTGGGCAGAACATTAAAGGTATGAAGAAAGGAGTTTTGCACTTTTCGCAATTTTTTTAAAAATTACTTTTTCAGACTGGAAATCATTTTCAGGGGTAAGTACCCATCATAGCAGAGAACAAATGTTGCGCCATCTCACTCCAGGGCCATGATGTTAGTTGCTCAATGGGGCCATTACTCAACCTTGCCTTGTTCTATATACCCACAGAATTTTCCAAAACTGCAGCATCAAACATATGCTGTCTTTTTTACAAACAAATGATTTGGTCTGGTCAAGCAGTCCTCTTGCATATAGCGCAGGGGGAGAAAGCATCCACCTTCAGCTTTTCTTTTGAAAAATGCCTGCCCTGTGTTGCAGACCAAGGGTGGCAAAACAAGCCAGTGGAAAGAAGAGGGGAAGCCCTCTTTGTACCAACCTGAGTGATAACAGAAGCCTTGATTGGTCGGATTTTGCTCCAGGCACCAGCAGGTTCCTGGGTTGGCTCCAAACATGCTGCTTTCTCAGGGAGAGGAGGGAAAGCATCCTTGTAAGTTGGAGGGTCATTCTCTTCCTCAGCATTTAAAGCTGTAACTAGAGTGGAGCAAACAAGGAAACAAAGAAAGATTTCATGGGCAAACAGTCATCACCAGTATTCTCCTTTCCAGCACTGCTAATTTTTTTTAACATACTCTGTTGCTTCATGGAAGAAAGCACAGGCCCCAAGTTACATATCCAGAATAACTTAATTAAAATTAGACTTCTTTCAATATGCTAAGCCATAAATAGTTGTTTCTATCTATCAAGAGACGAGGAAGTTAGCATCTCTTCTAAAAAAAATTTCTGTCCCAAGTACATTCTGGTACCCTTGCACGCTGCACCTCTTCCTCATGACAACGAAAGAACTGTGACATGTAAATTTGTCTAAAAGAACCAGCAGATGACCAGTTCAACTACTTCAAAGCTTAGAACAGCCACACCTGATAAAAAATTCCAAGTTGTTGTGTAGAGATCTCAAACTGTCTGTTCAACTGGCAAGGTACTTTTCTATTGAGATAAGAACAGCAAGTACTGTTACCCTGTATGTTGGGGGTCCCGGGAGGGGCACCCAAATAACCAAATAAAAACACAAATTGGGGGAATTTGACTCGAGCACTCTCTCGGCTAAACGAGAGGCAGGGTAACTTTAGCAAGGATCTTTTAACCCAATGTCTACGGCTTCAGGTCAGAGAGCAGGCAAGCAAGTTTAAAAGTAACAAAAATAACAGTTTTATTGAAAGATAAACAGCAAAGAAAACAACACACACACTCTAGCTAACTTGGAAACAGAAATGGGGTTTTTAGGGAAAGGCAATACAACACCTGGTGTCGTAGTCCTGGAGAAAAAGATGGGGTTCCGGGGAAGAAAGCTCAGAGTGGCTGGCTGAGGGGAGCTCCTTAGACAGACCGACAGCAAGGCTAGATGGAAGTTCAGGGTGACCCAAAGTACTCTGAGGAGGACTTGGAAAAGGGGACCTTTTATAGGGTAGAGTTTACCTACAGGCTATGTTATGCTCGGTGAGAACAAAGGAGATTTGGAGCTGGACAAAGGATTTGGAAAAGGTCAAGTTTACCATGATTGGTTTTGCTCTTGACAATAGCGTGGCCGGTACGCTGATAGCCCAATACAAAGGAATGGCTTGGCTCTTGGCTGCAAGGCTTTGTGTAACTCCGAGCAGAGCAGAGCCGATTTGCAGGGAGGTTTTTCCCTAAAGTGACGGAGAGGCTTAAGTTGCTAGCCTGAATGAGGTTTTGGAATGTATAGTCATTAACGGCCATGCTCATACGTGCTCATACAGGGGAGCACTTGCAAACACGTGGAGTGAGATGGCAAAGAGAGGTCCAGCAAGGCCAAATTATTTGATACCAAAAGGATATCTAGCGCTCTCACCCAACGTATCATAACCATGATAACAGTACAACCAGACTAACTGATGTTTTCATGAACTTCTGTTAATATTTGCCAGTGGAGTAGGGAATTTGAGAAGGGCTCCAGTTGTGCTTGCAAGCTATTCCCACTGACACAGCTATGTTGCATCACAGACTCATGAGTGTCCTTGTTCATCACTCCACCTCTTTTATGCTACTTTCAAACTGTTTCATCCATCATCTATTGGGAGCAGGGATGTGGAGCACATGGCTTTAAAAATGTTGCTGTATTGCAATTATCATAATCCCTCAACAGTGACTATGCTGATTAGAGGTGATGGAAATTCCAGCACCAGACCATCTAGAGGGACATATATTCTCCATTCCCAATTAGGATGACATCCTGACTGATAAACTACCCTTCCATTTACTAAAGACCCAGAGATAATTTAGCCTAATTGTTGCTGTTTGCTTTTAAGTTATCTCTGACCTATCACAGGATTTTCTGGGATTTAGAGTATGTGACACATCCAGCATCACCCAGTGGGTTTCCATGGCTGAACTGAACACTGGTCTCCAGGATCATAGCCCAATGCTCAAACCACTACACCACACTGGTTCTCTAACTTAGCCCAATCCTAAGTAAGGATTCTATACTCTTTTGAGGAAAACTCTTCCAACCCAAGGCCCCAATTAAATTTTAGTGAACTTCTCTGAGTCTGCATTCCAATGGTGGTTGAGGAAGAAGACTGGGACCAGAATGCCAGCATATTTTACTTAAAGCTCTTACTATAAATAATTTAGGCTTAGCAGAGGCTTGTACAGCTATGGTTCCCAACTCTGGGATCCCAGATGTTGGATTTCAGCTCACAGAAGGCTCAGATAGTATGAGGATTTTGGTATTTGTAACCCAGCAACATCTGGAGATCCAGATATTGGAAAATAGGTGGAACGAATAGCTGCTGTACATACAGGAACGGCTTAGCAAAATTAGAAGAACTAATGTTAAGTTCTTCCACATTAACTTGTATTCTGAAACACTTGTACTGTTACACATTGTTGTTATTGTCACATGAGTATAAATTTGACAGTTCCACAGAAGCATCAAGAAAATTGGCTTCTGCAAAAATGAAAGCGATTAAGTAGCAGCAGCAGCAGGTATCACTTTTGTGTAGCAATTCTCAACTGGGATTTGACCATCAACTGACTTTCCACCTTACCTTTCACTTGCTGTTGAGCAAGGCCGCTGCGATGTTCAGCGAAGCTTTCCTGGGTCAAAACTGCCACGGAGCTCATGGTCGATTTCCCACCCACACACAATCCGGGTATGCCACTATCGGTAGGAAAGAAGACAAACTCTCATGATAGTCCCTGATATAGCAAGGGCAAAAGTTGCCTACCTCTTAATTTGACAAAATTCACACATCTAACAGAAGAAACTCATTGTGAGAATTGCATCCCATTTAACCCTTTTGCTTGTTAATTGTAAGAATCGGACAATATCCAGCTAAATTATGAAAAATTGTACATAAATCCTTTTCACTGTCTCTGAAATACTGCATACTTCCTTCTCAAATAATCTGGATATTTTAAGAGACTACCTAGACTTTTTATCTTCAATTCTTTTATGACCTTTCTTCTGTCTTTTTAAAACTTTGGATATTGTTTTTAAAATAACAAGACTAGAATATTTAGGGGGTATTCTGACAAGCAATACTTTTGCCTTCTTTTTATCATAATGGTTGACTATCTCACGGTAGTTGTTACATGTGTTGAAATCCACTTAGAACATTCGGTAGGGAGTATAGCCCATAATTTGGGTTGTTATCCCATTCAATTCGAATTCACTATCTAAGGCATCTGATATTTGCTGTTATCGTTATGCACTTTCAAGTTCACTACAACTTATGGCAACCCTCTCATAGGGTTTTCTTGGCCATATTTATTCGGATGACGTTTATCATTGCCTTCCTCTCCAAGGCTAAGAGTGTGACTTGCCTAGGGTTGTTCACTGGGTTTGCATGGCTGAGTGAGGATTTGAAGCTTGGTCTGTCAAAATCATAATCCAACACTCAAAACATTACACCATGCTGGCAATCTTCAGCATTTGACAGACTAGCTTTAAAACAAACTTGAAGAGCTAAAATTTTGTCTTTGCATTCAGTATGAGAACTGAATCTGTACTCCCAGTACAGCTCAGGTAGAGTTTTTATTACAATGGTTCACATTCCAAAGTTTTACCAGACCAAAAAGATGAAATGTATAGCTTCAATATAAGCACTGAGAAAATAATGAGAATACCAAGATTCCCTGAATTATTTTCTTTAAACAAGACTATTCTATGTAAAATTGTGAAATTATGAAGGATTGATGGGCACTGTAAGAATCCATTTTAAAAATGACTACAACACCAAACGATCGAAATGCCTACATTTTTACTATACAGATCTGTAAACTTACCAGCTAAATGGTCAGTAGCCAGAAAGTCCGTCCTGTGAGCTGCCTGTTTGTCAGCCTGCCAGCTTCTGCTTTTCGGAGAGGGGAAAAAATTGATCAGCAATTAGAGTACTAAAATTCCAATATCACAGATGTTACTTTACTGGTCAGGAAATCATTCAGATAAATTTGAGACAGGATGCAAACTATAAAGTGTTGTCTGGAATCTTCTTGAAGAACTAAGGTGATGTAAAAGTAGTTGTACTAGCAGTTGCACTTTCTCAGAGATTGTGCAAGTGTGGAGCTAGCTTAGTTAGTCATTTCTCAAGAGTACACACATACATGTATGCACACACACACACAACCCCTTCTCCTCTACTTTTGATACGGTGGGTGGAGATCTAATTGATTGTCGCACAATGGGTGAGCTCAGGGCCACAGTACTATTGCTCAACCAGTTGTGCAATTGTGGGATCCAGTGTAACTATGCTGCTGGCATATTTTTACTCTATGCTAAAAGTTAATAACATCTTGGCTTTTATCTTTTTAATAAAGTTTGTAACATCACATTTCAACGAGACTTCCTCAAGAAAATACAGTAAAAAACAAGATTGATTTAATTTTTTAAAAAGGCAATGTATCTGTTCAGTGTACATCAGTATTTCAATGTTGCTGTTCATAGGATGGTGCAACAAAGCAAGATCATTATCATTAGCCCACTTTAAAACAAAGGTTCTACCAATATAACTTTTTCAACAAACTAATCTTTGTTTCAATTGTTTCTTCAGTTCACTACTACAGTAAAGAGTTATCCACATCATTCTATCAAATCCTACTGCAAAGAATAATCAAAGTTAGATTTCCCATGGACACTGGTGGAGCTGCACAGGTTTTTCCCCCCACAAAGTACCCTATGTTAGGACAGATTAGTAGCAGATGTCGGATATGAAATTTCAGGCTCTAAAAGCATCTCCAACTGTGTGGCATACACAGAGAAATCAGAAAATATTAAAACTGCCAAGAAAACTGACATCAGTCAGAAGATAGGAATGTAGTTTAGTGGGGCCTGACTGAATCAGGAGCATTCTTAAAACTAGAGGTTGGGAAAAACAAAGAGCTCTATAAAGCCAGTTTCTGACAATTCTAGATTCATATATATACATACATATGCTTTCTCATTCTCTCTCTCTCTCCAACAGTGCCCAACTCATGCACACATATATCTGCTTTGTGTCCTGAACTCTAAATACTTTTGCACAAGAGCTTCCAGCTCAATCAAAGATCTTCATCTGCTTTGTGTCCTGAACTCTAAATACTTTCGCACAAAAGCTTCCAGCTCAATCAAAGATCTTCAGAGAAAAGTGGTTAATCCCCAAGACTCCATAACTAATAACACTAGTCTGTTGCAGCAAAGCCACCAAAGAGTCCTGTGACGCTTTAAGGACTAACACATTTATTACAGCATTTCACTGGGAGTCAAACTGCACATACCTGTGCCACTGGGACAACCTGTTCAAACAACTAATCAAACAGCCACAGCAATGGAGAGAGCCTACTCAGTATTCATTGGTAGGGCTTCTATCAACTTGGAACATTATAACAGGAGTCATTCTCAGGTTGAATGAAACTGAAACATTCAACTTCACCTTTAAAACTAACTCTGAAATGTGTAATTTTGTCACCTAAGCGCTATGCCCTCAGTACTCCAAAAAAAAAAGGGGGGGACAAAGTCAAGAGTTTAAAACAGTCATGGGGTGGGGAGAGAACAAAAATTTAATTCAAATCTAGGCTGGGCCAACATTATTTGCCACAAAGATGGCAAAGATGTACAGCCAGCCTTCAATATTCAATAGGGCACCAGTAAATGTAGAAAAATTGCAAATATTAAAATGTCTGTGGGAAGGGATAGCAAGGCATGGTGGTAAGAGTGGGCACATATGGTCCAGAATAAGTCAAAGAAAGGAGAGGGAAAGCAGTGGGTTGGCATGGTGTCCCTATACTTCCTCTCTCACCCATCTCCTTCTTTGGATATGTAGGGGGCACTGAGAGAAATTGGGCTACAATCTGTCTGGCCAGACAGCAGCTGGAGGAGGAAGAGGACCAGAAACAAGTTTTTAAAGGGCTGTGTGGCCTGATTAGAGCTGCCAAGAGGGAAGGTTCCCCTGGAAAAATAGTACTTGAGGTGTAAGAGGGCAGGGGCTTGAGAAACTGGCAAATCATCAAATCCATGAAAGTTAAACCTGAATTGTGGAGGGCCAACTGTACACAGATAAGGCATGGCTCTATGACAAAAAGATGGACATAAAGACACAAAGATTGGTAAAGAGAAGTAGATTTTAAATAGCAATTGAGAAGGTATACTGTTCTTCACTGAAATTGTGACCAAGCACACAAATGAGGGCAATTTGTGTTCCTACCTGTGGTCAGTTCAGTACAGATAAAAATAGCACGTGCTTTGTCAATCCACAAGATAGGTTACTGTCTCAAAGAAGAGGGTTCATCTGGAAATTGTAGTAGCACTTAAATTGTTGTTGTTTTGTGTCTTCAAGTTGTTTCCAACATATAGTGACCCTAAGGGGAACCTATCATAGGGTTTTCTGGGGCTGAAAGTGTATGACACACCCAATGTTATGCAACGGGTTTCCAAGGCCAAGCAGTGAATTGAACCCTGGTCTCCAGGGTCATAGTTCAATACTTAAACCACCACACCAAGTGTTTTCTGTTCAGTTAATTTAGATTGTTATTGAATATAAAATACTTCTTTTGTGCATATGGCCAAGGCCAAGACTTGCATCATATAATCTCTACTCTATGACCTTGAGTGGAACAATACAGTCAATAAGCAGCACTTTAACTATACTACAGGTTTTCTAATGGATTTTAATCAAACTCTTTATGGAGGTTCAGGGAAGTGGTCCTGGTACTTCTGACCTAGCCATGATCAACAAAATGAGAGCTATCATGCAGCATTCTCTTTACTGTTATGAGCAGCTGCACACCAATGGGTCATCCGTCCCACACTTCTTCATACACGGTCTGATGCACACAGACAACAGCAGTTTCTTCTTTTCTGACTTCTTTTCTTGGAACTTCTTGATAACTGGGTATGAGTTTAATGCTTTGTTCGAGGAAGGCCAAACTTGAGTCAAAATGGTTAGGTACTGTCACCTGATTTAGAGCTTGCCCAACAGGAATTTAACCTTGTTGCACAGCTGCTAGTTTCACTGTACAGCCTACAGAAGCTGCAGAGATTTGCATGGTAATCAACACCAGACACCAGAGACAACATATTTACGAACAAAATAAAAATCTCTCAGGAGTGAATTACTGCTGCATCATTAACACAAGGAAATAAGAGTATCCTCAAAAGTTCATGGCAGGTCAAAAGGAGCTGTTGCTATCAGACTAATAATGTATTACAAGTTTACTAGATATCTTTTTAGTAACAAACTCATGGAAAACCTCATTAAGAAGTAACAAATCCTAAAAAGTGACTTAATGAACAATCCTTTTAAAAAAAAAAGGTTATAAAGTTACAAAAGGTTATACATGCAAAACAAAAACCTAGTGGCAATTACTAAGACAGAGAAGTAATATAGTAGAAGGAATAAATGACAAAAGACATAAACAGTCACAAACAGTGCATGTAAGTGCTCGCAGTGAAACTACTCTGTCAAGTCAATTTGGGACAACCAACATGCTTCCCACACTCCATACCACAATTTAGGCTAGACTAAGCAAAATGTCAGAGCCTCACACTTCTGATCTTGCTGTGCCTCAAAAATGATGGTATAGTAACTAAAGACAAAAAAGTAACTGAGCTAGGTTCTGATGGTATTTTTCTCCTAACTTACAGTCTTAAATATCTTTGACTATATAAGCAGACATACAGAGTTGTGGAAAGCTGAAGTATTAAAAAAAGTCAAGTATGTAAAGGAGGCTGAAGGCATGTCTGATTTTCCAGGTGTATTAATCTTTATAAGCAAAACATCTAATGGCAGAAAAGCAAGAGAATTGCCAGGATATTCATCAAAAAAAACCATGACAGTAGAATGGTGTAGTGACACATAACACAATAACCATGCTAATCCAATAAAACTATAGAACAAATTGCTGGAATGGAGGAGAAAGTGGAAAGATAGAGATATCTTAACAATACTTGTTTCTTCACATAACTAGGCAGAAAAAGTTTTGGGCGTACAGAGAACAGTTGTGGGAATTGGGGGGAAAAACAGCTATTTTGCACCAAAAGAAAAACCACCCTGACTCAAGATTTCCTATAATGGAGAAAATAAATCCAAGGATGATGTAAGTGGGGGGGGGCGAAATGCTTTAAAAGTACCATATTCACTTAAAATATTTATATGTCATGATTCAAAGTCTCCAGTGGTTTACAAAGGCTAATTAGTTTTACATACAGAGGAAAATTTAGCTTCATATATGCAACAACACTACAGTACAATCCAATTCTAGCACTTGGTTGTGGCTTTCTTCATAAAATTCTGGACAATAAACACATTGGGCAGAAGAATACAGATAAAAGGGAAGCAGGGAACAACAGCTGCAGTACTGAACAATACAATAGCAGGAAACTAGTTTTTCACTGTATCAAGGAAAACAATTTGAATCCAAAGATGCAAGGAGGAGAAAGCAATGCACCATCATATGCCACATAGTTAGTCAAAGGAAGCTACAATATTTCAAAACTTGAGAAGACCTCATATCTAAAATGCCAGCGTATCTTAGGTAAACTAAAATGATACCCTGTTCTGAAAGAGTTTAATCAACCAATATTGTGGAAAGGGAATTAAGATCTTAGTAGAATTTGCCTGGCTGTGAATGACAAATTTATGCCTGGAGATTCCAGTATTAGAAAAATCCCTATCTTCAGTCGCCTATGTTCTTCTTGCTTTCTTGGATACATCTTAAAAGCCAAGAACACGCTGAGGAGCAGGAGAACAATGTTGTCATCAATGTGTGCCTTCAAGTCATTTCTGAATTATTGCAATCCTAAAGTGACCTTGTTATAGGGACTGATAGGCAAAAGTTGTTCAAAGGGGGTTTGCTTTTGTACTGAGAGAATATGATTGTGAATGTGAATGTGTGTCAGTCAGAGAGCTTCCATGGCCAAGCGGGGATTCAAACCCTGGTCTCCAGAGTTATAGTCCAATGCTCAAACTACTACATCACACTGGCTTGAAATCATGTTAGTTTCATCTTATTATTTGTGTTTGAATCATGATATGACACTGCTGAGTATGTCTCACATTTTAAAGCGGATGTTAGCAAAAAAACATTTCATGAAGTAAGTTAAGAAGCAACCTTCAATGAGGTCAAATAATCAACGATTTCACTCATATTATCTGCCAGAGAAAGCCTAGTATGGTTAATTGGGGGGGCAGGGACAAGGGAGAATCACAATAATGGTATATTTTGTATCCACAAAAGAACATAGCTTGACTCCATCCTAAGTAACATTTGGAATGGATGACCAGTCTACAATAGATTACTGGGACCCACAATTAGAATACAGCATAACTTCATGTTCCTGTTAACTATTCTGCATTAAAATCTCACTGACATATAGCATGTCAAGCCACAATTAATGAAAATGTTGATCTCTTCAATCACATTACTTTCTCAATACAATGCCATGTACATGTAACTATTCTTTATGATACTTTCATTGTGCAAGCTGCCAGTAGGATTTAGCAAAGAAACACCTGCTTTCAAAATGCGTGCAAATACTGGCAAATGTGTTAGAGGATGGACTGATATGATTTCTGAGCAGCAGTGCACAGAACTGTAGTATACTAATACTGTAGCATAAGCAACTGATATTAGTTGCTGATGATCATTGTCTTCTTTTAATTAGATAAAAAGTAAATATTCAGTTGGCTAGATCCAATCTTACACTTGCCATAGCATCAGGACTCTACTATTCTCTTCTGCTTTGGTGAAATCTAGAATGCTATGCCCAGTTCCTGGCACCACAGCTCAAGAAGGATACTGACATGCTAGAACATATTCAGAGGAGGACAATCAAGATGGAGAAAAGTCTGAAAACTAAGTCCTAACAAGAATGGTTTAGGAAGCAAGTATGTTTAGTTTAAAGAAGTGAAAAACTAAGAGGTGACATAACAGCCATCTTTAACAGTGTAAAGGAATGTCATGCAGAAGATGTAGAAAGCTTGTTTTTGATGCTTCAGAGATGAAGACATGACCTAATGGGTTCAAAATGCAAGAGAGATTCCATCCAAACTTTAGGAAGAACTTTCCAATAGTAAGAAAGTGTTTCAACAGTACAACAGCCTGCCTCGCTGTACTCAATAGTAAATTCTTCTTCTTTCGACATCTTTAAACAGAGTTTGGATGGTCATCCCACAGTGATAATTTGGCTGTGTATTCCACATGGCAGGGGGTTGGATTAGACGGCTCTTGAGGTCCCTTGTAACTCTATTATTCTATTAATTGGCCTCTGCTGCAATTCATGGGTACCATTCCTGCTGCAGAGGGCATGCTAGCCCACTAGAACAAATTTCTAGAGTGCAAGAGAGAATATAAAAGGGTGGAGCACCACTTCTCTTCCACTTTGACTCACTAAAGTTTCTTGTGCTCACAGAAGCATACTACTAGCTTCTGGCTACACTGTTTACTTGGAAGACTTATTACCAACACTGATAATTTGGAACTGAAGACATTGCAAAGAACAAGTTGCTGAAAGGCAAAAAGCAAGAGCACAAGACAAATGTGAGGCAAATGTGAGGATAATCCTGGTAATCCATAGTCTCAAACCTTCTAGATTCCTGCCAGTCCTTAGGACCAGTAGAATATTCATAACAATACAATGTACAACTTGCACTATGCCACATAACCAAAGACTTCCCTGAGATCGCTTTATACATTGAAGCTCAGCCTTTAAGTCAAAGTAGGAGATAGCCATGATTATCATTTTAACTGATTACAAGAAAAGATCTTAACATGGTTCTATTTGTTTCAGATCCTTTCATTTTTAAGGATCACTTCAAAAAACAATTTACTAGACTCTTAATTTCAATTTCAACTTCAATTTCATTCCACTTAAAAGAAAAATTTTAAAATCTTCTTTTTTGGTCAGTATTTTGTTTTGTCCTAAGATTGGTAGAAGAGATTCTTAGGTATACAACATTATCTTGACTAGCAGGGCAGGTCAAATATCTCTTCACTTTCAAATCCTCAGGTGACATAGCAAAATAGTAAATAATAGATAACATTGTTTATCTCTCAGCTAAATCATCCATTCAGCTCTACTTCTGCAACAGGATCATGTAATCTCTAACTCTGCGCCTTATCTGTTTATTTTATGGGGAAGAGAACACTGTGCTCCAGCACAAGCCTTTTCTCCCCAAATTATTTTTTCCCCAGCCAGTTCAGGTGAACAAGAGTCCTGGGTAGTACCAATAGTATTAAATATGGTTGTAGCAGCTACAAAACTTTGATAATTCATATACAAATATTTGCTATTTCTAATCCTATTACAGTATCTGAGTTCTGTTTGCAAACTGTGAAAGCAACACCTTTCATTGGTTTAAGAGTAGATCTTTAAAAATGTTCTACTAAAACCCTAAGTTAAACAAGGCTTTGTTAATAATTAGAACACTGCAGGAGTGCCCCCACCCACCAAAACTTACAGGCACGAAACCAACCATTAATCTAACAAGAAAAAACCCACTGAATTAATTGAATTTACATACTTACCAGCTTACCAAATTCCCATTAATTCAATTGGTCTAGTCTACTTGGGATGAACAACTATATTCCAGTCATAGTATACTAGACGGAGCAATTGTTCTCACCCTAACATACTTCACAATGTGTTAGACTTCAACTCTCATCATTCTCAGACAGAATCCCCAATGCTAGAGATGAGGGGAGCTTCAGTGAGGAAGGCTGAGCTAGAGGCTTGCTACCCTTAGAAATTAGGCTATTGAGATGTATGGGAGGCATATATTTAAAAAGTAGCTAACAGAAATGAACCTGCTCAAGAATCAGGAACTTAAGTCATCTCACAATTCAAATGTATGTTATCTACTGGAGGGTTGGATCTCTTGGATCACTAAGGCTTGAGACAAGATAAGGTACAAATCTCATTTATTATTCATTGTGGCTAAAAGAAGTAGAAAACAGGAAGAATTAATAGTAAGCCTACAGAAAGTAAAATATGCTATCTAGTGCAGAATTCAACATAATATTCTTCTGGGAAAGATCCAATAAAATTAACAGGTAGTAATGCTTTTTATATTCTTTGCCTTCATCAACTATAGTTGAGCATGTGCTAGAAAACACTGTGGTAGATTATTCCCACGTTACATTCACTATAGACAGGAAAAGCAAGTGCATGACCTTCTTTCTTCTGACATGGAATCAGAGAGGCTCTCAAAGGCAGAGGATACAGGTGCTAGATAAAGACAACATGAGGGATATGAAACAAGAGCAGCCAAAGATGGATGAGGATATTGTATCAAGAACATTCACTACTGGCAGTCCTCAAATCCACTTTCTTTGTGATCTGCCATGTCATAGAGCTAAACTTGTACCACCAAAACGGGATCAGAAAGATCAGGAGCAAGGCTATAGGGGAACAGCAAAGAAAAGCTGACAGGGGTGAAGAACTGGGCATCAAATTGCAAAAGCTTCAATACAAGCAAGGAGGAGTAAGAGATTATGCATGTCTGGCCCCACAGAATTAGGAAAAACCAACAAGGGAGATGTGCATTGCTACAAAAAATAACATGGAAGAAAATAGGAATTATAGAGGGAAGACCAGATATGCCATAAACAAAGACTTTAATTCCCCCCCTAAAAAATGACTTTGAGCAAATGACAGACTCTTCGTTATTTTCATACAAAAGATGCACATTCATACACATTACACATATAGCCATAATTCAGACTTTCAACAGGACCTCTGCTTTCAAAACAAGAGCTAATCATGTGCCATTTTAATCTATTTGAATTTAAATGGTTAAGTCTTCGGTTAACAGAAGCCTTTATATATATAATTAAATGAACTAGAAAAGGGCTAAACAAACACAGTGACATACTTTGAAGTTCTGCTACTTAACACAAGGTCAAAGAGAACAAGTACGGGCAATCCCCTCCACATAACCAAAAGATCCAAGACAGATTAACTCATTTTCCCCCAGCAGCATTACATTAAGGTCATTTAGGCTGTAATCTGAAACACACATGCTAGTAAGTGCCACTGACAGAGTAGGACTTTGTATTCATGCACAGGATGGCATTGTTAAAAGCTTCAGGATAGTATTGTTAGAAGTCTGAGCTATAATATTCTTAGGACAGTACACAGGATTGCTTCTCAGACACCATTTTTTGTCTGTTAAATTTAACCCCTAAAAGACTGGTATGTCAAACCAGAGACTAGGTTACTCAAAGGGAATGTTATGCATTTTCCTCCCCTCACCCTGTTTCTGCAACTTTTTAACCTTTACTGTCTCCTTTTCATACAAAAGATACGTCAAATGTTTACACTGGCTTTTTTATTTCATGGGCCATCCCATTCTTTTTATTTTATGAGTCATACCATTTACCAAATGACAATTTTATTCACTAAAAAAAGAGCTGATCCACTGGAACTCAATTGCTAGCAGAAAAGTCCAACCCAAATTATCAAAATGAAAATCCCATAGTATTTTGCTAAAAACTCTTATCAGCTGAGTGACTCTAGAGTGCTTACTACAGTCCTGAGAAGGCACCTTTCATCTGTCATTTGGAATAAAGTCAAAATGTTAGACAGATTTTAGATACATTCACCAACGGTAGAAGTAAAATTCCTGAAGACATCTAAAATAAAAGCTATGCATTAAAATTCAATTTATGGTACAACCTAACTCAATCGTGTACCTACTCTGGGGGATAAGGCTTTAGGCATAAGTTTCTTTGGAAAGCAGGAATGACTTTTTGCTGACAGAACTGCTCAATTGGTTAAGCACTGTTGACAGAAAAAACACACCCTCCTCCAATCCAAGAATATATCCATAATTGCAACACAGTGTCAAACCAGGGCTAAGTCATTCCACTACTCCTAGGTTCAGGAGGATTTTAGATTCAGCACAGCTTGAGGTGGTTTAGTGATGTGTCAATGATCATCTTTCCATCTTGCTGATAGCTGTTCTTTTAACTGCCATGAGCACCAAAATGTACAACAATAAATGGAGATGGAAAGGGCAAATGTAGGTGGGCCATCATATGATAAAATGAAAGTGTCATGGAATCACAACAAGTTTTTCATATTACTTTGCTAATTCAGTGGTAATGGAAGCAGTTATTATTTTTTCCAGAACCTTCACCAGACTTTTTGGTCCAGGCTCAAAACTGCACCTGCCTACCCACCATAGAAACAATTATCTTACGCATATCAATATGAATTAAGCAATGATTCCAATCACATGTCCTTGGCTCCTCATTTTCCTAACTGCATACAGAGACCAAATGAGTTCAAAGGACAAAGTAAAAGATACATGGAGAAAGAATGGTTAGGAAAAAAGCAGCAGGATCAAGCAGAGGTCTGATGCAGGTTAGTGTGAAAGCAGGAAACAGCACATGACTGATTTATGCGAGCAACAGAAGCAATTAAGAGGCAGCTTTGAGGAAAAATAATAGTAAAAACAGAAGAGATTTCAAGGAGGCTAAGGTCAGAAAATGGAAAGCCCAGGGCCAAATCTGTCCACCCCATCCAGAAACAGAAATGGTCCTCCACTTACAATCTAGGCCATTTCTGCACTAGACTGTTATAGTGCTATTATTCCACTTCCAATATCCTATGGAATCCTGAGGTTTGCAGTTTAAACTGCAAGAGGGAAGAAGGTTTGGAAGGAGTAGGAGTTGTGGGAATGGAAATGCTGGATACCTGCTTTAGACGGGTGCCCAGTTCCTGGCCTATCAAGTCTTTTGTGTAAACTTAGCTGTAGGCAAGGACTGTAAACATGGGAATGGGGAGAGAGAAACATGGAAGAGAGCTATGACAGTATGCCATAGATGACCATTTTATTTTGCTCAGTCTTCAGCTTAGGAACTCTGACCATTCTCACACCAAAAGTTTACTCAAGACATTAAAAACATCACTGCAAGAAAAGAAAACAAGCTCAAAATTTGTGCAAATTTGACTTGTCAATGGCATTTGGTTAAACTGAGAGCCAGCATGGAACAGTGGTTTCAATGTCAGACTATGACTCTAGAGACCAGAGTTCAAATCCCCACTCGGTCACTGAAACCCACTGGGTGACCTTGGGCAAGTCACTCTCTCTCAACCTCAGAGGAAGGCAAAGATAAATCTCTTCTGAATAAATCTTGCCAAGAAAACCCCATGACAGATTTGCCTTAGGGTCACTATAAGTCAGAAACAACAACAACGACGACAACGGAAAAAAGCAACGAAGGCTAAAGATCATGTCCCTTTATGCAATCTCACAGGTATGGACATTTCCCCTATCATATTTCCTATTAAAGCCCAGTGTTTTATTACTTACAGAGTTTTGTCCTCTCATTAGCATAACAGCTAGGCAAGGTAGTCTCCATTCCAGAAAGTTACAGCTTTAAGATCTATAGGTGTCAATCACATCTTTACTATCTGTCTAACACAGTTTCTCCCAAACTAGGTGTTTTGAATTCTCTCTCCTGACTTTGTATGCAATCTTGCCAACCAAAAATGTCAACACAGCTAGATGCCAACTCAGCATCACTCTCTAAGGGCTAATAGTGCTTAAATATGTGTAAGGATTAGGTTGCAGGCTTTTTATCACATTAATAAAATAGCTGCTCTCCTTACTCTGCTCCAAGATTTGGCTTGTTAGCCACTGTACTCTTATGAGATTAAATGAGGATCAATAAATCACAGTATCAGTCCTAAACCACAACCCTGAAATTGACCATTTTCCTCTTGTGAAAGCCTATGGGGAAAACAGAGAGTTTATAGCAGATATTGTGAAGATAGAAGCTTTGGTTAGGAAACACATCAATTATAAGTAAAAAGAAAACAGAGGAAAGAATTTGATCAAGGAATTATAGAATCTTATAGAGTTGTAAAGCACAAGGGGGATCTAATCCAACCCTCTGCCATGCAGAAATACTCAATCACAGCATTCCTAAAAGATGTGTATCCAACCTCTGCTTAAAGACCTCCAAAAATGGAGAGCCCACCACCCACCCTCCAAGGCAGTCTGTTCCACTGTTGAATAGCATTTGTGTTTAAAAAAAGTTCTTCCTAATGTTCACGCAGAACCTCTTTTCTTGCCATTTGAATCCATTGGTTGTGTTCTAGTCTCTGGAACAGCAGAAAAGCTTACTCCATCTTCTATATGATAACCCTTCAGATAGCTAAAGAGAGTTATCATGTCAGTGTTCAGTTTTCTCTTCTCCAGGCTAATCATACCCAGCTCTTCATAAGGCTTGATATCCAAACCTTTGACCATCTTGGTCACTCTTTTCTGGATACCTTTCAGCTTGCCAATATCCTTTTTGAACTGTGGTGCCCAAAACTGGACACAGCATTCCAGCTGAGGTCAATGCAGAACAGAATGGGACTGCTACTTCCCTTGGCCTGGACTCTATGCTCCTCTTCATGCATTGGTTTCTTTGGCTTTCACATCACATGCTTAGCTTGTAGTCTAAGACCCCTAAATCTTTTTCACATGTACTGCTTGCAAGCCTTTGAGCCACCTGTTCACTTATGGTGATCCCATGAATTATTTTTCACAGGGTTTTCTTAGGCAAGGAATACTCAAAATATGGTTTTGCAATTTCTTTCCTTGGAAATACAGCCTACAGCACCTGGCATTCATTGGCAGTCTCCCACCCAAGTACTAAGCAGGGCTGACCCTCCATAGCTTCTGAGATCAAACAGGATCTGGTGCCTTTAGGGTAGGCAATACCTAACATTTGCCTCTGCTGAAATTCATTGTGTTGGTTTTGGCCCAGTTATCCAATCCGTCAAGGTCATTTTGAATTCTATTCCTATCCTCTGGGGTAGGAGCTACTCTCCGTAATTCTGTGTCATCTTCAAATTTGATAAGCATGCCTTCTATTCCACCATCTAAGTCATGTCTAAAGATGTTAAATACCAGGCTCAGGACAAAACCCTGGGGCTCCCTACTAATCACTTCCTCTCTAGGAAGAACAGTATTCTCTGTGTTCAGTCTCTCAGCCAATTATAGATCCTCCTAACTATAACACTGTCTAGCCCACAGTTCACCAGGTGGCTTACCAGAATAGCAAGAAGGATCTAGTCAAAAGCCTTACTGAAATCAAGATATACGATATCCACAGTACTTCCCTGATCTACCAAGTTTGTAACTCCACCAAAAAAGAGTTAAGATTAGTTTGGTATGACTTGTTTTTGAAGAACCCATGCTAGCTCTTAGTAATAACAGCATTCCTTTTCAAACACATAGACTGATTGTTTAATGATCTAAAGGCTTTCCTGGTATAGATATCAAGCTGACTCGTTGGTAGTTGCTCAGGTCCTCTTTCTCCTCCTTTTTAATTATGGGAACAACATTTGCTCTCCTCCAATCTTCTGGGACTTCTCCTGTTCTCCAAGAATTCTCAATGATAATTTACAGTGGCTCTGAGATTGCATCTGCAAGTTCCTTTAGCACTCTTAGATGTAGTTCATCTGGCCTTTGAGACCTGAATTCATTTAGAGTAGTTAGATACTCCCTTATTATCTTCTTTACCTATCCTGGGCTGTTGTCCCCCTACTGCTTATTTATTCCATTTTCACCAATTACAGCATTTTCCTTTTCAGAGAAGACTGAGGCAAAGAAGATATTAGACAGTACAGCCTTCTCTCTGTGTCTAGTTAGCATTTCACTATCTTATCCGCACAATGGCTCTATTATTTCCTTGTTATTCCTGTTGTTCCAAACACAACCAAAAAAGTCTTTTCATTATTTTTAACCTTCCTAGCAAGCCTGACCTCATTCTGAGCTTTAGCTTTTCTAACTTTTACCCTACAGGTCTTGGCTATTTTTGTTGCATTCCTCTTTAGTGGTTTGTCCCTTCTTCCATTTCTTTTACAGTGCAACCTCAGTGTCTGCTAGGGTTTAGTTCCAAGATCCCTCCCTCACAGACACCAAAATTCATGGATGCTCAAGTCCCATTATGTACAATAGTGTAATAAAATGGCACCCCTTATATCAAATGACAAAATCAAAGTTTGATTTTGGATTTTATTCTTTGGTTTTTGAATATTTTCAAGTCATAGTTGGTTGTGAATCCATGGATACACAATCTGCAGATATGTAGATATCTCTGTTAAATCTCAGTTCATCTGAAAATTCTTTGCACCCCTGGTTTCTTTAGACACCTCCCAGTTTTCCTCTTCAATGGAATTGTTTGCAGTTGTGTCTTCAGTGTTTCACCTTTAACAAAACCCTATGTACCATGAACTTCCTTTAAGCATTTATGACCATGCAATTTCACAGTTATTTCCCTAAGCTTATCAAAATTGCTGCAGTCCAGTGCATCTGACTATATTTGGCTTTCCCTTTCTTCTGTACAACAAATCCCAAGAGGATATGGTCACTCCCAACCAAGGATCCCACTATTTCTACCACATTGACTAATTAGTCTGTTGGTTAGGATAACATTCAAAAGAGGTGACTCTTCTGGTTGCTTCCTCCACATTTTATACAATGAAATTGTCTGGACAGCTAGTGAGAAATTTGTTGGACCTTATACTCTTGGCAGAGCATGACTTCCAACAAATATCAGGGTGACTGAAGTATCCCATTACTACTCTATTTTTTCTTTTTGAATATGTTGTTGCTTGCTGTATAAAGGCATCATCCAAATCAATGGCTGGGGTGGGAGCTATAGTAGATGCCTACCAATGAGGACCGAAAGGCTCTCACTCTGTTTTCCATGCTCTAAGTCATGAATCTCCTCACAGGTGTATACACCTTGACATACAATGCTACTCCTCCTCCTCATTTCCTGTCTGGTCTATTTCACTGGAATAATTTATACTCTTCCATTACTATGTTCCAATCATAAGGCTCAACACACCTGGTTATAGTGATGCCTATGAAAAATATTTGACTGTGCTAAGAATTCAGTTTCATCTTGTTTATTTCTCATTCTCTATACATTAGTCTAAAGACATCTAACACCATGATTCTTCAAATGATTCTTTGTTGTTGTTATTTTTCTGACCACTCTTGGATACTTGTACTATTGGCCCAATCCCCCATTATCATTAATGTCATTTTCCCTAGTGTCTCCATGCTTTCTGGAATACCATATCCCTCCTCCAAGTAACTCATTTTAAAGCCCTCCTGTTCAGACTTACAAGACTCCTAGCAAATACATTCTTTCCATTTGATGTGAGGTTCAATCCATCTCCTGCCAGAAGTTCCTTTTTACAAAAGTGCAGACCATGTTCCATGAAGCACAATTATTCTTGATGGCACCATCTGAGGAGATAGTTGTTCATTTCTTGTATTCTTCTCCCACTTCCTGGGTTCTGTCCTTCAACAGGAAAGACTAATGAGAAAACAACCTGTGATCCAAGGTCCTTTAGCTTTCTCCCTAGACCCTCATAGAGTCTTGCAATAGACTGAATGCTGTATCTTGCTGTATCATTAGTTCCAACAAGGATCAGAAAGAATGGGTAATGGTCAGTGAGCTGGATGAGTCTTGTCAATCCCTCTGTTACATCACAGACCTTTGCCCCAAGCACATGTCTCAAGACCACTACATGTCTCCTTTCACTCCTCCTCCTGCTCCTGCTCCTCCTTCTTCTTGGAATTGATAGTAGCTCTTCCACCCACAGAACCCTCCAAGGTTGCCTTCAGAGCTGTGAGGTTCCTGCTCTGTTTCTATGCCTCATAATTGCCTATTAAGGGGTGAGCTTAAAACTGATGCTTACTTCCAAGGCTAAACCATGATTCTCAATAGTTTTGCTTCTGTGTGTCACGATCCTCCAAGAATCTTCTTCCTATGCTTCAGAATTTTCACCTTCTCCATTTCTTGTGCTTCAGTAACTCTCCCTGATACATCAAAGTGTAGATACATAAGCCTTAAGCTACCTCACTTTTTCCTCCAACAGGAAAACCAGCTTGCACTTGTTGAAGGTATAGTACAGTAGATCCTCTGGCAAGGAAACAAACATGGCACAAATGTTGCAGGTAACTGCAACAACTCCATCACCATCTGTGTTTGTCCTCCTATATATGTTGTGGCACAGACATCTACAATTCTCACTTAAATGTCCTTAAAATGCCTGTTCTTCTCTCTGCCTTCTCCACCTATATGGTCAGGAAAAGTCCACAGCTAAAAACAAACAACAAACCCTCACAGGCCTCCAAGCAGTTCAGGCAAACACTCAACATTGATCCACTAGACAAAAGTTCATCTCCTCAAAGACCTCCCCACAGGAAACAAATACAAAGCCTTCCCTCTTCTCCCAAATAGAAGGATAAGTCCTTGTGCTCCCATTAAGTAGCTTCCAAAGGGGTGACACCCCCACTTTGCTGTTTTCCCCTTCAGTGGATCAGCCTTTGCTGGACTGCAGCCTTTTTTCTGCCATCATTTCCATACACTCTAGCTGGGTTGGGCAGAACCTGCTGAATTAATTTGATGAGTCTGCATCTGAAAATTAGTTCCATCTAGAAGTCTTCAGAAGTAGTCACTTGAGAAACCAAATGCACGATGTATAATCATCAATTCTGAACAGTTCATAAAAAGATACAGTCCTCCTTCCATATTTGCGGGTTTGACTTTCGCGAATTTGATGATTTAAGAGTGCACACATGCCTTCCCTCTCATTACCTTCCTTCCATGGTGTTGCTTTTTGTTAGGTGCAGAGAAGGCAGGCAAGCACACCGAAACAGAAAGGTATGGGAATGACTGGGGAAAGCATGCATAGACCTTCCTTCTCTCCTCTGGAGCTTCCCCCTCCCATTCCCTTATCTTTTGCCCTGGTGCAGAGAGCACATGCCAAGGCAAAATGCAAAGGAATGGTGGGAGGAGGCACACATGTGCCTTCCTTCTCCTCTCCAGAGCTCCCCCATTCCCCTGTCTTTTGTGCTGGCACAGAGAAAGAAGGCTCATGTGCTAGAGCAAATGGCAGGGGAATGGAAAAGGGGAGCCCTAGAAGGAAATGGGAGGGGGAGCACGGGAGGGGAGTTATTTGAAATTCTTCCACTTTCATGAGAGTTCTGCACCAAAAATACTTGCAAAAGTGGAGGGGTCACTGTAGAATTAAGTTCGCCACCATAAGCGCAGACAAACTTGCTCAGAAGAAACATAAGCCTGTATGCAAAAGGAAAAAGAAGGAGACGATAGGGTCGCTGCGCAGAGAAGATGGCGAATTATTCACAGGGGGAAGAGAAAAGGCAGAACTACTTAACACCTTCTTTGCCTCAGTTTTTTCCCAGAAGGATACAAGCACTCAACCTGGCGGTTGGGGAGCAGGTGAGGAAGCAGGGGAAATGAGGCACATAATAGGTAGAGAGGTGGTACAGGAATACCTGGCCACACTGGATGAATTCAAGGCTCCAGGACCAGATGAATTGCATCCTAGGATATTAAAAGAGCTGGCAGAGGTCATTTCGGAACCGCTTGCTATAATCTTTGAGAAATCTTGGAGGACAGGAGAAGTTCCAGCAGACTGGAAGAGAGCAAATCTTGTCCCCATCTTCAAGAAGGGAAAACAAGAGGACCCAAATAATTATCGCCCAGTCAGCCTGACATCAGTGCCCGGAAAGATCCTGGAGCAGATCATTAAGCAGTCAGTTTCTAATCATTTAGAAAGCAATGCGGTAACCAAGAGAAGTCAACATGGATTTCTCAAAAATAAGTCATGCCAGACTAATCTTATCTCTTTTTATGATAGAGTTACTAGCTTGATAGATGAAGGGAACGCTGTGGATGTAGCATATTTCGATTTCAGTAAGGCCTTTGACAAAGTTCCCCATGACATTCTTGCAACGAAGCTAGTAAAATGTGGGCTGGACAGGGCTACTGTTAGCTGGATTTGTAATTGGTTGACCGACCGAACCCAAAGGGTGATCACGAATGGCTGCTTTTCATCCTGGAGAGAAGTGACTAGCGGTGTGCCACAGGGTTCTGTCCTGGGCCCAGTGCTGTTCAACATTTTTATCAACGACTTGAATGAAGGAATAGAGGGCATGCTCATCAAGTTTGCAGATGACACCAAATTGGGAGGGGTTGCTAATACGCCAGAGGACAGGATCAAAATTCAAAATGACCTGGTTAGATTGGAGAGCTGGGCCAAGGCGAACAAAATGAAATTCAACAGAGAGAAGTGTAAGGTCCTACACTTAGGTAGAAAAAATGGAATACAGAAATATAGGATGGGGGACATGTGGCTGGATAGCAGTACGTGTGAAAGGGATCTAGGAGTCTTCATAGACCACAAGCTGAACATGAGTCAGCAGTGTGATGCGGCAGCCAAGAAAGCCAATGCAATTCTCGGCTGCATCAATAGGAGTATGGTGTCTAGATCGAGGGAGGTACTGGTACCACTCTACTCTGCTTTGGTTAGACCTCATCTTGAATACTGTGTCCAGTTCTGGGCACCCCAATTCAAGGAGGATATTGATAAGCTGGAGCAAGTCCAGAGGAGGGCGACCAAAATGGTGAGAGGCCTGGAAGCCATGCCCTGTGAGGATAGACTTAGAGAGCTGGGTATGTTTAGTCTCCAGAAGAGAAGGTTGAGAGGGAACATGATAGCCATGTTTAAATATTTGAAGGGATGCCATGTAGAGGAAGGAGAGGGCTTGTTTTCTGCTGCTCCAGAGACCAGGACAAGGAGCAATGGATTCAAGCTGCAGGAAAGGAGATTCCACCTGAACCTCAGGAAGAACTTCCTGACAGTCAGGGCTGTCCGGCAGTGGAATCTGCTGCCTCGGAGTGTAGTGGAGTCTCCTTCCTTGGAAGTTTTTAAACAGAGGCTTGATGGCCATCTGTCAGGAGTGCTTTGAGGGTGTTCCTGCATGGCAGGGGGTTGGACTGGATGGCCTGTGTGGTCTCTTCCAACTCTACATTTCTATGATTCTATGATTCTATGTTTCTGCTCAGCTGATCAAATTTAAGCCCAAACAATTGCACTTAGGGTTGCAATCCAAGTTATATATTGCTGGCATTTTACTTCAAAAGGGTACAATGCATATTTATGAAGAAACAACAGATTCTAAACAAAAGGTAGAGCAACATAGAGAACTAGAAACTGACTTGCACATCTGTAGATATGCTCTGTCATCCAGAATTTCTGGAACCAGATTCATCAATAAGCAAAACACATAAATTTCCTGTAGAATTTCATCCTCTTGCAAAAGGGCTATACTGACAAAGATAATGATTCATGGAAGTTATTTAAAAATCACTGAAATAGTAATCACTGGTGATTACTACACATATGTTGATTGCTCATCTCTGGAAAGATCAAATTTAAAATATTGGCATGGATATACAAATCCTGGGAGACTCGTGAAAAACAAAGTTTCCCAACACATAATCAAAGTTCACAAAATGAAAAATGGGATCTTATCAAACAGTTTTCCTGTTCAGGCAAATAATGGTTAACTGAACCCACAAGGAAGAGAGTGCAGTATCCCATACTATACCTCATCACTTTGCTCATACGAAAGGAGATAAATATGTATGGATCTTTTATAACTTTAAACCCAGGTTTCTGGATTGTATAGAGACAGAGAAAGCTCCTCAGACTCATATTCACCTGAGAAAAGTGCCAGTGGAAGGGGCTAAGCTACCATATGCCTCTCCTCATAGTTTAGAATGCCTGATTTAAGGGGCAATTTCATTTGGTTATATATCTTCAAAATAATATATACTTACTAATTGAAATAAACCATGCTTTTTCATTACAGCAGTGTAAGTATCATTATGCAAAGAACAGTGAGGATATGCAATAATTTTGTTCTGATACACTGAAAAACGATACCTCTTTCCCTAATTAGCAAAGTTTCTTTTAAAAGAAAATGGACCTTTCTTCCAAAAATGCACTGAAAAATTAGTATACATTTACACCCAGAAATATGTACATGTATCTCCCTAATCATTCTATTATTTAGAGGGGGAAACTTCAGAAGTGTTCAGTGGAGTATCAGTGTCAGCAGAGAGCTGAGTGTAATTTTCACAAATGCCACCTCAGCACTGCCTGCACCAGCAACCATTCACAGCTTTTGAGGGGGAAGGGAAAAGATAATCTTAAAGGGCTAGCAACCTTTTGAGAGAAGTTAAGAATTATGAAGTAAACTGTATGCTGAAGAGTTCTATAGAAAACACAAAAAACAGTCTTCATATGTTCATTGCTACAGGGTTTACCCATTGAAAAAAAAACAAAAAACAAAGCTTTACACCACAAAATCAATGTCTGCCAGGGGTTTGAGATTTGTTGATTAGCCAACAAAAGTTGCATGTTAGTATTAGGAAGGTCCAAACAGAGAACAATTTTTTGATGTGTCAAACTGCATTCAGGCATACAACCCTGACTGAAGGGTTCTCAGATCCATAATCAGCAGCCATTTATGCGCTAATACTGGCTTGGGCAACAACGGTAATATTGTACGTGTAATACTTACTTCAAACAAGGTGAAAAAATATAAAAGCTCTAGCAGCTCAACAAAGGGAAAGCAGCACTGTACACACCACACATACACATAGAGAAGACATTTATCACACAATCACAGTGAAATACAATAGAAAGTTTAAAGTTGGGTGATACAAATGGCTTTTACATTCTTCCATGTATCACTTATCCAAAGAATAAGTTCCATCTATCACTAGAAACACTTGTTTAATCTTTTTTTATGCTAATGCTACAAACAAGGTTGTTTCAACTTTTTCAGGAGCAAATAACAATGGTGTCACTCAATAGAAATATCTATATAAAATGTACATACATGAATGTATGTGTAATCCAGATTCAAAAACATTTACAGAAGACTAAAGAATGAAGTCCTTGTTAAGGTTCAGTGAAATACAATGTAGACATAAGAAACAGCAATCATCTATTGCTATAATATAATTGATGCCCATCAGAACTAAATAAATTTAGGCTTATACCAAGAGCTTTTCAAAACTGTTTGGCTTCAAAAGAAGCCAAATGTTTTCAGAAATTGAGAAAAGTTTCAAATGCTTCAGTATATTGGATTAGATAATAAGCATTTTACAAGACAGATCTAGGAGATATAATAAAGCAAAGGAATCAAGTTTCTTTTAACTCAAATGCCAAGTCCACTATCAACCAGAGGTTTTTGACTGGGTTCTACACGGTATCTGAAACTGTAGCACTGATTCCACCACCTTTAGAAGGTGAAGAACACACATGTATACTCATCTCTTCCCTAACCAGGAGGAAAGTCAAACAGCTTCTCATCCCCAAATTAACCCTTGGTTACATTTAAGAAGCTAATTCTATTAATTCTGCACAAACTTAAATATGCCTTCAATATCATGAGTAGTTCATATTCACCAGAACACTGCCAGACGTGTGAATAACCACAAATACATGCAAAACTCTATGAGATCAGGGTCAAGACATTTTCCACCACATCCAATTTATTTGTGAGGACAATCAAACTCTTTATTGCCACGCACACTTGCTCTTATTAGATAACTCCAAGTCAAGAACTTCAGAAGCACAGCAAGGTCTCCCCAACATACAAATTTTTTTTGAACAAGAGGACTCACTTTGCGGGTCAACTTCACTTATTCTCATGCTTAGGGGGAGAACAGAATACATATTCTGCTAACTCTCACCCTTATTTCCTTGGGCCTTACTTTTATTCCTGACTATTACTTCACTATTTCTTACATGTGATGAGAAACAAGGTCAAGGTAAGTAATTAAAGCCTGCCCTACCCTGATAGGCCTAACCTCCCACAAAGAGAACCACTGCCTTCCTGGGAAGGTACCGCTGTACAGTCTATGAAAGAACTGTGGGCAAAGGCAATCTCAAAAGATCAGGGGAGAGACAAAAGAGAAGTTTTCATGAATTCTGCAGTGTGCTTTGACTGCTTCAAAATCCTTGGCTCCAGTAGAAGAACTCGCAATAATCTTTGGAAAAGTGCCCATATAAACTTAAGAGCAGCAGGCAGCCCATAGAAAGTTACAGTTTTTCCATAGCAAGGCAGTTCTGTTCATTCTGGATTTAGAGTTGGCCATAGGTATGGAAGCTCACATAAAGGGGGCAAGGAGCCAGAAGAAACAGCATCTGAATTCCAGGCACTATTGGTTCTATCTCCTCAGTCCCACAATGTTGACTGACACCAATCATGTTGCAGAGGGAGAGTTGCTGATTCTTGATCCCACAACATAGGTGAGTGGTAACCTCAGGGCTACCACTGCCCTCTCACACTGGGAGTGCAACAATAAGAGCAGGTCTGCTGGCTATACCAAGAATGCACGAAAACAAGGAGAGGCACCATCTGCCCCCTTTGTGTCTCTCACTTCCTCTCTTTCTATCTCTCTATGTGGCATAACAGAGAAGCTGAGCCAACAAAGCTTCCCATAGAGAGAGTGTATATGTGAATTAGAGCTGGTTTATTCCTCTTCTTTCTCTGGGCAGCTGGAAGAATTGGGTCCCATGATACCGTCCAATGTTTGCACACAAGCTAGAGCCTTTTCCCACTTGCCCCAGCCTCCTCCTTAATTCTCTCCCAAAAGGACTGGACAGGAAGAGGGGACAATGGAGAAAACAGTGTTTTAGGATGCCCTGAACACCTGAAAGCCAAAAAAATAAAACTCTTTTCCATGTTGGGGAGGGAATACCAGTTAGGCATCCCAAGCTTCTTTGGCAGCTTGGCCATACGGCAAAAGAATCTACACAACTGTGAGGCTGTCTCTTGCCCAGTGTGCAGTTGCAAGGTAGCACATCACTCTTATACTATGGCAAGTGGGGTAACCAACCCATTAGGGACAACGTGTCTGCCTCAATGAAAGAAGCAGCAACTGCTCTTGCCTCTCCTCTCTCCTTCCTTGAGTGATGGAATTAGAAGGAGTTTCCATTCCTGTGCTGTCCAGAGAAAAAGCGTAGGCATGCACACTCGGGCAGAATGCTGTTTTTCCTGACAAGAGCAGCCACCTCTGCCCACTTACATGCCAACCAACACTTTCCCTCTGGGAAACGGTAGACGTTGGACTCAGAGAGAGAGAGAACAAACATGCAGAGGCACGCAGCTGCCAGGCTCCGGGCCCTGTGGCACTGCCCAGGTCTTTCCACCTACTTGCCTTTTCTCTCTCCCCCTCCCTCCCTCTCTCCCTCTCCCAGGTCACTGCTAAGCTGAGGGGAGAGGACAGTGAAGATGGACCCCCCCCGTCCTTGGACTCGGTCCTGGAGAAGGCTGCGTTCTCTTTTCAGCCTTCGCCACGTCCATGTTGCTCAAAAGATGAAGAATGCTGCCTCGGGCTCTTCTCCAAGTTGGGGGGTAGGTACTGAAAGTCCACACCGTACGTTTTTCGCCTTGGCACAGTCTCCCCCTCCCCGGGCTCCTTACGGTCAGAAGTCTAGACCACGTCTGGCCCGGAGCGGGGGTGGCGGAGACGGGGAAGCCTTCCGCCGCTCCTCGGGAGGAGCAAGAAGAACCCGGCCAGGAAAAGTTGGTTCAAAGTTTTGGGGCTGAGTCGGGGAAGCGCGGGGGGGCGGCGGGGGAGGAGATCCGGCTGGTGCGCGCCTGTGACACGTAGCCCGGTCCGTTCCCCCGCCCCCTCGCCTCGCCTCGCCGCCGAGACAGAGCGCCGGGCGCCCAGAATGCGCCCTCCGCTCCCACCAGCCTCCGTCTGCCATGGAGGGGCGTCGGGGGGAAAGGGCAGATCCGTGCAGCGGGGGGGAGGAGATCGGGAAAGGGCGGGCAGAGCCTCTTCGCTGCCTCCACGTCGGCAATCGCCCCCCGCCTCTCCCCCCCCCCGGAGCATCGGCCAGGTTCCCTCCGCTGTTCTCTCCGTCTTCCCCAGTCCCGTGGGGGCCGCCAGCCCTATCCCCTCTCCTGGAGTGACCCGAGCCGCCCCCTCCCTCCCTCCCTCTCCCCCGGCTTGGCCCGCCCCACCGCCCCGTACGTGGCACTCACTCCGGCCCGTGCCTGCTCAGCTCGCTCTGCTGGAGAAAGCCCCGAAGCGCTCCCGGGAAAGCAGCGAGGCACCTTCCCGTCGCTTATATGGGGGGCAGAGGCTGCCAATCCCGGGCTCCCACGTCAGAAGAGCCGGGCCCCTTCCTTTCCCTTCCTGGGGAGGCCCGGCCCAGCCAAGCCAAGCCACCAGCCAGCGCAGCGCTTCCTAACGCTGCGCCACCGCCTGACCGAGTCCCGAGCCGGGCTGAGAAGCACGCCGGAGGAGGAGGAGGAGGAGGAGGAGCCGCCGCCGCCGCCGCCGCTTCTGCTCAGACAGATTCTCCCATTCACACATAAGGAGGCAGTCAGGATTGCCCGAAATGACAGCCGCTCCTCCATGACACCCAGCGCCCCGATCCTGTGGGTGTCTCTTCGGAAAAAAAAACCCTGGGAGGGAGCTCAGCAGGACTCGATAGGAGTAACTTTCTAACAAACGGGGAAAAGATCGCTGACACAACCATAAACTCTCCAGCAAAGGAATAAGTCCTACACAATTCAGCAGGACTTACTTCTGAGTAAACATGCTCCAGGAGAGTCACAAATGCACAAACGTCCGATTTATTCGTGGGTCACCGAGTGCCTCTCCAAACTTACCTACTTTTCCTAGAATCTCAAGGCACTCTGGGCAAGCAGAAACCTAGACAGCCACTCCGGAATGCCATGTCAGCACATCCCAGCCATTTGTGCGAAACACACACCGAGGCTCCATTTCACCGCCTGCTCCCTCCTAAGTGGGGTTAGAAATAAGTGCTCTTTAAAAGAAGGGGGGGGCACCCTGGCAGGCCAGATTACGCCAAGCGCTAGTAGATTTCAGGCAGTGGATTTTCTCCTGTTTTATTCCTCCCCCACACACTTTATAACAGCCCGCCTTCCCTCCCCACCTAAATTGGGACTCAGGGCAGCTTAACAATTAAACCAGATACAGATAAAAACATAAAAAGATCATTAAGCGGTAATTAAACTACCATTAAAAGCTACTTAAAGCACATATTAGAAGAATAAAAAGCTTTAGGAGTACAGCACCTTTTAAAGCCTAGTCAATTCCCAAAGCCTATTGAAATAAAAAGAGCCTTCACCTTTCCACAAAAGGATAAGGAAAATTCTAACCTCTCTATTAAGGGAATTCCAGAGTCCATGAACAGCCAATGACAGACCTGTGAGAGTTGTGGGGTCATGAAAAGGACTTCTCATTCCAGACCAGAGCTGTACAGTTGGTAATAACCAACCCTGGATTTACACCCAGAAAGAGACCAGTTTTCTGTTAGTGCTTAAGAAGCAATGCTATAACCACATCATTCAACACATTAATAAATTAAATGTAACCTGTCTTTGAAAATCATAGCTTCAGTAACTGAATATCAACAATTTACCTTCTTCTCCAACACCTGTTAAGAACTATCACTATTTCAGCTCCTGCCAACATTCTTTTAATTGCCGAATTTGCCAGCATATAAGACGCACCAGTATATAAGACACAACCCATTTATACACTAGCAAATACTATCTGCCGGCCTGTAAGACACATCAGCATATAAAGTGCACTCCATTTCCAAACAGTATTTTTCAGGAAAAAAGTGAGTCTTATATGCTAGCAAAAAAGCTGAATGCTCTACCTAGTTATTCAGTGTTTCCTCCTACAAACACACAAACTCCTTGGCTTTGATAGTCTCTCACTGGAAGTTAGGCTGGTCCCCTTTCTGTTGTCCTGCTGCAGGTAGACAAGGACCTTTTTATTTAAGACAGACTTTTGGCTATCAATTCGTTGCTGTAGAAAGGTCTCTTAATAAAAGCTGCTGCACTTTTATGCTCGCTGACATGTTTTAAACGCTTTTAAATTCTTTTAAATGATTGTTGTTTTTAAGAGGATAATTTAAATGCTTTTTCAACTGTTTTACTCTCATTATTGTTTTTAGCTGTATTAAACTGTCTTGTGAACAGTCTTGGTCCCATATTGAGGAAAAAGCAAGATATCAAAAAAAATATTTCTGCAAAATCTTTTGATTTATGTGGCTCTCACTTTTTTCAAATTTGACATCTTCTTGAACTGAAATACAGCTGAACACAAGTTTATAACTAGAGCCAAGGTGAACAGTGCTATTATTCTTGGTCAACAGAATAATATTTTCCTCCTAAATCTCTTGGATTTCAACAGAAAAAGGCTTTGGCTTTATGCACGATTACATCACAAAAGAGATCTAAGTGGCCATTGAGAAGAGCTCTTAATTTTAATTTCTACTGCTCCCCAAGACTTTCTGGATCAATGCAGTCTACTGTAAGCTGAGTTATGGCAACACAGCTAATATCCTATCCTACTGCCAAAACCATCTATTAGTCCTTGATGACAGACTCCTGAAGTATATCAGAACAATGTACCAAAGCTCTGAATCCCACTGAACAGTAAAGATAGGCTCACAATAAAAAGATGATGTTCCTTTGGAGGTTCTTTCCACCTGAGAACACTATCTGATCCCACTTGGATTCTGCTGAGTCCTGTTTCTCTCAGTATTTTTGGTGATATTTGAGTTCAACAAGGAAAATATATCCAGTAAATACCTACAGACTCCAGATCCCCTTTGATCTTGGAAGCTAAGCTAGGTCAGTCCGGTTAATATGTGGATGGGAGTCAGCCAATGAATACCAGGTGCTGTACACTGTATTTCAGAGGAAGGAACAGGCAAAAACACCTTTGAGTATTCCTTGCCTAAGAAAACCCTATGAAATTCATGGGGTCACCAGAAGTCAACAGGCAACATGAAGTCACATACACAAACATGTAATCTGGACTTGTTCTGTGTCACCTTTGACATCCAGCACAATCCTAAACATACTCCTAAAAAAACCTTGGTTAATTTCATAGGATAAATTCATTTATTTCATAGAATTTATATTTATTATTTAATACACTTAGCCTTAGTCTCATTTGGTATTCTCCAAAAAACCCCAGTAAATGCTGTCAAGCTGAAAATAAGAAACAATATTACTGTAGTTGAGCAGGTAAGTGAATAGCATGCAAGAGCAGAAATTGGCAACAAAGAGATCAGTACTGGATTCAGGAGACGAATCAAACTTTCTGAGGTGTTGCTGAGCTGGTTACATTTCAGTAGGTTCCTGCAACAAGTGAACTATACTTACCAAATCTACAAAAGCTATAAAGCTAGGAAGAACTAAGAATAGGAAGAGATACTGGACAGCCAGATATAGTAGCTTTATGAAGAACTAATTCATTTTTAAGAACTAGTAAATAGATAATCTTTGATAATGCTTAGCACATAGCATATAGTCCTCCTAATAGCTTAGTTTTTTCCTGCTGTTAGGCCAAAGTCCTTGACAGAATACCAAGAGAAACAGTCTAATTTCTGTTCCAAAAACATGTTAGGGTACACTCAAAGTAAGATAATCTCAGAAACTTGAATCTCTGCCTTAAAACCAATCCATCACAAGTTCACAGAATAGCAGTTCACAACTCCACAGTCTCACTTCTATTACTTGTTGTTGTTGTGTGCCTTCAGGTCACTTCTAATTTAAGGCAACACTGTCATGGGGTTTTCTTGGCAAGACTTTTGGGGATCCCTTCATTTTCCCATGAGGCTGGGAGAATATGATGTGCCTAAGATCACCCAATGGGTTTCCATAGCCAAGCAGGGATTCAAACCCTGGTCTCCAGAGTTGTAGTCTAACATTCAAAGCACTATGCCACACTGGCTCTCTTCCTGATCCATATAACATAGTATTTTCAATCTGCCAAATTGTCTCAGAGTCTATCCTACCTGGTGGTTTGTGGTCTGAGTAGGGAGGTGCCCCTGCTGATCACCCATTTTCCTCCTTAGAATCAAACAACTGAGAACACAGTCCTATCAATCTAAATAAAACTGGCTAGGAGAAAGAGAAAAGCACCATGCTAACTATAACTGTAGTTAATCTTATATCACTACTTTTAATCCAAAACTATGATAACAGTAACTGTAGTAATATTTAGCATTTGCATAGCACTTTGAAATTTCAAAAGAAATTCACAGGTATTATATAATACCCAACACACTAATAAAAAAAATCCAAAATCCATGAAAGACTAATACCTTTATTGGTCAACAAAAATGCACAATATACACCATGTACGCTTTCAAAGTTCCACTGGTTTCTTCAACAGGAAAAATGTTAAAATCATACACAAGATTAAAGTGACAATGTTAGAGTCACAATTTAATCAGATATTGTTTCTGTCGTAGTTCAGTTGATTTTTAAGAGATCTCAGTGGAGGCAGAGGCCACTCCCCTCTTGACCATGTGGGGACTGAGACAAAGGACAATAAAATTTAAACTCCGTTGGCAGCAGTAAAGTGCTTTTGGGATCCAGGGTGTCTCTCTCTTTTGTGAAGCCATTGGTCCCTTTCTTAGGCAGAGAACATTGATTTTATGCAGAAATCTCTGTACTGCTACCACTCTGTACTGTACTGCATTTTGGTTGGCCAATAAATATATACCCTTTTTATGGATTTAGTTTTATTTTGCTACATGGCCAACACAGCTACCCCACATATATATATACATACATACACACACATTTTAGTGTAAAGACCACAAACAAGTATGGGGGGCAAAGGTAGGGCTAGATACGCAGACATGTCACCAGGATCTTCAGTCCATACTGGCCCCTTGCTGATCTGTACGGGAAATAGAGCCATCTTGGGATCTGTGTCATTGCAATGAAGGGTTTTCCAATACCACTGCACAAGATTGTCTTCTTCAGTTTGGTTTTACTAGCCCAGTAATAGCCACATCAGTAATTACGACCATCTTTCTAGAGAGCTGACTTCACAACAGCAGCTGTAGTCTCTTCTTGTCAAAAAGCTAAGAGTTTCTGCCACTATTTTCAATGCAAGAGTCCAGGTATTCTTTTGAACTTCTGCTGGCATTCAACCATCAGATCACCATTTCCCTGGCCATATTTGGACAGTCCAAGGCTATGGACAAATACAGTGGTTGTGTGTTCTTCTTTCATCGTCCCTCTCTCCCTCCTGTCACATGCCAGCTTACTGCAAGGTACCAGGCTTGCACTACCATCAGGTTCCAAATTACATCTGAACCAGGACATTGGATGAATGCCATTAACAAACCATGCAAGCAAACTGCATCCTGGTTTATTTTCCTAGTTTGTGAATCACCCTTAAGGCAAATCTCCTCAATATTAAGCCAAAGCCTGAATCTTTGTGCCCATGCCAGTATATGAATGGAAGAAGAAAGGCTAAGGGAGCAATATTAGGGCTCAATACTTGTTCCTAGGGTCATATACCGTGATATCTAGAACAGACTAAACCAGGGCACTGTGGTTCTTTCTAATACCAAAACTTTCTATAAGGAAATCTATGTATCTATATAACCCATTACACTATACTGTTAACAGATATATTCAATCTATTGTTATATGATAAAGTGGAAAAGCTTAGTATAACAAATACTTCTGATATATAAATAAGTATTTTACATTCTTCAAAATGTATGATTTTAGTAAAATATGACTGAATGTGCCACCAAACCCATACTAGGCAAAAAATCTGGAAATGTTCCATCACATCCCATTGTTGCTAGTCCTAAACTAGAAATGTCTGGTTGTGTGAACATGTCACAGCATGTTTTCAATAGAAATTATTTTCCAAAAGGGGAGGGCAACCTGTCCTAACTTGTGCCTCCCACACATATCACAATCAGACATATCCTGTAGGAGGTTAAAAGGAAAAAATCTCAGGAAGAGAAGGAGGGAGGTCTACCTTGACCAGTTTATCTTCCCTTTTGATGCAAAATCAGTAAGAAGAATGTGATTGTTTACTCCAATTTTCTCCTCATAGGAAAAGCTGTTTAGTTATGTTGTCCCGTAACATTCCAAGAGAGAGAGAGAAGATATTTTACATAAAACAAAGAACAAAGCTCAATTTATCAAAAGGCAATCACAATGCACTTAGTCCAATTAAAGAACAGTTCCTCAGGATAGCCCTTTTAGTCTGCTGCCACAAAAGATGACACATTTGTGACACCTTTAAAAAAGGGGTCTGCCTAAATATCCTGAAGGCACCAGATCCTGTCTGATTTTGGAAGCTAAGCAAGGTCAGCCCTGGTTAGGACTTGGGTGGAAGACAGCCAATGAATACCAGGTGCTATAGGCTATATTTCAGAGGGAAAAAATGACAAAACCACCTCTGAGCATTCCTGGCCTAAAAACCTCATGAAATTCATGGGGTCATCATTAAGTTGACAGGCAACCTAAAGGCACATACACACACAAAGAAGGAGTGCAAGTATTCTGGAGACAGGAGAGCCACACTCACTAAATTTCAATGCTTCTAGAGGGCCACAGCTATACTTTTGGTGACCAGAAGACCAAGTACCTTTTTGGGAATATTTTTTGGGGGAAGGTGCTGTATTTTTCCCAGAACAGCATTTTTAAAGAATCTGGACCATTTCAAAGTGATTTTCAGCCTCCCAAAAATGGTGAGTTGGGCTGAAAAACTGAGGGAGGGTGCAGTGCAGAGTTCAGTGAGAATCCCAAGAGCTGCACAGTTCCCACCTCTGCCTGAAAGACAAATTCATTAAGACTTAACCCAATGCTCCCTAATGAGCATCCTCCAGATATGTTAGACTACAACTTTCTTCAATGTTCAGTCTACTCTACTATGCTATATAACATCTACATGAAACCGCTGGGAGAGGTTGTCCAGAGTTTAGGGTTCAAGTGTCACCAGATCTATTACTCCTTTCTGCTTAATTTCAAGGAAGCTGTTCCTGTGCTGAACCAGTGCTTGGCAGCTGTAACAGACTGGACGAGGGCAAACAAATTGACACTTAATCCAGACAAGACAGAAGTGCTCCTCAACAGTTGAAAGACAGATCTGGGAAAAAGCATTCAGCCTGTGTTAGAGGGGTTTATACTCTCCCTGAAAATTCAGGTTCACTATTTGGGGGTACTCCTGGATTCAACTCTGACTCTTGGAGGCACAGGTTTCAGCAGTGACCATGACTAATTTCGCACAGTTAAAACTAGTACACCAATTGCATCTGTTCCTGGAGAAGTCAGATCTGGTCACACTGGTACGTGTTACATCCTATTTGGATTACTGTAATGTCTTCTGCATGGGCTACCTCTGAAAAGTTCAGTTGGCTAAAAGAGCTGCAGCCAGGCTGGCTTACAGGGAGCACACAACTCTCTTGTTGCCACAGCTTCAATGGCTGCCTGTCTATTTCTGGGCACAATTTAAAGCACTGGTTTTCACCTCTAAAACCTATATGGCTCACCTCCAAAGTATTTGAGGGTGCATATCTCCCTTTATGAGCCTATTAGACTTCTAAGATTATTTGGACAGGCCCACTACTTTCCCATGCTCACTTGGTGAAACAAAGGAGAGGGCATTCTTGGTGGTTGCTCTCAGATTTTGCAACTCCTTCCCAAGAGAGACTAGGATGGCCCCATCTTTGCTATCATTCCATCTGCAGGTCAAAACATATTTGTGCCATCAGGCTTTTACAGACTAACTAGGGTTGGGCTTTTAATGCTGTGTGTTGCTGTTTTCAAGGCTTGCATATAGTCTTTTAATGCATTCTAATATTTTTCATGGTTAATGTTATTTTAACTTCATAAATTACTTGTTTCATGTTTTTGTATTGTTTTTAATTTGTATTGTTTTAAATATGTCGTCAGCTGCCCTGAGTCCCATTATTGGGAGAAAGGCAGGATATGAATGAATAAAATGGATAAACTTTCATCATCCCACTAAATATCTGTTCTGGCTTGGTGATGGGCACTGCAGTCCCCAAAATTTTGAGGATGTCAGTTTGGGGAAGAATGGTAAAATCTTGACTGGTCTGCAGTTGCTTTAACCAAATACACAAGTACATAAAGCACTATACAGAGTTACAAGTAAGTATACATATGTACAAATAGAAAAAATCATAAACAGTGAGCTTACAGGGAAATTAAATGGAGATGGTGACAATTATCTCATTAACACAACCCCAATAACGTTATTAAATTCTAGTTTTCCAAAGAGAGTATAATTAAAATCCTTGTATTTAATGCCTGGTCTGCTTCTTCCAAAACACGATCATTGCCAAAAGCAGTTCTTGAGGCTCTAGCGCATGGCATGTTAAATGAAAGACTACAGAAATGTTGGCCTCTTATCCCTAACACCATGTAACATAACTCAGACTGAAAAGAACAGTGACAGTTCTCAATTAACTGTCTATATCAGAGTGAAAAATGTGCAGACCTTCTGATGTTCCATTTCCCAGCATTCCTCACTAACAGCTATGCTAGCTAGGGCTTGTGGGAGCTGTGATTCAGTAACATCTGCAGGATGCACGATTCCCACCCTGAACTACATGCAGGCCAAACATAATCAACGATGCTTCTCCCAAGTTATCAAACCTTGTCATTCTTGTTCACTACAGTCTCAAAAAGCTTAGTTTTGAAACCACCAACATGAATATAACTGCTGGCATACATTAGTGAACAAAGCTCTGACAAAGCAGCTCCTTTTTACAAAGTCTTTTTATGTTTTCCTGGCCCCCATTTTTTTCTCCTTGTCCTCTATCTTGCTGGAAATTTTTCAGAAGCATCAGCTTTGGCAGGATAGTGAAAAAGGATTGTAGAAATACAGACTTGAAAAGGAGAGAATAGATGAACCTGCCTCCCCAGCATGTTTTAAAAATCATGGGGCCTTGCTTTAGCAAAATGCAGCTTTTTAAAGTGCTTTTAAGCAAGAAATGAACTACTAGTTACCCTGATTTTTAAAAAGCCTGAAAATAAATTTTGAGCAGTGTTGTAGCCTACTCTAGACTTGGAATCAAGGCCATTTCCACCCTACACTGTTACAGTGCTATAATTCTACTTTTAACAGCCTGTGGAATTCTGGGGTTTGTAGTTTACTGAGGCCAAAGAGCTCTCTGGCTGAGAATTCTGAATGTTCCTCCCTAAATAGAAAACCCTAGGATTCCATAAGATGTTGAAAGTGGAATAGCAGCACCATAACAGTGTAGGGCAGAAATGGCCCAAAACTTGACTCCAAGATCTACTGGAGTTTCCTACACCTGCTGCAAAGGAGAAGTTGCAGGGCTGCATGTATAGGCAAAAGAACAGTCATATCTCATTTAAAAGGGTAAGATAGGATTGCCCACATTAGACACTATCTGTGCAGTTACAATATTAGAGTGCTTCCTGAATTTGAAATATGATTACTGATAAACGTTTGAACTATACTGAACTATAAGTGGAAGGCTAAAACTGACAAAGCTTGTATTTAGGGGGAAATCAGCTCTCTCTCTCAAGCTTCTTCAACAAGAGATAACAACAAATGAGATAATGCAAGTTCAGCTGTCTCCTCAGGAAGCATACTGAATTATCTAAGAAGCCACAGTATACTATGAAGTTTACATAAGAGGTTTTCCCTATTCTGTGAAATACATACCACTTGCATTTTGAATGAATAAATGCTATGCAAGCAGCTCACTCTCATGTGTTTTTACTAGGAAGCTCCATCAAACTCAGTAATACAAACACAAATTCTTAATTCATTTGCATTAAATTGCAACTCAACAAGACAGAAGCACCCTGTTAATGGAGATTAAGTGTGATCAACTGAGATCAAACACATTTTGAAGCAGAATTGGGACAACATCAGGGGATGTAAAAGAAATCATAGCTTTCTGGAGGAACTATACTACTAAGCTCATAAAAGGAGTTTTGCTTTTTTGCTTTTTGTTGTTGTTTTTTTTAAAGAAAAGCCTTCTGATAGTGTCTATTCTGATTCATAGTATGTCGGATTTTATTCACAGACCAGGCAAGGCTGTCCATCTGTCCCAAGCAAGTGACTGATTATAGGCAGCAAACTGACTCCCTCATATGTACACAATGGCAAAGAAGAGAGAGACAAGCATAGCTTCTATTCTTACAATGTAAAGATAAGGTTCTCCCCTCCAAATATTACAATCTGCATGTTGACAATGGGAAAAGCAGCAAAGGGTAAGGTAAGACAGGAATGGGTGAAAGGAGTTAAACATGAGCAAGTGGCAGTAACACATATAATCTAATTTCTGATACAGAAAAATAACCCATAATAAGAACAGTAAAATAATACCAAGTATACTTATTAAGGAGTACACCTCTTTGAACTCAGGAGTAGTTACCATATTTGCCAGTGTATAAGGCACACCTGTGTATAAGATTCACCCCATTTATACACTGGGAAATACTATTTGCCAGTGTATAAGCTGCACCTCATTTTCAATCAGTATTTAAAAAAAACAACAACAGCGAGTCTTATACACCAACAACTACAGTACTAATTATATATATAAATATAAATATAAACTCACACAGTATCTAAAGGTCAAAATACCCTAAAGGCACCAGATTCTGTCTGAAATACCAGGTGTTGTAGGCTATATTTCAGAGGAAAGAACTATCAAAACCACCCCTGAGTATTCCTTTCCTAAGAAAGCCCTTTGAAATTCTTGTGGTCTCCAGAAGTTGCTATGCAACATGAAGGCATGTATATGTGCGCACACACGAGACCAGGCTGCATGTCCCACAATTTGTCAATTTATGCTTGATATGAATAAGAATTTCTGCTTATTGTCTTTAGTAAGAATACTTTTGAAAAGTGCTACCAAAGAATAAAATCCAAAGTTCATAGTGCCTCAGGAAGCTGTATCAATACTTCCAATCATCCTGTGGCAATTTCAGCATCACAAGAACACCTCTTCTTCGTTAGTAATTTCAACACAGCCCAAAACTGAGGCGAGAGTTTTCAATGCTAAAGCTAAGACGGAGAAGATTACAAACAGCAGGGTGGCAAGACGCAGAGGAGAGCAGCTCTTGTATCTCTTTAGCAGCTGAATAGAAAACATTGTTTTACTGAGTAGTTTAGCAAGAGATGTGAAAAGCTCCAATTCTATTTTAGGCAACCATTACAGGTACTCCAGCCCGGCCCCCCTTTGAATATGGCCACGATACAGAGCGAAATAATAACACAGTTGATATGGTGGAGCTAACAAACACAGGGTGGATTTTTCACTCTTTTTGGCGAATAACAGAGGAAGGGGAAAGGGGAAGCTTCCCTGGCAGCAACGGGATCAGAAAATGTCCCTCGGGCTGACCGCTTCGCCAACCTCCCTGGGACCTCTCATTCCCACTCTCTATGGTACCGCTTGAACTGGCCCCACAGCATACCACGTGTCCTCCAGAAGCCAATGGAAACGGAAAACACCATAGAGTTACGAGTAAGGGAGGGGTCGAGTTCCCGCGCTCGAGGCCCTGTTCTGGTGATTCAATCCCGCAAGGATCACAACCCCTTCCTTAAAACGGTTTCAAAGTAACCAGTGCTTCCATCTTTGCCCTACCGGCTCATTCCCAACGCCCCACGCAGACGACGAGACCTGTACAGCCTTACCTCGCATGGGCTCGCCACGCAGCTATGCCGAATACGAAGGGCCAGCTGCCATCTTGGTAAAGGAAAGGGGCTATGCGTGACCCGCCAAGATAAGGGAAGAAAGCTCCTCCCCCATCGTTACTCTGTAGTGTCGCTATGGCAACCGGAGGAGGAGGAGGGATGTGGGGGGGTTACGCACGCGGTTTTGTTACCAGCAGCTTTGACGGTTTGGTCGCGTGCGAAAGCCCGGAGGATTGGCGGGGGAGGGGCTGAGCGTCGGGGGGGAGATCTTTGCCTCATGGTGTGGGCGGAGAAGAGATGTCGGGCGGGGGGGAGAGAGAGAGAGGGAGAGAGAGAAGGCGGGGCGCATGCGCTGCGGCGTTCTGTGACGGGGTTGGGCGGGTGCGAAGGCTGGCGGCGGCGGCGGTTTTAGCGAGGCGCTCGGGGCGGCCACCAGGTAAGGCGTTGGCCCGTCGGGTGGTTTTTCCTTGGGCTGGGCAAGCCGCCGGTGGCCGCCGCTGCCAGTTCTCCCTGGGGGAAAAAGAGGGGGCCGTGAGGCACGAGTGTCAGAGAGACGGTGGGCGGGGAGAAGCGCTCGGGGCCTCTGCGGGTTTTTCTTCAACCCTCTTCTGAGGGGGATAACGGGGCCCCTTCTGACCGCTTGTTCTGGTTGAAGCCATTCCCTGCCTCCTTTACCACAGCCTGTGGCGCTGCCCGCGAAAGGCAGAGAAGCGCTGAGCAAAGAGGAGGGTAAACCGCGAGGCTGAGAGGGGGCGGGCGAAGGGGGATCGTTTGTGACACCCCTAGTTAGCGGATGAATAGCTGCTGCCTCACAAAACGCGTAGGAAAGCCCTTCATTCCCCCCCCAGGCCCAGAAGTCAACCTCAGAATGGGAGGGGGGAGATGGACGCTACCATTTGGAGGCGTTTCGTTATGAGCGACTTGTGCGGTTGTTGCAGCCCGCGGGGGAGATGCGCCGCTTTGCTGCATCGGGGGCGGCGGTGATGCGGGGGTTGGGGAGGGAGGGAGGGAGAGGAGGCTTATTCATGGCAGTCCTCGTGCCTCGCGTGGGGGCCTCCCCGCGCCCGCTCCTCGTCCTCCCCGCCCCACGGAGCGTCTCTCGGGGTTCTGTGGGATTCCGGCGGTGATCCCTGCACGGTGGGCGTTTCTTGTTAGCGACTTGAAGAAGAGGAGGCGAAGGCCTTGTCAGCCTCGTGTGGAGAAGTCGAAAATGCCCTTTCGGTGTAAAGCAGAACAGCTGTTGTCGCTCTTTTCACATCGGGCAGATTTCCGGCCGGACGTTCGGAATGCGTTGGCGGTGGGCGAGAAGGAGCAGAGACATACTCAGGCTATTATTTTTAAATATACAGGATGTGTAGGCAAGGGGAGGGGGGATCTGCGATGGAGGGAAGCATTTCCCAACTCTTAAACCGTGGGCAGAGCGTGGCCTCAACGACGCCTGCTGTTTTCGCAGCCCTCAACCCCTCTGGGCTCCCCAGGCCACTCTTTTCGGAAAAAGAAGCCTCCAGGAGCAGCAAGTATGTTGCAGGGCCACATATCACTACTTAAACAAAAATGCCTTTTTTTTACAGAACTAGTCGTGGACTTTCATCCACTCCCATTCTGGGGCAGTTTTGTTAGTCCATGGGAACGCTAGAGGGTCTCAAGGGACAGATAATTGTTTGCTGGAGCTGCCACTGTTGCCTACCCTTGACTTTTGTAATGTTGGAGAAAGTGGCAGTTCTTCCCCTCCAATGGTAGAGCAACTAAATTTGTATAGCAGCCTTTGGGTTCCAACCAAATGTTTTGGATTTTAGCTCCCATCGTGTGCAGCAATCCAGAGTGCATGGTCAGAAGTTCTGGAACTCCTCTGCATCTGGAGAGCAGTAGAACAGGAAACTGCTCAAGGGCATGCATGGGTAACTGACCATCCAGATGTTGTCAGACTGCAGCTGCCATCCATTGAAGCCAGTGTTGTTGTGTGCTTTCAAGTTGCTTTTGACTGATAGCAGCCCTAAGGTGAACATACCAAAACTGGGACTGAAAGTGTATGACGCACCCAAGATTACTCAGTGGGTTTCTTTGGCCAAGCAGGATGTCAAATCCTGGTCTCCAGGCTTGTATTCCAACACTCAGACCATTACACCATACTGGCTCTGAGGCCAGCATAGCCAGTAAGAAAGAATTATGGGTGTTGTAGTCCACTAATATCTGAAAGGAGATAGTTATCAAAACCTCTGGAGTTGCATGCATCTAGAGTAAGGAGTGTTGTAGCTACTCAGTTCTGTATCTACTTGTGCCATTTTAAATGACTTTTGAGAGGAAAAATGCTTCTTGCTTTGGGAGACAATTCTTCTTGCATCCAGCTTTGGAGCGTGCTGTTTTCTATGGTGCAGAATTTTAAAGAGAGGGGGAAGCTCTTCAGAGGCAACAAAGCTGCCTCTTTTTGTTCTATTACACAGGGATAAAGGGCTATATTAAGACAGAAGGCATTGTGTCTTTTTTTTAAAAAAAAAAAACCCCTTTAAAAGGACTGCATTGTTCCAAATGTGGTTCATCACAAATCATCTCCTTTGATTTGACCCATAAGCCTTTTTTTCTTTTTTAGCTTCAATTGTTTCCAATTTGAGTAATTAATTAGTAATTTTAGATTTGCCATCTAGAGCATAGCCTGAAGATCTCCCATTCTATTCTGTGTTTTGATCTTTTTTAAAAATATTACAGTATCATTCGGTTCTGTCATGTGAGATTTTAATTTAGTGATGGCAAGAATTCGAACTGTTTTCAAAATCACAGACACGTAATTTACATTTCAGACTTAAAAATGAAATGGCAGGTAAACTAGGGTTGTATTGTTCCTTGGAATTATAGAAGTAGTTCAAACTCGCAAATGGGATAGTTCTCAAAGGGCTGGATTAATTTGCAACATAGCCTAATGTTTTCAGTTCTTAGTTATTTCTAATATTTAATGTAGTTAAATTGAGTTATACCTTAGAAAGACACACTGGAAAGCCAGCATGATATAGTGATTTACGTATTGGGCTAGGACTCTGGAGACCAGAGTTCAGATCCTCACTCAGCCATGAAAAGCCATTAAGTGACCTTGGGTAAGTCACACACTCCCAGACTCAGAGGAAGGCAGTGGCAGCCCCACTTCTGAATAAACCTTACTAAGAAAACCTTTTGATAGATTTACCTTAGCATCATCATAAATCAGAAACAATTTGAAAGCTCAGAACCATAATATAGTTAAGCTATAATTTGACATGTGAGCTTTGGGCTGGTAGGATTGATTTAATCTGTTAAGGAGGAGAGGAAGTAAATTGCTGATTTAAATAAAAATACATTATTAATTGATGAAAAAAGTCCTTTCAAGTCCTTTCCAACTTATGGCAACCCTAAGGAGAACCTATTATGGAGTTTTCTTGGCAAAATTTGTTCAGGGAGATTCATACTGTGGTCTCTAGAATTACAGTCTAATGCTCAAGCTACTGCATCATGCTGGCTTTCAAAAGTGAATACTCATTAATTTCTATGATCATGAAACCGTTTTGATTTGAAACTGAATAAAGACTTTGTACCTTCTTCATGGTATGCTAAAAACATCTGCACCAAAAGTTCATAATATCAAAGCCATTATAGCTACATGAAATACTTTTCTATATGAAGTCTAAAATATTTTCTCCCAAAGGATAGCCTTTCATAAATTTGTAAGTTTTGTATAATTAAGTAGACTTTAAAAGAGAAGCCTACAGTAGTAGAAACCTAAATTTGACCATTTTAAATGTAAAAGACCAATTTATGAAACAGAACTTTTTAAAAATGTCAGTGTTTATTATTGAGATCCACCCTAGATCTAAATTCTTTTTTTCTTATCTTCTTGTGTGGACCACTTCCCAATTTTTGATGTTTTGAGACAAATCATAGTTTGCAGTTTCCTATGAGATGGCAAATTTAAGCTTGTATTTAATCTGCCAATTGTAACTGAAATTTTTTTATCTATTTATGCAGTGTGCCTTTCCCCCATCTCATATCCTAAGATTAAGCACAACAAATATACCTTTTCCCATGGCTTACAATTTCAAATCTTACTATAGCTAGCTTTTTGAACTGAACTCAATTAAGTCCTCTGTAATCCCACTCTTTATTTGTTTGAATGTATTTTAAAAGAGTTTTGAAATAATATTCACAAATAATGACTTACAAATAATTACTTGAACACAAAACACTAAGTCCTTGCACCTCATTATTGTCAATCATTTGTGACCCTGTAGAAAAACAACACACACCCTTGTCAGTTTCATGGAACAATTTTTATTCACTGTAGCTACAAGGCAAGTACTTACCCTGTTTTTAAAACTATGTAGCAAGCTCAATGAAAGAGGTCGAGTATACCCCTATTTATTCTCTGTGACAATTACAGTTGCTCAGAGAGAGACTGAGATAACTTGTACCATTTGATGAATATGGTTAAATTTTGGTGAACTTTCAGGGATCTGTTTTACAAAGTGGAAGGTAGTATTTTTGCTGCTAAACAGGTAATTCTGCCAAACTTGATTTCTTCTGGGCAAGTTGTCCATGTTAATTTGATGCTCCCTTGTGCTTTACATACATTTCATGATCCTGCTTTCCCAGTTCTGAGTGTACAGACTACAGTGGCAAAGATTATGACAGCCTAGTCCTAAGGATGTCTGATCAGAAGTCCTTATGTGGTCAATAGGACTTACTCCTAGGAAGGTGTAAAGTGTTGCAACTTGTGTGTTCTGTGAGCTTGGAAAGATCAGGGTTGTAGAGCAAAAACTAAGATTTCTTCCTTTGAAGACTACTTACCTCACATATTCATAATATATGTTCTAGCTGGTAATATTCTGATTTTTTTAGCAGATTGAGTGAACTTCCATAAAGATGGCTAAGGTAAGGAGTGATGACTAAATGTTTTGTATCTTGGTTGATTTCAGAATATATATTTATTCCAGTTATTTATAACCCACCATTCAGAATTCTTAAGTGTCTTATAGATAAAGATACATTAACTAACTACAATAAACACTTAAAATGTGTATTGTGTATGTATGAATCAGTGATGCAGTATGTTGCCTTCAATTTTCCTGTCAACTTATAGTGACCCTATGAATTTGGGAGGCCAGGCATTTGGAAACAGGCCACTCAGAACTGGCAGCTGCTGCCACCGCTTCACTATGAGGAGAGAGAGCTACTGTAATGGATTGTTGTACTAGCTTAGGACTTCAGTCATATTCTACCTTGAACTGAAACTGTTCCAAGTTAATTCTAGCCATTAAATATATAACATTAAAATACTAATTAGTTATTAATATAAGTATTATCAGCACTAAGGGCCTCACACATGATGAAACCAAAGGGAAAAGCAAGGGAGATTGATGTAGAGGAGAGGGCAGGAAACATGAAAAATATTTACGTCTTTCATTTGATGTATGTAATAGTACATAATTTCTAATAACGTTGAATTTAATCTTTTGTATATTTTTAGCAACAGTCTACTGAAAAGTTTACAAATCCCGAAACTCCTGGTTATGTCGGATTTGCAAACCTTCCAAATCAGGTGCATCGGAAATCTGTGAAAAAAGGCTTTGAATTTACCCTTATGGTGGTTGGTAAGAACTGTTTTTTTCTTAATCTTTCTCTGTCCAATAAAAATTATAAAAAAAGGATCATCAGCTTTTTGACAGTGCAATATAAATATATCTAAGTTAGCCACCCCTAGCAGACATGTATCCAGTATTGGCAAGCTCTGTACTTGACCACTGTAATTTGGGCAACAACAACAAAAAAAGCTCTGGTAAATATTGAAGTATCTATCACAGTTTCCTGATGAATTACGATAACCCCCCCCCACTGTGCTTCTAGCAATCCCCCTTCCCAGATGGGAGTTTCTGCTTGAAACTCAGGACTGCACTTTGAATAATAATGCAGATCTCACCCTTTCAAGTGTTGAGGTACAGCATGATATCCTGATGAGTTATGGCTGCCACAAACAGATGCAGACATATTCAGATAGACATTCTTCTTATAAAATCAGAAACTAGCAAACATGAGTCTGAACCTGTGAAATGTCTATAGCTGCATCTGGAGCTATACGTTCCAGTTTTGTAGTCTGGCTGTATTTCTAGGTTCATCCCCAGACCTTGATGTCCAGGGTTCAGCAATGGCCAGGAATGTATTTGTTAGTGTGCTAACTGTGCCTGTTCTTAGAGATGATGGATCTAGCCATGGTGATACATGCTTTAATTACGTATGTTTTGGACTGGTTTAATATACTCCACAAGGGGCTGCCCTAGAAAAGTGTTTGAAAATTCAGTTAGTTCAGGATGCTTCAGTTTTCTTCTCCATGTCATTCTCCCTTATTTGTAGAAAGGCCTCCAGCTGGTTTGGTGCTATGTATTCTTATACATACATTTTTAATTATATTTTAATCACTTTTTATGTTTTAATTGTATTAAGTTGATATACTAGTGCTAGCTGCTTGAGTGAATGTGGTATATAGAAACAAAATAAAGTCAGTTCTGCTGAACCAATGCCCCCTTCTATTGTAAGATCTCCAGAGTAATTTATGTATTTCCTTCTAAAGGCTCGTCCAGATTAGTCTAAAAAAGCGTGAATCAGAATATAACTCCTTGGGTTTTCCCAATTGTCCCCTTGATATCTGTTCATTCTGTGCAAGTGTATGCGGGGGGTGGGGGTGTTCTTGGATCTTCATCTCTTCCAACTTTTTTTTAAACTAGGGATGTGGATTTCAGTGCTACTGCTATGATTTGAAGGGCATATTTCTCTGGATTTATTTTTTTTGCTTAGAGTTAACAGCCATAATGTAAAAGCTTCATTTCATCTATGCACTGATGCAGTTTAATGCTTTAATTAAAAAAGTGAATAAAGAGGAACAAGAGAAGGACTCTTCTTAATTCCCAGATGTATTGGAACAAAAAAGTAACCTCCTGGGGGTGATAATAAAATGGTGCAACAGATACTGGGAATTGCCAGAAAATAATCCAGGACAATAGAAACAGGAATAGATAGAGATGATAACATATACCTAGGAGATAAATGGTGAGGTAATTTGCAGTGCTTTCTCTTGTAGTAAATATATATTCAGTTATGTTTATACAAAACAAATAATCTAATTTTCTACAAACAAAGCTCCTTTAAACTTAGTAGACACGTACAGGATTACCTTGCAAGATGCCTAATACTTGAGAGGCCCCAGGTGGTATGCCTTCTTAGTTGGGAGTTAATTAAACAAACTAGGGATGGTCTCCACAATTTGTTTAGCTCAGCATCTGAACCAGAATATGTGGTTTGTTTCTCTGAATCAGCCAAAATTATAAGGTAAGGTTTGTTCTTTGTTCATAATGCTAGTGAGAGAAGAATAAATGAAGGATTTTGTTTGGGATGTCACAATAAATCATTGCTAGGAAGTCCCCAGAGTGTTTAGTCACTCCCACAGCAGGAGAAACCAAGTTGAAGCAATGGAGTTGTATGTGCCACTCATTTGTAATAAGTCAAAATTATGAAGAATTTTAGTCAGAGGAGAGTTCTGAACCTGGACAGTATTACAGAGTGACAGAACTTGCAGAAGACAGAAGACTCTTGAGGTAAACATTCTTTCATGTAAAAAAATGCTTTAAGCATTCTGAGGGATCAGAAATTCAGAAATGTACAATAAAGAATGATATGGCAACCCTGAATTCTTAATTACTTCAGATGTTCACTGTAAACTCTTTCCTTGCGGACTTAATTTCAGTATTGGCAGCTAGCAACAATGGATAGAGAGGCAGATGTAATCCCATCTAGCCATGAACTAACATCTTTTTTAAAAAAGTTAACCAGGATAACACTGTTAACAATTGTTAAGAGTTGATAATGATTGTTTTCGTATTGATTCATAGGTGAATCTGGACTTGGGAAATCTACTCTGATAAACAGCCTGTTCTTAACAGATCTCTACCCAGAAAGGATAATCCCAGGAGCAGCTGGTAAAATGAGAGTTTTTTGTATTTTGTCATTCTAATTCTATATAATTCTTTATGAGCACTAACATAGCTGATGTATGATATATGTTATCCTTTAATGATGTGTGGTTGAGGCATTTAGACATGGCTGCTTCATTCAATTTTGTTTTGTTTTAAATAATTTCTTGGTCCTTATTCTACTATAATGGGAACAGTTACAGCTTTTAGGAGGATTTTGTATATTTGAAAGCTGTTTCATGTATGCTTCTATATCCATATTCAATACAGTGTGCCCTCTTTACCCAACAGTCTTTGGACATGCAAATTTGAATATCTTTGACGGTGTTGCATCCTATACCTAAAATGGCAGTAACATGCACAGTTGTTGCCACTGTTGAATATAACATTTGCAGGTTTAACTTTCACAGATTTGATTATTTACGAGTTTCTGCAACCCTTTCCCTCCTACCTCAGGTGCTTCTTTTCTGGGAGGACCTTCCATCTTGACAGCTCCAATTGGACCATGTAGCCCTTGCCCTTTAAAAATCTACCCTTGGTCCTCCTCCTCCTACACTGCTGCCTGGCTAGCTAAGGACAGTTTGCAGTCCAGTTTCTCAGCACCACAAACCCTCTCCCAATGCCCTACTCACACACACGGAAGAAGATGGGCTAGATAGAGGAAGTAAAAGGCCACCCCACTGACCTACCCCTTTTCTCTCTCCTTTCCCTGACCTAGTTTGGATCCTGGATACCTGTTTTCCTGACCATGCCTCAAACCTCCTTTCCATGGACACACACATCTTGTTTTTTTGTGATTTTTCCACTTTTGCAGGATTTCTGTGACCTGGTCCTAGCCCTGGAGGGCTGACTGTAATTGCTTTATAATGTTTTCCACCGATCTTTTTAACACACTAATTTTTTCCTCATTGGAATGTAAGGCAGTATTCCAGATGAGGGGTGGCAGTTGTCCCACTAATTTTGATTGTTTTAAGTCTTGATTGCTCTTGATCTTTTCCATGTTTCTTTTGTAGTTTAATGCTGTCTTTCTTTTGTTCTTTTAATGTATTTGCTCTACAACAACAACAACAACAACAACAACAACAGTGGTCTTAAGGCATGGTGTTATAATAATTAGTTTTGTTATTTTCTTGCGTTTTTATCAGATTAGGTGGAGTTATAATTACTGTTTTCTCTCATTTTGCTTCAAAGTTTCACCTTCATCTGTTTTCTGAGATTTTATTGTTTTCCAGAGAAAATTGAAAGAACTGTGCAGATTGAAGCTTCAACAGTTGAAATTGAGGAACGAGGCGTGAAACTCCGTCTTACTGTAGTAGACACACCAGGATATGGCGATGCCATCAATTGTCGAGATTGGTATGTATTTGGTGAACATCTTTTATAAGCCTTCAACTTTCATGTGTGTGCTTTGTGGAAGTGCTGCAACTAATCAGAATATAAAATAGCGTTTTGCAATACATTCTTGTTTTAGGCAGGAACAGAAAAAAAAATCCACTTCTGTTTTTTCCCCTTCCAAACTCTTTCCAAAAGTGATTTCTCAATCTGTCTTAGAAATAAGGACTTGCCACTAGACATTGCAGTGTACTTCCTGTAAACAGGTTTATTTATATTCTGCTTTTCCTGATTAAACTTTGATTTGTGAGTTTTCTGTTTATACTGATTTCTCATTACCACACAGGGTTGAATATACAACTCTTACCATTCTCTAGCTCTGTTGGACGTAGGAATATATTTTTTTAACTCTCGGACACATGTGCACTCCTAACACTGCAGCCTTTGTATAACTGTAATACTCATGAAGGCTTCATTATCTCCTTGCCTTTGGCATCCTTGGAGATGTATTGTACTGCAGGAATAATGTTGAAGTTCCTTTGTTCAAATGCTGCCTGCTTGACAGATGAGCATGCCAAATGAGCTGGCTTTGGAAGATCAGGGTATTTGGTCCTCTAGTATCCATCCCAACTTACATGTACTGCTTCAAGCTGTGATGGGACCATAAGAAAGAGCAATGAGAGTTGCTAAAGTGAGTTAGGATGGGCTAAGTTCAGAGGGTTCATTAAAGCATCAGTAACAAATATTCTTTCATATATATCAGCTGGATGGTTTCAAAATGATGCATGACTTTCCCATAGATTATTCTTCGTCTGACTGCTGCAGTTGCCCCACATTAAGTTGAAAACATGGTTTAAATATTAACTATGAATGTTTAGAGCTGAGGCAAGTTTAAATGAATTTAGTTTAGATATCAGGAGAGGATTCATAGTTACTCACAGGTATAATTCTGAAAACTTTTCCTGAGCAGTAATTAGAGCAAAGGACTATAATTGTTAAAATATGGCTAGGTTTCTGCATGAGGATTTCACTTTTCACAAAAATTTCACAAAGACCTTACTTTGTTTTAGTGGATGGGAACTGCAGCTTCTTCCAGTTTGGTATCAGGCTACTTCACATGACCTAACAGCCTATCTGTAGCTGAATTTTGAGCTAGTAGTATTTCATGATGAGTGTGTGTGTAAACATAGAGTACTCTTTTATTGGCATAAAATTAAATTGCACACAAAACTCTTTAATAAAGAGCTGGGAAGCTTGAAATTTATTGGAATTAGATGTGTTAAATTCTTGTGCACAACACATGTAGATGATGTCATGAAGGAATTTCTCTTCTGCCCTCAGTTCTTTATGGTCAGTGATCCCAGAGGGCATACTTGTGTCTATGCCTTCCATCTAAAATCTGGCTACTCCTTTTTTGGCTGAAAACAAAGCAGCTGTCTAATCTTCACTATACTGGACTTCGATAATGTGGTGTTGAAAACTTTCTGCTATGTTTTTCCACAGAACATTTCACCTTACTGAGCTACTTTGTTTCATAAGCTTAATAATGTAACAAACACATGCAAGTTAACAGATGCAGCTGGAATCGTACAGAGCTTGTAAGCTCTAAAGATGTAATGGACTTTTTCATGTGATTAACTCTAAAAGCACATACAGGTTTCTGCACAGCTTTGCAGGCATACTTTAAATAAACGTATTAAGAGTTTTCTTCACCTTCATTTCCCCACACCTTAAATTCTAAATATATGTGCTGTTGAGTTATGTCTCAAAATATTTATAGGTATTCCAAAAAATAATACCCAAATAGAGTTTAAATCTTGTTTGAATATACTATTTAGACAACACTGAATGTATCTTACTGACCTCCCCCCCACTGCTTTTGGTTACTTGAAAAAAACTTAGTTTTTCATGCTACAAGAATACCTAACAGGGCTGGCTTTTTTGTTTTGTTCATTCAGTCAAAGTTAAATGGTAAATCAAATTTCCATTAATTTAGAGTAGTGCACAAATTTTGATTCACATTTTTTAGAAACCCCACATTTGTTCCGTGGTATGTTTGGAACTCTGTTACGTTCTCTGAATTTTGTAGGATAATCTGAAGGATCACTGATGTAATTAGGATCTTATTTTCTTGGGAAAAGTTGCTCTAAAGAACTTTCTAGGCTTTTTCTCTCCTAAGGTAGAGTAGGGGTTTATACACATTCTTGATCTGCAAATTTTAATTGAGCTTTAGGAAGACAGTGGAAGGGGGAAGTTGTCTCCCCTTCTCATTGCAGCCCATGTCCACCATAAAAACCTATTCTTGAGGAAGTCTTGAAAACAGTTTTTTAGTAAGCTTAAGGGCTGCAAGGGGTAATAGGAAAGACATTCTGTCATCCATATCTGCTGGATTTAAGCTAGTGGCTATTAATAGGACTGTGATATTTTCCAAACAGCTAGAACAGCATCTTGGGCTAGCTTGAACAATTGTTACCCTTTTTTAAAAAAATATACTAACAGTCTCCTTCAGTCTTAAAATTCCTCTCTTTGAAATAATTGTTTGTTTTAAACAACAATTGTTTAACAACTGTTTCTAAGAATTTCGGATGAAGAATGTTTTAATAAGTTTAATTCATATTTTATAATAGTTTCAGGACTATTATTTCCTATATTGATGAGCAGTTCGAGCGCTATCTTCATGATGAGAGTGGTTTAAACAGACGACACATTGTAGATAATCGAGTTCACTGCTGCTTCTATTTCATTTCACCATTTGGCCATGGGTAGGTATTATACTACTTGTGGATTTCATGCAAAAATATTCATTTTGTATAGTGGCCTAGTTTTATAAACTTTTTAAAAAAATGATTAACCAATACTTGAAAATGTCTACTGTTTATTTTATTTCCTTTACTTATATAAGTACTTTGAATAGAATTAAATGGTAGAGTGATAATTTTATCTGACAATTTTTACATGTTTTTAAGAAGTATAGGTTCCTGTGTTGATTGTGTGAATAAATCCTTAGTTTGTGAACAAATGAATTCAAATGACTTAAAACCTAATCTTTTCTTTTTTTAGACTCAAGCCCCTAGATGTTGAGTTTATGAAAGCCATACACAACAAAGTAAACATTGTACCTGTGATTGCAAAAGCTGACACTCTTACTCTAAAGGAGCGGGAACGACTGAAGAAAAGGGTGAGCTTTTATTTTCACCGAAGTGTGGAAAATCATATGACACCTAATGAATAATATCTGTGACAATCAAACAGACATGAAATAAACCTGTTACCGTACATCTTAAGGGTCTCTATGGATGGTTTGATGCTACTTGGTGAGCCTAGTTTGCCCTTTGACCTTACTTGGTGCTTTCATCCTGTCCCCTTCACCTTTGTTTACCTTGAAAACAGAATTGGTGTAGTATGAATTTTGAAATTGGAACTGTCTTCCATACATATTGAAAAGCATTTTTGTGAAATAAGAGGTTACTAGCCTTTCCAGCTACAGACTTGTATTTACTATTGACATACCTGTTCTTTACAAGCTGCTTTGAAGAAAGAAGGCAGGCAGAGAAGCCTTATTGGTTTTATAGCCTTTGAATCTCAGTCCATATTACCCTGGATTTTTTCCCCTCAGATTCTGGATGAAATTGAGGAGCACAGCATTAAGATTTATCACTTGCCTGATGCTGAATCAGATGAGGATGAGGACTTTAAGGAACAGACCAGGCTTTTGAAGGTAGGGGTTGTTAATGAAGTAGAAAACAGTGATAATTTTCTTTACACATATCGGATGCTTTATGTTATGTTTTTATTAAGCTGTTCCCTCTTGTTTTCAGAATGTAAACGAAAAATCTTGAGCTGTGATTTTTGCTCTGCCACAGGCCTAAATTCAGCATCATATTAATGTCCATCTGTTAGCACAATTTCTTCTCATCCCTTAAAGCTGTATGTACCATCCAAAAACCTGCTTTGAAGCATTTCCTAACACTCTGGAGCAGGTTTTCAATCAGGTTTTCAATACATAAGAGAGATTCTTCTTGAAGGTGTGCCTAGATTATGGAATTCTTTTCCAAGGGATACCAGTCTGAGCTTCCTGTTCTTTCACCAGATACATTTCTTCAGGCTGTTAAGGAAAGGACTTTTAATGGGGAGTGCCATACTTTTTCCTTCTTCCCCTCGTGTGCAACTTACTCATTTTTAATTTACTTTTTAGAATTTTTTTTTTATCCGTGAGACTTTGGGTTCAAGTTTTCGGAGAAGGGTGGGATATACATGCAATAAATAAAATCATGAGAGGGTGCTGCAAAAGAGAAGTAGACTTATCGTCCTTCCTGTTTTGCTAACGAAGACAATTCCATCAGTGGAAAAACACGGTTGGATCCTGGCCATTATCTCCTTATCCTTGGTTACATTCCAGAATTCCCATCTCTAACAAAGTAGTTGCTTCCCTTTAAATTCTTTAGATGGTGATGATTTCTGTAAAACTTTTTACTGCTTCAAGAAAATATAATACTGTTAAACTTTTTTTATTGACTTCAATTCCAGACGAGCATTCCATTTTGTGTAGTGGGATCTAATCAGCTAATTGAAGCCAAAGGTAAAAAGGTTAGAGGTCGTCTCTATCCTTGGGGAGTTGTCGAAGTGGAAAACCCTGAACATAATGACTTCTTGAAACTAAGAACCATGCTAATGTAAGCATATTGCCTTTACCTAAATACTTTATCCAGTGTAGTTCATCCCATGTTCTGTCTCCCAATGAAAAGGGATAATAGTCTTTTGTTGTTGTTGTTGTTGTTGTTGAACATTCAAAGATTAAGAGTACTGTTCTCTCATGGTTTGTGTGATTGAAAGAAGCTAGCACAAACCTATTCAAAATCATTAATTAAGCCTACTTGAAAATCCTAGAAAGGATTTACTGAAAATATTGAAGGCACATTCAACTTTTGACTTGGCAGTTAAATCAATTACTTTAACCTGATGTAAATTTGTAAAAGCTGAAATTCCCTGCACAGTTAGCTCAAACTATATCAAGGAAATATGTTGCTCTTTGAGCATTCTGAATTTTATTGCTTTAGTTTATTTTTTTCTGTTGTGGTTCCCTTACCTTTGCCCTGCATAGCCTTGTGTTAGGAGATAAAATGGTGTTAATCAATTGATAACGAATATGGGGTTGTTTTCATTTTAGCACCCACATGCAGGATCTCCAGGAAGTGACTCAAGACCTTCACTATGAAAACTTCCGTTCTGAAAGACTTAAAAAAGGTGGCAGGTGGGTACCTCCTTAACTGATCCCTCTGCATATTCTGACCTCCAGCCCTTTGCATACATGTAGAATGTGTGGAATACTAAACTAACAAACAAACAAAAAAATATCCAAGTTAATCAGGTTTTTCTGACACTTTGTTTGAGAGTGGAATATCTGTATTCAATCTCTTGTCTGCCCTACCTTTAAGGATCAAAGTGGGTTAACTTTTAAAATAATACATAGATATAATCATGGAAGAAAATCATAATAACAAAAGACCATGAGAAGAAGATATGATTAATATGAAGATGTATTCTGTGATCAGACTTCATCCATTGGGTCAGAACTTTATTTTTTAAAGTGTATTTTCAATATGTTTAAAATTTAAAATATTTAATTTTAAAAAATTAAAATCTAAAATGAAGATGTTTTTCATAAAAAAATAGTAGCTAGTGAAATGCTCTTAACGGCTCTGTGTTGCAAGCAGATACTCCTCTTTCAAAAAGGGTATTCCTATTATAATTATGCTTCATCTTTCCTCCCTCCCCAATACAGGAAGGTAGAAGATGAGGAAGTTAATAAAGACCAAATCTTACTGGAAAAAGAAGCTGAAGTAAGGATTTTACTTTTACTTAAAATATGTTTAATACTTCACAACAGATGCTTTTCTTTGTTTCTCCTCAAGAGAACAAGAGAAAAAAAGTGTCATGGGACCATGACTTTCAAACCACATCCCATCCATACACAGCCTGTTTCATTCTCAGCACATAAACACAGAAGAAAATAGTAACTTGTCAATTTATCTGGGACTACATATCAGCCTTGAATTCCAAAACTTATCACCTTCTGTTACCCATCTGGTTTCAAATGACCAAATAGCAATCTGCCAAATCCTTTCATCCATACTTCCATTACTACAACCGACACATCTTATTAATGTAGGTTGCTATATTTTTGATTTAGCTCTCCTAGAATAAGTAGTAAGAAATCAAAAATTAGACAGATGAGGATATTTGGACAAACTGTGACTATATGACCTTGTTAAGAACCATAAAATATGCTGTTGAAGTAAAGGTAATCACTGATGAGAATCAGATGGCGTAAAAAGTTGCATATGTCTTCTCCAATGCTTAACAATGATCTTGTCATACATAATGCCAAAATATACTCTTATATTATAAGAATGGATTACAGGAAGGCTTGGGCTTGTGTTCACCCTATTATCCCCTTCTCATCTCGTCTGGAAGCAAGATTAACTGCCACTTGCCATCACATCCAAACCTGGCAAACTGTGGTTAATATTAAATTATGGTTTGTTGGGGGGAAAAACCCCTCAAGTATTCAAACTACAGTTTATGGCACTGTCTTGTTTTTAGGGTTTTTATGACACCAGCCTGCAGCTAATGTAAAACAGAAGCAGACATTTCTAAATTTCTCACAGCTACATCATAAGAGGGACATGAAGGAGAGTTTGAATATGTAAGCCTACATGTGGCTTGTTCTTGCAGGGCTAAACAATGGTTTAATAGTACGTGTAAATCATTCCAATCTGTTTGACAGCTTTCATTTTGGTGAATCCAAAACACTGAACATGCACTGATCGCTGAGTATTATCCTGTCACTTGTTTAATGTTAAAAGAAATATTAATTACATTTGTTGTGGTCTTTGTGCAAGCACACGCATCTGAGGTCTGCACCTGCACAAAGCGTAAATGACATCTTTCTCATTTATGTTTCAATAGTATTTGGAGTGGCAAGCCTTAAGCAGTAGATTTAAGTTAATTAAGGCTGTAGTTCTATACTTGTGTTATTTCATTCCATTTGACTCCATAGAATTTGCTGGAGTTTCAGAGCAAGTATTTTAAGATGGCACTGTACATCAGTAATGAGAAGAGAGGTTTAGTCGGTTTGCTGTAAGTTACTGTTCTGCTGTATTCATTCTGGCTGTTTTGGTATGTTAATGACAGAGGATGGGAGGAAAGTAGCATGTTGTGTCTTTTCTTGTAACATACTGTAGAGAAGCCATGTTTTCAGAAGAAATACAATGGTAACAGTTTGTTTGTCTTTTTAGCTCCGTCGCATGCAGGAGATGATTGCCAGGATGCAAGCCCAGATGCAGATGCAGAGGCAGGGTGGTGAGGGAGACAGCGCTGTGACTCATGGGCATAAAGTTTAAATTATTTGGTAAGATTACTTTTTACAGAGAGCCTCATATGTATAACATTATCTCACGTAAGATTTTATTTATTTATTGCATTTTAAAGTATGTTCATGATTAAAAGCGGGGAAAAGGAGAGAGAAAAAGAAAAAAATAGTGCATGTGATAGGAATGTGGGCTAGGCATACTTAACATAAGATGATCTTATTTCCAAGAATATGTTTTCTTGAATTTGCCATGTATGAAAATGTATTTATGCATAGATAAAGCAGAAAAATCCTCTAACCATGGAGCAACAGATTGTTTTCACCCTAGGATATTTTTATAGAAAAGTCTGAATCCATTTCAGAAATTCTTATGGGAAGCCAAATTCTTTTAAAATAATAAAAATAATCTAAACTGTCACATCCTTTTCCAGAATCAAGTGAAATAAATGCAGGATCAAGTCTTCTAGTAACATTTAAAGTAGCCTTTCCCAACCTTTTTACTTTGGAGCAACCCTTGAAATAAGTCTCAAGGAATTCTTGCAGAAAAATTATTATATCTATAGCTCGAAAATGTTTCTTCTTTTATTCATGGTCTCTTACGGAACCGTAGTGACCTCTGAAAGAATCCTAGGGTCCCATGGAACCCTGATGGAGAATCTCTGATATAAAGCAATCAGATTTGTGACTGATCTTGAATTATGAAGTTATGGTGATTAAAACCTAACTGGAACAGGTAAATTAATATTGTTACATTTGGGAGAAAGATGGGATGTAAATATAAATGTATGCATATGTGTATGTATGTTACATTTGAAAGACTATTCCCTGATACCGCAGCTGATATTTTGACTTCTGCATTTAATAAGCAGATAGATCTATAATGTATGTACCTAGTATGTTCTTTGCCTGGTTTAAGAATGACAGAAATAAGGGCATCATTAAAGATGTTGCATAGAAGCCTGTCTCAAAATCTTTGGATACAAACAGAAAATCAAGGATCAAGATGTCTTGAGCGTGTTTTATACCACTAGGTAGGGAAACCATGTAGTCTTGAAGTGTTTCGTTTGTCATAGATACCATAACTGCTTTAATAGCTTCCATTTGCAAGGGAGCTGCCAGAGATTCTTTATTCCATACATCTAATTGTGACAGGGTTTAGCTTGAGGAAGAAAAATGCTGAGATCCAAATCATTACAGTACTCACCTTTTGCAGAATATGAATAAAACTGAAATTCCAGGGTATCTTTCAGTGTAGTACAAAGATTGTTCTGTGTGCCTTTAATCACTGGAGTAAAATTGCAGTTGTTATTTATGTAGTAACAACTGGCCTGGTCTCACTCTCTCAATAGCTTTGACACAAAACTGTTAATGCAAATTCTCCTTTGGATAACATTCAAGTCATACTTGATGTGATAAAAATTTGGGAGTAACAAGATGCAATTTAGTTTAGTTGCATTTTTGCCATATGTCCCAAATCTTTTTCCTTTTCAATCCTAAACATATTCCCTTGGGATGCATATGCTATAATTTCCTTTTGCATATAGATTTTATATCCATCCCATTCAATAAAAAGTATTGAAAAAGTAGAACCTTCATTAGGATAAACTTACAGTTGAGAGGCCAGCTGCACTTCAACTTATCAAATGTCAAACCTGAGATGGCATGAGAAGATCAAGAAAGCTAATACTATAGTCTGTTGAATCACGGTCCAAAACAATAGTGTTATGTGTATAAGATAGTGTCACATACTGGTAAGATCAGAAAATAAAAACAGTTTTATGTATGGACGAAAAAAGCATAGTCAGCCCCCGGGGTTAGGTGTGCAAGACCTCTGCAAAAGTGGAAGAAATGCAAATAAAAATAAAAGCCATGAACACGGGTTTTTACCTGAGAACATATCTTTAGCAATCTCTGAGTCCTCCAGTGCAACTTTATGGTCCACTTCTAGCAGAAGTAGACCATAGAACCATGCCAGAGGACCTAGAGATTCCTAGAGAGAACATATTTTTTTTCTGTGGCAGGGGCAAATACAGTAAGAATTTTTAATAAAAAAAAACCTGCAAATAATCAAATCCATGAATGCTGAACCCACAAAAGTGGATGGTTGACTATAATTTTTCTGTGAGATGCAAAATAGGGCACACATCTATAAACCTAACTGAGCATGTAGCCCTTAATTGTAGCACACACTAAGGAATTTAATTTATGAGGGAGAATATTCCTATGTAGAATTTGTGGGCTGATTTAGAATGAGGTGGCATGACATGAATGTAGATTTTTATGCTTATTTTATCAACTAAAAGCTTTGGCCAAAATGCAGCCTGGGAAGTTAATAGAAGAGTTGACGAACAAAGATCTTTCTTGATGGCATATTCATATAATGGGAAATCTGTATTGTTAATAAAAAGCTGCATTGAAATTTGTAGATTATGTGACAGAGGACATGAAAATGCAGAGGCATATGATAAGAATATATGTTTGCACCATTGTTTTCAGTTTGTCTCCTAGGAATATTTCTTTAAAGACACTTGATGATTCAGATGGTGTTTTCACGCTTAATTGAGAGATCAGAAACAATTTCTGATATGCCGATAATATTGCTTGGAGACAACTTAGATTATCTACAAATATGCTCAGTACGATGAGCCCTCTCCTTTTTGGGTTCAGCACTGATGGATTTTATTATTCATGGTTTATTTTTATTTTATTTATTTAAAAAAATATTACTTTATTCTTACTCTTCTCTGGGAATCTGTAGGTCCTCCACTGTGATTCTATGTCCACTTATGATGGAGGCGGACCATAGAATCATATTAGAGATTCCTAGAGAGAACACTTCTCTGAGCATAGCTAGGTCATCCAGGATGACTCTGTGGCCCACTTCCACCAGATTACCACAGTCTAAAAATAAATGTTAAGAAAACCAAGTGTATGATAATTAGCCAAAAATAAGCAACCTAAAAACTGTAATTGAATGTTCAAAATGAAAGTGAGGGCCCTATTTACACATATAAATATTTGAGCAGTGAGATTATGATCATATAATGTTAGAACAGAGATGGCCCAGTGTAGCTTTTTAAAGATGAAAAATGTAAAGTGAAACAGAATGTTCAAAGTATCCTTAAGAATGTGCAGTGTATAGGGTTGTATATTCTCAGTTCCACTGTATGGCACAGAATTAAGGATTTACAGGATAGGGGACTCCCCTGTAAGAAAAGATAGAACCATTTGAAATAGAAAATTATTATAAGATGTTGAGAATTTCAGTTTCTAAAACTAGTATATTTTAGTCATATGGGTATTAATTAAGAAATAAAATAATACAGAATTCATAGCTAATTATTCAAGGCAAATTAAATAGGAAAAGAAATATAGTAAAAAAATTATAGCTGAAAAACTTTGACAAATGGTTTTGATCTGGTGCAGTATCTTTGTTTAGAATAACAATATCAATAGACAGTTTTGCCATTATGATGTCCTGCCTCTGGTAGATGAAGAAACAAATGATAGCATAGGGACTGTTTTGGCTTCCCTTCTCCCTTAATAAAGGACCAAATGAGACAAGTGTAATAAACATGCAGTATCTTATATATTGGGAGCCAGCATGGTATAGTGGTTTTAGCATTATACTACAACGCTGAAGAGCAGGGTTCAGTTCTCTGCTCAGCCATAGAGACCTCGGACACATCACATACACTCACACCCAGAAAACTTTGTGATAGATTTGCCTTAGAGTCGCCATAAGTTGGAAATGACTTGAAAGCACACAACATGTTACGTGTCATTGGCTCTGAAACCATGCCAAATCACAGCCCGCATGCGGAGGCAGTCTTTAATTGAAATGAGAAAGACATGATGCACAGAGTACGTAAACAAGAGGAAAATTTAAGGTTGCAGAAAATTAGAGTCTCTTCCTTTACTATATTACAATAAATTTCAAGGAGAAAGGGATTCAGTAACTCTACAAATTTCTCTACTGCTGACTAAAACTTAAATCCAATTATTACTCCTAACTGGAGTAGACCCATTAAATCAATAAGAACTAGGTAAGGCAACACTTAAGTTACTTCCATCAGTTGAGTGATTCTGCTCCAGTTCAAACTAACAATTGAATTTAGGTTGAAGATTGAGCAAATACTTTTTGTTTTGTTTTTGGACAATGGAATAAACACAACTATATTGGACTATTGGTTCATCCAAGTAAATAAAGTAATAGTCATAGACTCCTTGTTATGACAAAAAGTAGCTATACATTATGAAGAATGAAGAGACTCTTAAGACTCATAAGACTCTTATGAAGAGTCCTATGGCTGTATCACTTTTAAGTTGTCATACATACAGAGCATCAGTGTGGTGTAGTGTTGAACTAGGACTTCAGGAGACCAGAGTTCAAATCCAGCTCAACCATGGGTGCACTGGGTGACCTTGGACAAATTGCACTTCCTCCGCACCAAATCTTGCCAAGAAAATCCTGTGATAGGTTCAACTTAGATTTGCTATAAGTTGAAAACAACTTGAAGGCATATAAGAACAGTGCTGTTTTCTAAATTAAGCCATGTTGGAAGCCAATGGATGTGGAAACTGCAGCTTCATAGATCTGTGGCAGAGAAGCTGAATCATTGTTCTTTCCTAAATTCATATTTTCTTTACATCTTGTTTTCAAATTCTAAACATGGTTTGTTCAATATTAGTGTTTTAACATTTTCCTTTCTGCAGATACCATCATTAAATGAAGCCATCTGAGGTGTGAGGCAGTGGCATATTTTACAGTAAGAGATGCTCCTTATCCCAGTGTGAGTCGGAAGATTATTTGCATTCATCACAAAAGTACATTGTGGTCATTTTTATAATGCCTACTTTGTAAACAACTGACCTGGTCAATATTTTAATGTTACAATGTTGCTTGGTGATTTATTAACTTTGATAGTGTACTCTTTTACTGAACTTTTTAAAACTTATCCTAGTTACACAAATATTCCAGATGTTTCTTAACTTGATACTATTCATGTAAAGATGTGGATTACTACCATTATTTTGTGTTTCTTTGTTTGCACTGAAGGAATCACTGATTTTGACCACAGTCCCAAAGGTCCAAAATCTGCATATGTGCTTTGCATTTCCTCTGTAGCTTTTCTTGATAGCCTAATTGTCTAGTTTGTGTGCACATGCAACAACAACAAAACAAAACAACCGAAACACTTTAAACCATTATCTCCAGAAATACCAAATTTGTTTGTTCACATGATTGTTCAATATTAGCTACTTTTGCTGCAGAAAACTATAAAGAGGGTCAGGAGTGAGCATTTGGGCCTTGGGACAGAGTCTTTGGTTGTAGGCTATCCAGCAACAATGCAAGGAAAAAATGTAATTTTTTTCTAGTGCCATTCTTCTTACATTTAATAATAGTAGTCCTGTGTGCCTCTAAACTCCCCTGAGCTGCTCTGCATTTCCGTGGTTGTAGTGTCATTTTACCAGATTGCTACTACGCATACAATATTTTGTGTCTTAACTAAAGAAGAGAAAAAGTCATAACTTTTAAAGGCATGGTATAACTTAGGAAGCAATTTCTGTCATATCTTCAGGGCTATATATTTTTGTATACTTGACCTTTTAAAAAGTTAGACCAAAAGACACCCTCAGGCATATGTTGCTCTGGGAGAGCAGATTTTGCCCTAGTCATAAAATGGGTACTACTAGTTGGCTCCATCATACTCAGGCACTGGCATTTGTACTGTGGGGAAAGAGAGTGACTTTAACTCTCAAGTTGTTTAGTCTTCCATCTTCAGTAACACACAGAATACCTGGGAGTACAGGTTGTGTGCTGATGTCCTTCTCCTGGTCAGTGTTACATACTGATTGTTTTCTGATAATGTTTTATGTCTTTATATTATATTTTGACAACTATTCTGGAAAATAAAGGAAGCCTGTGCTTCTTCCTTAAGTCTGCGACAAACCAAGTTAATGGTAGTTCATACAGAATAAGCCCTAAGGACTTACTTTTTAAACAAATAGCAGTAACTTTAATTCTAAAAGAATTACCATTTAAATGTTGCTTCTGAATACACTGCAGATACACACACACACACACCAATATCTATATCCATCTATCTCAAAAGTGAAAAACAGTTTATGTGAAGTGACCCTGCTTAATCATTACGTTATTTTTCTTTAGAAGTGTAATAATTACCCTAAATGTCACACCTGTGTGTTTGCCATTTAAGACATGCTTCATTTTTCATTTTCTTTGTGGCAGTAAAAGCCACTTGTTGTGGATGAGGCTCATACTGCCATAAGTAATTAAACATTGATCATACTGTAGAGCTGAAATAAGGAGAGGTTCCTAACTTGCTAGCGGTTTTATTTTTTAATGTTTGCCTATTTTTCAAGTGTCTGACTTTATCATTGCTATTGTAGAATTTTAGTTAAAACGGTTTACAACTCAGTGCCAAAAAACTGAACATGGGTACTCAGAGCATGACCCCATATCTAATATTTTGCTATGTAGACTTCCTTTTATGTACTGAATCCTCACTTCCATAAACTGTTATTTGAGTTCCTCATTACTGTCACTTGAAACTTAAAAATAAGCAAAGCCTGAAGCTCAGATAATTGCTCTGTGCTTTAGTTTCTGAGCTTGCCTCAGAAGTTGTCATAGCTGACCCTCCTTTTTTATGCATGGAAAAAAATCTTTCTAATATAGAATTCATAGTAAAGATAATAGAAATGTAACAACAAATGGAGTTGGACCCAGATAGGGTTGTGGAAGAGATGGCTATCAGGCAAAGGCTTTGAAGCAGACAAGATAACCATCTTTACTAATTGCCCATTTCCCCAGTTGTCTCTCATGTCACATCACACTGTCCAAGCAAGTCTCAAACCTTCCAGAACAGATTTTTAGTAGGCACATGGACCTCTAGGGAGAAGGGAATTGGTACAAACTTCCAGCCCAGAGTGTTCAGTGACTGCAGTTCTGCTCGCTGATCTCTGGATTTAACTCCGAAGTTTTCATACACTTGGCAGAGACAGTAAAACTTGTATTAAAGTTTTCCAAACTATTACAAAAGCAGATCATAAATGGAATGAAGTGTTTGTCTATATCTTTATCTTCCTCGTTTCCTCAAAAGTAGCCACTACAATCTTTTTGTGCCCTACATCAAATCGCATATACATAAAAGGGGTAAGTTATGCTACTTGTTTTGAACACACTTTAGAACCTCTCATTTGTCAGAATCATGTTAGAACTGGTATTAGTATTCTGTGTATGAGTTTATTACTATAATAAACCATACAGCACTGGTTTAATTTGCTAATTGTAGGAAAACTGTGAAAACCGAATGTGTGTACCCAATTATTAGTAGAAACATAGCCCTATGTTTATCTCTGTTTTCACTGAATATCTAAGAAACTCCTACACATTTTGGACTAATACGTACCTCTGCATGTGTATCTTGGTTGCTGTGATTAGACCTTCATTACATACTACGGTCTTTGCCTGTGGAATTGTATTTTGAAATGTCTTGGCTTTTTATGTTAGCTTGTAACTGTCCAAATGTTTAAAGATACTAAACATTTATGAATTGTTCCTTTGAATTTATCTTTTGATTTAAAGTTTTAAGATATTTTTAACAAAGTAAGGCTTAAGTTCAGTGGGACTGATCAGTATCTTCTCTGTGCCTGGCATAGTGCTGAAAACCTGTTTGTACCTTTTCTCTGCAGTGAGCTGCATTCTAATATTTAGCATTGAAGAAAAGTAGAAACAACTGGTTTTTTTCAGGTGTTCTTCAACTTTAACAAACATAGTTGGTATCAGAATAGCTTCAGTCCTCCTTCAGGATACTTGCCAGTCTACGGAGAAGTCCAAACACTTTTCTTTCATAAAAATTAACATAGTCACAATTTTAAGAGTATATTATTAACACTTTTACTATTTTGTATTGGGATATTCAAAAGGGCTAATTTTGTATAAGACAATATTACTATAAAATTGGTTTCTTCTACTCTCAACATTAGCCAGGACTATTAATAAACATAAGATAATATAATGAGTGTGTCTGCTGAATTCTTTGGACAGCTACTAGCAGGTAAGATGTGAAAAATATCCTTCTAATTAAGTTAAAAGGTGGCTTTTTGTAAATAATATTGATGACAATGTGAGATAAGGTAATTCATTCTCTGTTTCAGAATGCAACATTTACCTGTATCTTAAAAAAAACTATCAAAATGTCAGTTTATTTAATGGATTTTGAAACACTGGGGTCTGTCACATTCTAAGATGTCCCTTTTATTCAACGTATTGCTACTGCCTTACCCTGTATTATCAAACATGATGCATTTCAACTGTACTACAAAGAAACTTCCTCATTATCTTTGATTTGGCAGTAAGTAGGCATAGGTTTTAGCTGAGGTGCCAAAGTCCAGCCTAACATGGAAATGTAATGGGTGCCTTTCCCAACCCACCTTGCCTTGGTCTAGAGATCTGCACAACCAAGGTCGTTTCCCTCTTCCAGGAACAAAATGTGCATGCATTATCTGTGTTTTCTGCAGTGGAAGGAGGACCTCCTCCCATAAGAAGAAACAACTCACTTGTGGATGTGTTCCAGCCACTGCTGAAAAAAAGCATATTACAATAAGAACCAGCATTCCTTTCAGCTTAGGTCTAGAAGGAACAAGAGTTTAAAAAAAAAAATCATTGCCTTTTCTTTTAGTGGATCAATATCTTTAAAATCAATATCTTCAGTTCTTTACCTTGGGTATCACCTATGCCTTGTTGCATGAGGAGATTTGCAGTCACATGATACAGTTTTCCCGTCTTCTCTTTGCCCTGAAAAATGTGCTCTGGAGCAGATTTTGAGGGAGTATAGGAAGCTACAGGAGGGAGATAGAATCTATTTTGCTGGAAGATAGTGTTTTGCTATTGGGTGGATTCCTTTGGATATTACCCCACATCCACTAGTCAGTGTGACCACCTGTTTCTATTCAGCAACTGAGTCAGTGACTCAGCTCTATTTAGGACTAGAATTTATGTGTATGCCTGAGTCTCAAAGCATCCAGTCTCCTTCAGGCACAATGCTTATCAAATTCCTATTGATCTTTAATAAACACTTGATCTAAAATATTTCTAGTTTTGATTTCATTCTTCACAGTTTCATCAATAATCAAGAAACTAAAACTACAATGTATTAAAAAGCAGTGAACTCCCAATCAGTACAGAATTATGACATTGAAAAGCCACTTAACAGCTCAAACAGGTATATTTACTGAAAAGGTAAATAACCATATATTTCATGGGATTCAATACAAATAAACATACTTTCTTTACCTTGGTCTATGCATCACACACATATCAGCAAACAATTCTGTTTCAGATGCTTCTGTTTAGAGCTTTGGCAGTAGCCCTTGGACTTCCCTTCATCCAAACCTCAAACCTGTTCCTGGTGATGCCAATGAAAAAAAACCAAAGAGACCAGAATTTTACATATTGTCATGAAAGACATCCAGAGCAGTGATGCTTAACCTTTCATCCTCCAGCTTCAGCTGCCAGAAGTTGAAGCCAGTATAGCCAGTGTACAGGAATTCTGGGAGCTCAAACATCTGGAGGTTAAGAATAATTGATCTTGAGTGATTGTCCATAGACCAAAGAATCCTTTCTGGATAGCATGGAGGAATGATCCACTCGTTCATGGGCAATCTTGGCAAATCTCCTATACTTTATCTTTGCAAAGGATTTCCCTTTCCTTCCCTCCCATATGAAACGTATTTCTTGAAAACGAAATATCAACCTCGAAAAGATTTCAGGGCAGCTTACAAATAAAATTATTTTTTTATTTATTTTAGAAATAAAAATATTTTATTATTTTATTTATTTCATTTGCATGCCTCCTTTCTCCTAGAGTGGCTAGATGACTATCAGAGACAGTAAAAAAAACTTCCACAATAAAATTTATAAACAATTGAAATTGCCACATAAAACAGTTCAAAATCACTTAAAAGACATACAAAAGTTTTAAAAATAAATAAAACACTCTCATAATAAGAAGCTTTCCTTCTTATTCAATTAAAAGCTGGCTTAAACAAAAAGGTCTGTGCTAGTAAAAGGAAAGCAGGGAGGGAGCTAGCCTAGCCTCCTACAGAAGGTAATTCCAGAGGGTGGGAGCAGCCACTAAGAGGGCTCTCTCCCATGTCTGCACCATCTGAGCCTGTGATGGTTATGGGACTCAGAGACAGCCTTCCCCTGTAGATCTGAGAACTTTGGCTTGTTCATGTGGGGAGATGCAATCTTTCAGACAGTCTGGTCCTAAGCTGTATAGGGCTTTATAGGTCATGACTAGCACTTTGAATTGTGCCTAAAAAAGAACTGGTAGCCAGTGAAGCTGTTTTAATGAGGGAGTTATAAGCTCCCTAAAACTGGTCCTGGCCAGCATTCTGGCCACAGCAGTTTGAACTTGGAAGTTTCCAATCAGTTTCCAAAGACAGCCCCATGTACGGTGTTTTACAGTAGTCCAAACAAGATGTAATCAAGACATGTTTCATTGTAGCCAGATCTGACTTCTCAAGGAATGGGCACAGCTAGCACACTAGCTTTAGCTGTGCAAATACAGTGGCCCCTCGACTTTCACAAGGGTTTGGGGCACAGAACCCTCACAGAAGACAAAAAATACCATGAATAACTACCTCCCCCAGTGAGCTTTCTCCCCTCCCTCCTCCTTTCTGCAGGTGGCTGGGCAGAAAGGAGAGTGCAGGGGAAACCTTTCCCCTTCAGTCTGGTGCCTGTCACCAGCGCAGGCTTTTTCTTCCTGCAGCCTGCGCAGGCAAGTGGCAGGAGAGGGGAAGGGACAGGAGGTCTTTCCCCCTGCACTCTCCTGCCTGCCAATACCAGTGCAGGCTTCCTTACTTCTCTGTGCCCACGTGGGTGAGGGCAGGGGAGGGGAGGGCAGGGGAGGGTAAGGGAGGTCTTTCCCCATGCACTTTCCTGCCTGCCAACCCCAGCAGGGGCTTCGTTTTATCTGTGCATGGGCAAGGGACAGGGGAGTGGAGGGAAGATTTTTCAGCCTGCACTCTCATGCCTGCTAACCATGTGGGCAATGGGCACAAAACTGGAGGGAAGGAAGATCTTTCCCCCTGCATTCTCCTGCATTTTGCCCACACACACTGCTTTCTTTCTGTGCACCCATGAGGCAATAGGCTGGAGAGTTAAGGGGAAAGTCTTGCTTGCCCAGGAAACTTTCCCCCTCCCGTTCACTTGCTTTTTGCCAAGGTAGTGCAGTTGGCCAAAAGGCCAGGGAATGGGAGGGGGAGAATGGCGTGGAGGCAAGCAGGCACCTCGCAAATAATCAGCCTCACAAAGGTCAAACTCACAAATGTGTGAGGAGGACTATATAGTCCTGCCCACTGCTGAAATCTGGGCATCCAGTTTCAGAGTTCAGTCCAGGAGAACACTCAAGCAATAAGATTGAGATTTCAGGGGATTTCAGAGATTTTTAGCACAGGTGGAATCTCTAATCCCTTTGACTGACCAGGAGCACCCCTGCCTTGTCAGGATTAAATTTCAATCTCTTTACCCATCAGATGGTTCAGTACCGAGGCCACTTCCTTGGACCAATACACTGGTTCAGTAGTGAGCTTCCTTGAAATCAGATGAAAACAAAAAATTGAGTTGGGTGTCATCAGCATATTGGTGACATCAAACCCCAAAACTCCAGTTTCATGTAGATGTGAAACAGCATGGGGTACAATATGGAACCCTGAGGGACATCACATATCAGTAGCCAGAACTTCAAACAGGAGTCTCTAAGAAAGACCAGAAACACTGCATAGCAGTGCCCCAGATTCCCATTCCAGAAAGGCAGCCTAGAAGAATACCATGATCAATGGTACTGAAAGCCACTGAGAAGTCCAACAGAACCAATAGTGACACACTCCCCAGTCCAGCTTCCTGCATGGGTCATCCACTAAAGTGACCAAAACCATCTCCATCTCCTAACCAGGCCTGAAGCCAGATTAAAATGGATCTAGATAATCCATTTTATCCAGAAATCCCTGGAGTTAGAAGGCTATCACACCTTGTCCAAAACCTTGTCAGAACCTTGCCCAAAAATGGAATGTTAGAGACTGCTCAATTATTCAGAGGGGTGGGCTATAGGGAGGCCTTTTTTTGTAATGACATCACCACAGTCTCTTTTAAGCAGGATGGAAATCTCCCTTGTTGCAGTGAGGCATTCACTATTTGTCTTATCCATTTAGCAAATTCCTTTCTAGCTGCTTTCATAAGCCAGGAAGGGCAAAGATCCAGGATACATATGGTAGCTCTCCCTCTCCAAAGATTCTCAAGCTGCACAAACTGAAATGTATCAAATAATAAAGGACAAGGACAAGCAGGCATCAAGATTACATCCACTGGACTTGTTTTAAATGCAGCATTCAAGTCAGAACAGATTTGAGCAATTCTGTCTGCAAAGTGTCTTGCAAATTCATCACAGTGGGAGGTTAAGTGGTCTTTGTTTTCTTCTTGTGAGCCAGAGTGTAAAAGGTCATTTCCACACTACACTGTTATAGTGCTATTATTTTACTTTCAAATCTTACGGAATCCTGAGCACTCAAGACAGTTTTGCTGGATGACACTGTTGGGGAAAATTGAAAAAAATATTTGAATATTGAGAGACTTTGGTAATGAGACTCTCAATCAGCAGAGTATTTTAGTAATTGCACAAAATGGAAGTTGAACAGATCAACAGTCCCACTTCTGTAACTCCACCCCAAACACACTTAATCTAGCTCAAAATAAACACGAAAACAGTTTGGTTAAAAATATAAGAGTTTACTCACAAAATCTTGTACATAGTCTATACAGGTTCAATTCTTGAAGAAGGTAGGAAGAAAATTAAGCACTCACATGCTTGCTGACAATAATCCCTGTTGGGAGATCTCAGAGCATGCTTTCAGGACAAAAGGCGAAGACAAAAGGGGGAGTAAATGACAAGAGAACCTTTTTAAAAACAAAGAATGTGTACGTGCTGGAGGAAGAGGTGTTAACTAACAAACAGGAAGTTCTCTCTAGGCTATCTCTCTATGCTTACAATAGACATGCAAATAAACTAGCCAGTTAATTAAGCATGCAAAGATTGCCACTCCCAACAGACACTGTGCAGATGTAACAATGACAGAGAAGTATAATTGTTTTGCTGCCACTGTCACCACGACATAGGCCTTCCAATGAGTTCTTGCCTGTGTTCAGTCAGGCTTACTCCAATTCTTCAGCCATCATCACTTCAGTCTCCATTCCACTTGTTTCAGTATTGCCAGCCCCCTGGTGAATCAGGAGGTTTGCTTGACTCTACTTCATGGGAGAGGATACTTAGGGACAATCATGTTCACCACCCTGTTCATTTCCCTATTGCGGAAATAAGCCAGGGCTTTGACAGGATTGCCTGCTAAGACAACAGGGAAGTTCCCAAGAGCTGTCAAGAATCCATCTAGATCCATAAGTCTCCTGGGGTGGACCATCTTAATCAGCCCACCACCCCTGCAAAGGCTTGAAGTCCTAGTGAGTCTAAATCCCACCAAGTCCTAGTGAGTCTAAATCCCATCATGATCAGTCCATGACAACAAAACTACAGAAAGCTCCTCCACATGCAGATCACTGTCATTCCACCCAGAACAAAAAAACAGGTCCAGAGTGTGTCCTGCAGAATGGGTGGTGTCAGATATTACTTGAGACAGAACATGGTTGTCAGGATGGCATGAAGTCCTGAGCCACTCCTGACAGAGTAGTCTCCACATGAATGTTGAAATCCCTCAGTACAACAAGTCCAGTTCAGCCAGTTCAGGAAATCTTGAGCAGCAGGATGGGTGGTACACCAACAGAATCCCTATTCTCTCTGGCCACTCACCTTCAAAAAAACAAACTTGCACCCGGCAGACTATGGAACAGGGCACCTGTGGGGGAGATGAAATCCCAGGAGGCCACAGCAGCTCCACCTCTCCACCCCGCAAGTTCTTGCCCGCTGCTGTACAGAGAACCTAGGTGGACAAAACTGGGAGAGGTTGATCCCCCAGCTTCAGCCAACCAGGTCTCCATAATACAAGCCAGGTCCGCATACTTGTCCAGAATCAAGGACATTTTTCCATTCAATGACCTGGCATTGAGCAGCAGCATTTTCAGTCCAGGAGTCCTGTTGCCAAGTCTATTCAAACTATTTGAAGTGGGGAACAGTTTGGAGGTAACCAACATCCTCTAGCTCTCCCTTATACCATAATAATAGGACTCATACCATGCCTTATCTTCTGCCCATTGTTGTTGCAATGGCTGCTCCCTGAGCAGCTTGCCCTCCCATGCTCTCCATTCAACTTTTTCTTTTGCCAGCAAGCAGGTTGTTTTTTTTTTAAAAAAAAATAACTTGCTTGCAGGCTTGGTGGTCCAGCAAAATACCAAGGTTAGTGGTATACAAAAACCACTGAGAGGTCCAGGAAAATCAACAGGGTAGCATTCCACTAGAGTATGTCATCAATCAGAGCAATTAACCCCTTTGCAGTACCATACCCTGGCATGAAACAAGAATGAAATGGGTCGAGATAATCTCTTCCCTTAAAAAAAAAAGCATGAAGTTCCCCAGCCACCAAACACTGAAGCACCTTGCCAAAATGGGGATATTTATAATAGGACAGTAGTTCTCCTATACTTCTGTGTCCTGGGAGGTCCTTATCCTGCTCAGCCATTTGTGTTCCTATCTAGGTTATTTAATATTAAGCCCTTGCTTTCCCTGGACTCTAATATTAAAGAGTCAAACAAATGTTTACAGAATCCTTAAGCACATTTTTTTTTTAAATTTAAGAATGTGTTTAATTTAACCTAGATACAGATGAGGTAATCTTGTGCAAACTTGCAGTAATGGAAAAACTAATTCCAATGTCGCAATTTTTTTAGGCCTCTCTCTCTTGTAACACAGGGAAACATTTTATCAGGGAAACCTTTTCCTGAGTTAGCAAATAACTGTATATGGCTCCCTTTATTTATTTTAAATTAAATAAAATTATTTTTACACTGAGACCCTCTGGGGGCTGCATGGACTTCCAAATACTTCAAAGATACAGAAGTTCCAAAAAGCCCACTTCTAATTTTGAGAAATAGATGCCCTTTTTAGTGTTAAGTGGTGTTGGAAGACCCTGCAACCTATTTAAAAGGTGACTCCAGGAAACTTCCAAGATGGACCATTCATTCCCTTTTTCCAGAAAAAAGGAGCAGCCTGGGAGATTTTGGGAGGCATAAAAATAGCTGAATGGGGGAGGCTGTATGCTAGCATGATGAAGTGATTTGACAATGGCCCTGGAGAGCAGAGTTCAATTCTCTACTCAGTCATGGAAACCCAGTGGGTGAGCTTGGGTGCATCACACACTCTCAACTCCAGAAACCCTGTGATATGTTCGCCTTAGGGTCACCATAAGTCAGAAATGACTTGGGCACACAACAACAACAAGCTGCATGCAGCCTCAGGACAACACTCTGTCCATCCCTACTATATAGTGTATGCATGTATCTAAGATACCTCAATGGGACTGTTGAACTCAATGGAACCTCTAAATAGACATAACTAGAATTGCATTGTAAAAAGTCATTTGGGGATAGAGTTGTTTAACAGATAGTTGTAGTTAAACAGATATATACCTCAGTTTAAAATAGATGTATTCTCAAACTTTATTTCTTTAATAGAAACTTTGGTACCAGAGGTAGAAAGAACATAGAAAGAACAGAGATAAGATTCCTACACCACAAAAAGAAAGACCAATTTAACATCTTTCATCAAACTTTCTATTCAAAACTAACATACACATATGAAATGAAACCACCAGGTAAGCCCTGCATAAGTAAACGAAAACATTTTGAATCTTCTAGAGACCCCTTGAAATCTTCTTCCAAAAAGTGTTCTGGGGTAGTTTTTTTTTCCTCTTTTCTTTCAACAGTCTCCACTTTTTTTTTTTTCATGATTTCCATTTTGGTGGTGAAACTTATAGAGCTATGCTTTTTCAATATGCCAGGGATAGCTAGTGAGGCAGACTGTTTTCCCATTTTCTTTATGTTTTGCTCTTCACAAATGCTCAGTAAATGATTCTGTAAGCAGTTGTTTATCTTGACTGTTGTATGTAAATACACACAGCCACAGTAAGATCACCTAGAATAGAATCCCACTTTTTCCCAGGTCAAGCTTTATTGTATTGTTTACTGTAGCCACACTGCTGCAATTCAACACCGAAAGCCTCTCTTTCTCCAGCCTTCTTTCACCATCCTCCCAATATCAACACTGAAAAAAAAAAACACCTTCCAGCTGGACAGATGACAAGAAAAGAAGAGGCTAGGCTGGACTTGCAAAACAACTGGGTAAAAAGAAGCTTCTTTGTCAGAAGCTTTGTTAATCAAGATATGCCTATATTTATATAGAATAGCCAATTCCTACTCCCCTGCTTTACTGTGAAAACTGTCTGAGGGTGCTCTTAAACATACATTCAAAACAGGAGAGAAACATGAGTAAACAACAGGATTTGCAAACAATTTCATTTGGTTTAAAAGCCTGGGAAAGTAACACTAAGAAATTCCTTACCTGGCACTAAGAATCCAGGTTCTAGATGAACTTCCATAGTGAGAGCATTCTGAGATGAAGTGCTGCAACCAAGAACTTCATCTCTACAGTCATCACTATGCTCACTTTAGACGGTCTGGAAATTCGAGGAAGACCTTTCAAAGATGTTCAAGGCTCATAATGGAATAGGTGTTTAGACGTATGTATAGTAACGGGGACACAAGTGTAGGAAATACTGAATTGTATCCACAGTAGAGCAAGTCAGAATTTCAATGTAGACAACAGGGCCCACAACAAAAGAAGGGGAGCCAGGCACTCCAATGGGTGGAAGAGCTCAATATTGACTTGAGAGAAATACTGGTACAGGGAAGGCCACTTCATTTTGGTCATTTGTGGTACTCAGTAACATCAGACAAATGCGTTCTTGGAGTAGTATCAGAGTGTTACCGAATATTCAGTTTTCGAAAAGACGGAAAGGAAGATATCTTCCATTATCAATATCAGAAGATGTGATGAAAAGAAAAGAAAAAGGGAAAAACATTTCAGCAAGAGATTCATCATCTGCTAGAACTAGGAACTGTAAAGAATGTATATTAGAATTTTTTAAAAAATCAAGGATATTAATTTAATATTTTTCATGGTGCCCAGTCAGACCAGTTCTGGATCTGAAATACCCAAATAGCTTTGTTCAATATCACAAATTCAAGATAAGAGACTTTGCAAACTATTTTAGACAACTTGGAGTTACAGGACTATTTACTTTCAAAAGAAGCTTACCTGCATGTTCCTATGAATGCAATAAGCAAGAAATACCTCAGACTGAAACATGACAGCCATCACTCAGTTCAGAGCCTTCCCTTTTGTTTAGCATCTAGGAGTGTTCACCAAGGTGTTGGTGCCAATAACAGCTTACCTAAGACAACAAGAAATCTAATTGTTCCCATATGTGGACAACATCTTGATAAAAGCAGGAAGCAGAATGTAGGCTGAGCCAGATCTCAGGATAACACTGAATTCTTTAGAACACAATATAGATTTTGAATAAAGTACAAAGGAGTCACCTACAGGCAACAAGGACTCTAACTTATTTAGGAGCACAGAGAAACACAGAGAAGAACTGTGTATTTTTTTTTACCAGGAAAGAAAAGGAAAAATAAAAGAAGTCATATCAAAAGTACATGAAACAAATTTGGCAGATTTAATGGCTCTAGTAAAAGTATTAGGAATGATAATATCCAAAGTTCTGCTAGTTCTTCGGGTAAGGTTCAATACAAGAGCCTTACAATTTTTCTTAAGGCATCATCAAAGCTCCATAATGAAAAAGTTACTTTACAATTTAACTTTACCAGTCCAAGTAAAAGAAGCTTTAAAATAGTGCATCAGCAACAAAGCATTGAACAAAGGCATTTTGTCCCTTCCAAAGAGGAAACTAACAGTTATAACAGATATGAGCCTTTATGATTGGGGAACACATTGCAATGGCTAGTCCTTACAGGATAAAATCAGAGAGAAAACTCAGTATCATTTTTGGGGGGAGATGAGAGCTGTCAGGCTAGCATTAGTAGAGTTCAGACCAATGATAGAGAATCAGAATATTCAGATCTGCACAGAAAACATGTCAGTGAAGGCATACCTCTCCAGCCAAGGAGAATATTGTTGTTAGCAACTGATGAAGGAATCAAACACAACCAGTAATTCTCTAGAACTGCCCACTTTTTTGTCCAAACTGAGTATACCCTCTAGAAAGTGGCATTCTCTAGATGTGAGAAAAGGGACAAAACTGTATATACAAAGAACAAAGGCGCTTAGGCATACAGATGCCTTGCTTCTTTTTACCCAAGACTTTTGCTCACAGAGCTTCAAAGTTAATCTTATCCACTTGGGAAAAAAGGTTGCATTTATTTATGTTATGACTATGCTAATACACTGGGGTCACAGCATGTCTGGTTACCTTTCAAGATCTGTGGCAATGACCACAGCATTCAGAGTAGCTGCATCATTAGAAGAGATTTGTAGAGTTACAAGACAGAAGGAACCGTCAACATTTATTAGGCACTGTATAGTTGATAAATTCAAGTTAGGACAAGCAGAACTTGGGAGAACTGTCCTGCAAACAGTGCTACAAGAAAATAGCAGCCAGTCTCACTCTTGAGACAGAAGCTTGGGTATATCCCACTTGTGGATTGCTCCTTCAGTCTGAGAAAGAGATACCTATCATGAACTGCCATTCTAGGAAAGCTGAAGGAACATTCCAACCCTACCCAGGGAAAGCATTTTTTAAAAATCCACTTTCTTCTCCTGCTTCTGTCTGCTTTTTGAGTCTAATGTGCTACGTGATAGTCAGAAGGCTATCTAATTACACTGAGGAGGGAGACAAAGTAGTCAATGGATGAAAAAGATTTAGAAGTCTGGGTCTCCTGCCTCAATCAGCTGGCACAAAGGAAGAACCCACTACTTGTGGATTGCTCCTTCAGTCCTGCTAGAATTCACAGTAGGAATCAACCTCTCAATCTCCTACTTGTTCAAGTAGAATAATTGTGAAGTCTGCCTGCAGTAGAGCTGCCCCTGTTGCAAGTCTGTGATAGGATGCTGAAAGAAATTAGTAACAGTTGGGGCTGAGCTACTGAGGCTGGCTGCTCTTTTAAATACCCAGTTGAAATGGTCCTATTATCACACATTACACTGACAACATCAGTTTCAACAGAGATAGATATAAGATACATGTGAAAAGCCTCTAAACTAAATGTTAAGTCAACAGTGTGCTGTGACAGCAAGAAGTGTCACAATTCTAGGCTGCATCAGCAGGACTATAGTGTCCATATCAACTGAAATAATGGTATCATTCTATTCTATTCTAGTCAGACCTCACCTGGAATATTGAGCCCAGTTTTGAGTACCACAGTTCAAGAAGGGTACAGACAAACCAGAATATATCCAGAGGAGGCAAACAAGTTGGTAAAAAGTATGGAAACCAAGCCCTGTGATGAACAGTTTAGGGAGATGGGAATGTTTAGCCTTGACAATACAAGGTAGAAAGCTGATATGAGAGCTATTTTTACATTTTTGGAGTGAAATGTAGAAGATGTAGCAAGCTTGTTTCCTGCTGCTCCAGAGACTAGAATGCAAACTAGTGCATTTAAACTGTAAGGGGAAAAAAAGATTTCAGATGGTAAGAGCTGTTTGACAGTATAACAGACCTCGTCAGAGGGTGGTGGACTCTCCTTGGAGGTCTTTAAACAGGGGTTGGGTTCTATCTTTCAAGAGCATTTTACAGTCCTCCCTCCACATTCATATGTTTTGATCTTTGTGAACTTGGTTATTCACGAGATGCCTGCTTACCTCCCCACCATTCTCCCTCTCTCATTCCCCTGCCTTTTACTTGGGCGCGTATGTCTTCCTTCCACAGATCTGGGCAAATGGCAAGCGAATGAGAGGGGGGAGCCCCATGCACATTCCTTCTCTGGTAGGATCGCTGCCCCTCCCATTTATTTGTCTATCACTCAGGTGCCTGGAAGATAGTGTGCCTGGGAGAAACACAAAGGACAGCACACATGCACACCTCCTCTGGGCATGTGGCTGCCCCCTCCCATTTGCTTGTCTATTGCCTGAGCACCTGGAAGGAAGGCAGCACAACCAGGGAAAATGCAAGCAAATGGGGGGAGCACTCTTTGGGGGGGGGAGTTATTTGCGCTTTTTTTTTTTTTACTTTCACAAGAGTTCTGCACCCTCACAAAAGTTGAGGGGCCACTGTACTTCTGTTTTTCTGCGGGGGATTGGACTAGATGAGCTTTCTTGTCCCTTCTGATTCTATGATTCTACACATGTTCCATCTGCTTAATAAAATTAAACAAAAGGAAAACTATTGAGATACCATTATGTTAATCATGGACCAAACAGGTAAATTCTCATTCTATATAGTGTTTCACTTTCGTACATTGAACAGACAATTGCATATAAATCTGATGCAATAGTCAAATTCTTTCATAGTTTGTGTTTGATCAACAGGGAAAAAAGGGATTCAGCTGCAGATCTATCTACCTCTCCAGATTACTGATGTCTGACTGTTTATCTACCACAAAACACACAAATTGCACTTCTCATGAGCATTATTCCCTTTTAAATGTGGCATCCTTCACATATGTCCTAGCAACACGTGGATAAGTTAAGTTAATGCCAGTTAAGTGTCCTCAAACTTGGACCCAATGTAATTTATACAAATGACAGCAAAAGAAGAAAAATGAAATGGAGGAAGACACTATAAAGTTTTAAAAATTTTGCTTGTAGACAAAACAAGGAAAAAATCCTACCATTCTGAACATTGTGGTGTGTTTGGGAACCTGTATAATACATTAAAACAAATATAAAATTTAAAACAAATACAAAATTTAGAGCCTTGGTGGCGCAGAGCTTAAATGCCAGTACTGCAGCCACAATATTGTGCATTTGATCCTGCAGGGCTCCAGGTTGACTCAGCCTTCCATCCTTCCATAGGTTGATAAAGTGAGCACCCAGCTTGTTGGGGGCAATTAGCTAAACACACTGCAAACCGCTTAGGGAGTGCTTAACACTGGTATAAGTGTATAACACTGGTATAAGTGGTATAGAAATATAACTGCTACTGCTATTGCCCTAACTGCTCTATATAAGTACATATGCAAATATGTAGTGATCCAATTTCAAATCAGGAATTTCTTGCTTTGGGTTTGGTTTTTCCAACTTGTGGTACATATTTGTCATATAAAGGGAGGTGTGGGTGGGAAGAACTGAAACATATATAGGCAATTTATGTATCTCCAGAACTAAAATTTAGCTGTGCACATATATAGTTAGCCTTAGTTCTGAGTAGTTTTGCACCTTTTTGTTTGACCTAATAAGGGCATTATTGTTGTATGGATTTCAGAGTTAGGTGTGAGAAAACATGCTTGGGATTGCACAGATAATCTAATATGTTGCAGTCAGGGATCCTTCCCACTAGATGGCAACATATTCTTGCATTTCTTTGCCTTTGATTTGCAACAAGTCTTTTTTTTTTAAATTCCATTCTATTTTTATTGTTGAATAAGCTTCAGTATAAAAACTTTATGCATTATTAGCTCTCTTTGAGTTGGATTACTTTGGGGGGTATCTGCATTGTTTGCTTAGTTTCATCTGCTGTAAATTGATCCTTTAGGGGTGTAACTACCTGCTTGAACTAGCAAACTGTTGAAAGACAAGTGGTAGAGCAAGTATGTGCATAAACATGTTTGAAAATGTCTTTAATACTGTATAATTGAAGAGTCATATTTTTTCTGTATAAACTAGCTGAAACTGCAAATTTGTTTCTATGTGGTCCAAATATACGATTAAATTAACAAATTAATTTGCAGTAATGCAATCATTCAATCAGTAATGTGACAGGAATAGTGCTCTCCATATTTAACCATATTTTAAAAACAGAATTCTACATTGTCCTAAAATACATGCATATGCATATGCATACGATTTTGAGTCACTAAATGAAAGCAGAAGGTGCAGTTATCATCAGAATGCCATTCAAAATAACTTTTTTATGAGGCCTTTTATGTCATTGTATAATGTCAGCTTAAAAGGGATAAGCAGTATTTTTTTTACAACTATAAGGAAGTTCTATACTAGTCAGAATCTTTTCTATCTCTCCCATCTTTACAAGTTAGATTTTGTTCCTTGATCATGTTGTTTTCACCTTCTCTTTTTCATAGTCTCAGTTTATTATCTTTGCAGTTGCATCCGTGGGTGACTCAGAGGTCTACCTGCAATGCCAGTGCCTCTGTGAAATAATGGGAAATATTAGCTCAAAGGGGAGGCCTGTGAGAGGGGAGTAAACTAACAGGATCTTTTATGCCTGTATATATTGGTACTAATGCAGGAACACCAGCCAGAGATTTCAAAGGCCCTTTCCACACCGGGGTATTAAAACGATGCAGAGCAACCTCCAACGGAGGTCGTCTGCACCATGGAGTGGATTGGGGTGGACTACTTTTTGTAGTTCCACACCTCAATCCGCTCCGAAGTGACCGGAACTTGTGGTGCGGTGTGTTTTTTAAAAACCTCTTTTCAGAGGTTTTTAAAAAGCACGGAGCGCGCAACCCCATGCAGCTCCATCACTGCGCTCTGGTGCAGATTTGCAGGCGCGCACTAGTGCGTGCCTGCAGATCTGCTGGGGGTGGGCTTCCGGCTGGCGAGCTTCTCCAGTTGGTAGAGAGCCTCCGCCAGCCGGAAGCCGCCATTTTGGATGGCGAAGCCGCCATTTTGGATGCCGGAGGACTGCGGAGCAGTGAGCTCGCGCTGCTCTGCATGGCGACGGACTTACCTGGCTGCCAGTAAGCTCTGTTTTAGCGCGTTTTCCCCCGTTTCCCCCTCCACATGCGGAAAGGGCCAAAGAATATTTGTTTCATTGAGGGAAGTTAACAATTTCACACATACAAGATCCACATAGTGGATCCACACAGATCCACTCACACAAGTCTAACTGAAGGAAAAGGGAGGAGAAATTGGATAGTGAGAAGTCAAGGCAAAGTGGATGATATTTACCTATCTGGAGAGAAGAGACAAAGTGATGTGGCTCAGATTATGGTTCCAGAGTAGTACAAGAATGGGAACTGGAGCAGCAGAGTGACTGCCTTTATCTAGAATACTATGATCTATCTGGCTCAAAGCTAGAATTTAAATACTCTTTTTCCACACTGAGGAAATATGGTTCTCTGGCAGACTAGACAATGGGGTCTGGAATGAGCTAGTGACCTTAGCATCAGGTGACAAAGGACTGATGGGATTCATGATAGCTCTTTAATGGTGGGACAGGTGAGAGGACAAAAGGGGAGTTTCAGTGAACAGACGAAGAGGGTCAAAAACAATTCGTCGGTCTGTGGAGGCAGTTTCAGACACTATTGTTTCTAAAGATCAAGTCATTGAGGGATATTTGCAAATCCATTATCACTGAGGCTTCCCTGACTATGACCTGGCCATGCCCTGAGGTCCAGTCTGACCTACTTTGTATCACACATGTTCAGCCAGTCCTCTCTCACCGGCATGGCATTGCAGCCACAGCACTGTATAATTTATATTTGCTTCCCCTTTGAGACTAATTGAGAGAAAGAAGTTGGTAGCATAAGCTTTTGTAGATTTAAGTCTGCTTTAATGAAGTAGACATAATTCTACGAATGCTTATGCTACCAGCTTCTCTTGTGTGACTTATGCTACATTTCTGTGGATGAATAAAATAGTCCCACAGCTAGTTTGATTGTTCTCCATGCCTCGAAAGGAAGAACCCTCAGATTACAAAGAAACTGAAATACAGATATAATCCCTACTGTCTCTTAATCAAAAACTGCCCTAGAAGAGTGGCTATATAATAATAAAGAGAAAGGGAGGAAGAGGGAGAATACACAGGCCTGTTTATTTAAAATAAAAACAAATCTTTAAAACATTGCTGAAGAATCCTCAACCTGAGCAAAACTGACATTTTTACTCTTGGTCATTCCACAAGAATGAATGTTTCTGTGTTAGGGAAGGCAAGCAGCCACTACAAGTAGAACAGTTGTACACATGGGTCCTTAGAAAATACTAAATTAGACATTTGGGCACAAACAATGTTAACTTCAGTCCAATTTACATGTCCAATTTAGTATTTTTATGGTACTGTTTGAACTAAGAAAATTATATTGGTTCATTTGGGCAGGACCACTAAGGCATTTCCTCAAATAGCACAAATTATAGGACGTTGATGCTTCTATACTAGGATGGGGGGGGAACTGTTGACAACCCATATGCCATTTTATTTTCAGATACTACAACAGTACAAAACATGAGCTTTCTTTTCTCTCCTATCAATTGTCTGAAATTCAGCACCTTCTTGTAAAATCACAGGCAAACCAGTTGGCATGTCAAGAGTCAATACTACCAAGTGAAATAGCAAGTTTGGTCATAATGTCTATTTAAAATAAATTTTGGCTATGGCCAGAAAATATACATCACAGATCTCATTCCCTATTACTGTCAGGGTACCTGAAGTAAAAGGGTCAGAAACAAACAATTTATTCTAGACTATTTCACTGCTATCCTATCCCACTACTATGGGTTTTTTCTTTCTAATTCTTGTAGACCTTTCACTTTCTCTAATAGATACTGTAAGTATGCCTACCCGTCCCCACCCCCACATACATTATTGCTTTAAAAGGAACTGTATTTAAATACTAAAAGAAACTGAAGTGTTTGTATCCCTGGTAAAATTAAAAATAATCTTGTCCATCATGACTCTTCAACCTATCAACCTGAGTGCAGCTTATGTACTTTGACAAGAACACTTTGGTTCTTGCCATCTGTATGGGATTACATCTTGTAGTCCACAGCAGTAGGTTGTTTTGGGCTTGGTGGTTCACAAGTTGCCTGAGAATGTGGACTCAGCATTTCGCAAGTTATTATTAGTCAAGCTGCTGTATCAGCTAGGAACCACAGGTTACAACAAAGCAAATATCCTACTGCCAGTTGAAGCCAGCCAAGAGGCTTTAGGTGCTAATTATTTAAGGGGAGAGAATGGCTAAGGAAAACATTAGCATTACAATAATTGCTGTCTGATCAAGGGAAATTATTAAAAACAAGTGCCAAGTGCTCAAAAATTAATTATCCCAGCATGCTGAAATTGACTAGCCATGATACGCAAGACTAAGAGCAGACTTCAGAGTATCTTTTCAGCAGTTGAACAGAATAGAGCTGTGAAATTTTCTCTTACATTTTGGGGGAAAATGTTAAAAGCCTTCAAGATATTTTTGCAAACAGAGAGAGAGACAGAGAGAGACAGAGAGAGAGACAGAGAAACAGTATGATAATAGGAAAAGGTGGCAGTAATATGCCTGCCACTATCAACACCGAGTACGGAGGTCTGGACTTAAGCTGTGATAATCTTAGATTACATCTCTCTAAGATGTTAACGGAACTGAAATACCAAATTATTGATCTAGCAAAAATATATAACATTTAAACTCAGTCATTGATTGCCAAGTCTCCATACCTGAGTAGAGGAAAACAGCCTATACAACACCACTATTTAAAAAGGGATTGAGAAAGAAGAGAGGCTCAAGGAAACTACCAATTAGCTTAGTGCTGGTAATACGTTTATTACTGTTCATATGTTTAGGTTCTATTACCCCAATCCTTAAGCCTTCTTAAAATTAAAATATACAAAAGTTAAATATATATACCACCTGCTCCGAAGAACAAAGTATAATCAACTTGCTTAATATTAATACATAAGAAATAGACAATTGCATCCCATCAAATGCCTAGCAGTAGGGAAAGGTTATAATCTAGTGAATAAAATAATGTTGAAGCCAGGTGGGCATCACCAAGGAGAGACTTCCATAGATAGTAAAGGGGGCTTTGTTAACACGCTCTGCCATGACACTACCTTTTCACAGTGATGGAACTGCATGTTCCTGTGAGGCAAGAGGCTATGCTGATGGTAGCAATGCTGCTGGTAACATCTCTCATGTCAGACAGGCTTTTGCTGAGGAGCCAAACTAAACGTACCAAACAGCCTCTGAACAGATGCAGTGATTGTGGGGAGTGACACTGGCAGAGAGTGTCTCAAAGACAACAGCAGTGACAACATAGCTAACACTTATTAATACTGTGCAAAGGAAGCATGGTTAAACCCCTTTTGAATGTCCTTCACCATTAAAACCCTAAGACAAGACAATCCAAAATAAAACAAGAGATAGTGCCAGAAGACAACGCTTCCAGATCATATGGCACTCAGTGAACTACTGAGGTACAGCAGAAGACAACTATGAGCAGTGCTGTGTCTAATGATGTAGCTACACTCAAGTTGAAAGGACATTCAGCTGTCAATATACTCAGAAGTGAAATGAAAGTCCAAATTTGCACAACACATATTATAGCAGCATGGAATGTGAGAAGCATGATTCAGAGGAAGCTAGACCTAGTAAAATAACGTATAAACATTGCAATACTTAAGGAGCGCAAACTAAAGTGGACAGAAATGGGACATTTTGAGTCAGATAGTTACACAGTGCTTTACTTAGGAAATAAAAATCTAAGACAAAATGGAACGGCATCAATATTGAGGGCAGATATAGCAAAATCAATCAAAGGAAATCATGTGCAGACTGACCATATCCATAAGAGTTCAGGGAAAACCCATCAATATAATCCAAGTCTATACTCCAATGAAGGGAAATTTAAACCAGGAGTGGGGATACACTATGACTAGCAGGAGAACACATTATATGACCAAGTAGGAGTAAAAAGATGATGGAAACAATACACTAAAAAACTATATAAAAGAGATGAAAGGTGACAGATTTATTCAAGGAAGAAGTATTTGAAGACGAACCTAAAATTTTAGAAAGTGAAATGGAAGCTGCACACAGAGTATTTTGGAGAAATAAATCACCAGGAACAGACGGCATACCAATAGAGCTGCTTCAAGTGACAGAGACAGAATCTATTCTACTTCTAACTAAAATCTATCAACAAATGTGGAAAACAAAAAAATGGAAGATTGGAAATGCTCGATATACTTTCCCCTCCCCAAGAAAGGAGACACCAGAGATTGCAGTAATCAGAAGAACAATTCTCATGCAAGCAAAGTGATGCTCAAAATTCTACAACAAACACTTTTACCATATATGGAGAGAGAAATGGTAAGAAATCTCCAAGCTGGGTTCAGGAAAGGAAGAGCCACTGGGGATAATACTGCAAACATATACAGAATACAGAGAAATGGAATGGTTTTCAATTGGCAAGGGGGTCAAGCAGGGCTGCTCTTTATCACTCTGTCTGTTTAAATCAGGATTATATTCAGAGGAACAGGATATGAAAATTGGAGGAAGGACCATCAACAATCTAAGTTATTCAAATGACACCGTAGCACTAGCAGAAAATAACAAAGACTTGGAATGATTACTGAAGAAAGTCAAGGAAGAAAGTGCAAAGGCAGGTTTACAGTTGAACATTAAGAAAAAAAATAATGACCATCAATAATTTACATAACTTTAAAGTAGATTATTAAGACATTGAAATAGGTCAACATTTTCCATACCTTGTCATTAGTTAGTCATTAAACAGAATGGAGACTGTCGTCAAGAAATCAGAAGACAGCTAGGACTTTGGAAAGGCAGCTATGAAAGAATTGACAATGACCCTGGAGACCAGTGTTTGATTCCCCACCTGGCCATGGAAATCCACTGGGTGATCTTGGGTATATTATACACTCTCTGTCCCATAAAATCCTGTGATAGAGTTGGTTCAAGGTAGCCATAAGTTGGAAATGACTTGAAGAAACACAACAACAAGAGCAAATCAAGCCTGAACTCTCCCTAGAAGCCAAGATGACTAAAACTGAGACTGTCTTACTTCGAACACATCTTGAGAAGCCTTTAACAGAAAAGGCAATAATGCATGGTAAGGTAGGAGGCAGTAGGAAAACAGGAAGACTGTATTACAGATGGATGGACTCAGTCAGTGAGGCCACAGCCCTGAATCTGCAAGACCTGAGCTTGTTGATGATAGCTTGTCCTGGAGGTCTCATTCATAGGGTCACCATAAGTCGAAGTCAACTTTATGGCTGTTAACAACAACAAAGCCAAGAATAAGCAACAGCCAGGAGTTGGAAGTCATATTGCCCCCCCTAAAGCCCTGTTGGGACAACACCCTTCATGTTCCCAAATTTGGAGTAGGGGATGAAAATACCCTCATGGTATCTTTCCCAGCCTTTGGGAGATTGCTACTAACTCATTTCACCACATTTCTAAACCCTCCTTCATTTTCACATCGTATGCCAATAAAAGGATTGTACGGGCCTTAAAAGTTCTGTAACACTTGAAAAGTGGCAAAATGAACAATAGCATCCTGTAAAAGGCTGGGAGGATATTGTGGCTAGTGGGGTGTTTACAGGCCACAAAAACATCCTTGGAGCTGCATAAGGCATGCAGGATGCATTTTGCCTGCCCCTACTCCAATGCCCCACATAGACGGCATACAAAGAAAAGTCTCACACGTCGATCTCAGGGAATGGAGAGATTTATGACAAGAGAGGCATTCCATCAAGTAATAGGGCCTGGAGAAGTATAAGGCTTTATGAGTTAAAAAATAGCACTTTGATTGGGGCCAGACAGCTAGCGCAGCCAGGCCAGAATAGGTGTTATATGACCACACCTTCTGGTTGCTATGGTAAATCCACCTGCTGTATTTTTATACTAGTTGCATTTTCTGGTTTATCTTCAAAGGCAACACCCAAGATAGTGAATTTCAGTAATTTAACTTGGAAGTTTCTAGAGCATAGACTTCAGGAGCAAGCTCTCCCTTGTCTGTAAAGGGACATGGCTGGGCTACTAACTAAAGAGTTCAGAGAAGGCACTATGCACCACTGAAGCCACCTTCAGTGATGATAATGGATCCAGAATCCTTGAGCTATTAGCTCACTGTTTCAGAGTGAGTGCAACCCCATCTAAAACATTTTGAACACTACTTATTTGATTAGAAGACTCACCTACTAACAGTATCTTAAACTTAACTTTAATGGTCTTTCAATGTATTGGCCATCATCCACTATTGTGGTCAGGTATTTCCACTGCCTCCTCTGCTGAAAACGTCAAGTAGCATTAGAGATGTGTGTCCCTAGCACACTGAAAAACTAGATTCCAGAATTCTGTGTGATCCAGCTCAGCAGTTTCATGGGAGATATTAAAGAGCTTGATGGATAAGTCCAATACCTGCAGAATTCTAAGTTGAAGCATATATTGGGCTGATCATCCGTCACCACCATCACCACCACCTTTCTCCCAAAACCCTACCTTCTGGAGTGAACCATCCATCTAGAAGATGAACCACTGTAGTGCAATACCCCCTAATTCCGGTGCAGACAGCCTCTCCAATTGTATGTAATGATTAATGGTAGAGTTGCCAGATAGAAAAATATAGATGACCCAAGAATCCTTTAATAGCTGTACAGAGGAGGGAATGTCACCAGGTGTTGCTTGTCACATAACCAGATGCAAAGCTGTATTTGCTAAAGTTCCCTCTTCTGCACAGCCATTAAAGCAGAGCTTTCCAAACTTTTCTTATTGGTGACACACTTTTTAGACATACATCATTTCATGACATAGTAATTTAGTAAGTAATTCATTAAGTGATGGTAGCCCCTCCACCTGAGCTTGGCCCGCTGCTGCCCTCACCAGGGTCTTCCTTGGCCTGGGGTGACAGAGGCCCTTTCCGCATGTGGAGGGGGAAATGGGGGAAATGCACTAAACTGGAGCTTACCGGCAGCCGGGTAAGTCCGTCACCATGCGGAGCATCACAAGCTCACTGCTCTGCAGTCCTTCGGCGTCCAAAATGGCGGCTTTGGCGTCCAAAATGGCGGCTTCCGGCTGGCGGAGGCTCTCAACCAACCGGAGAAGCTCGCCAGCCGGAAGCCCACCCCCAGCAGATCTGCAGGCATGTACTAGTGCACACCTGCAAATCTGTACCGGAGCATGGCGACGGAGCTGCATGGGGCTGCACTCTCCGTGCTTTTTAAAAACCTCTGAAAAGAGGTTTTTAAAAAACACACAGCGCCACCAGTTCCGGTCGCTTCGGAGCGGATTGAGGTGCAGAACTACGAAAAGTAGTCTGCTCCAATCCACTCCATCGGAGGTCGCTCTACACCGTTTTAATACCCCAGTGCGGAAAGGGCCAGAGGCAGTGGGAGAGGCAGCCTCTCCATCTGGGCCTGGCTTGTTGCCACCCTTGCCAGGGTCTTACTTGGCATAGGATGGTAGCGGTGGGAGAGATAGCCCATCCACCCATTATGTTTGCGCGACACACCTACACATTGCAGCTGACATATTAAGGTGTTACAACACACAGTTTGGAAAGCCCTCCATTAAAGGGACAGGAGATATCTTTAGTTTTTCTCTGGCAGCCCTAACTGGTGGTGTCAAAAGTCACTGAAATTATCAACAACAAGCCACAGGGTTATACTCTCTCAGTTCCTCTTCCAACATAGGTCATCATGCATAGAGATCAATACAGTTTGTGTGTTAAAACTGGATCTGAGGAACCCTGACCAAAATGGATCCAGAAAGTCTGCTTCCTCCAGGAGTGTCTGGATGTAGCTGGAAATCACCCACTCAAGGACCTTACCCTGGAAAGGTGAATTTGCCAATGGCCTGAAACTATCAGCTGGGCCCAGGAAGGCCTTCTTTAGGAGTTGTCTTACCACCACCTTTTTAATGTTACCTGGTCTAACCCCTTCCACAAGGAGACTTTAACCACCTCCTTGGCCCAGATTATCCTCCTTGTTAATGTTAATGAACCTGAGAAGAAACAAATAAATTCACAATGGCACAAGCCTGCACAAGCACCTTATCCATGCCCTTCGGTTCTTATTTTGCCAAAGGTAAGTTATTAGGTTACAAAGGTAAAGACTACACAAATAGGAAAGATTCTATCTTTTTTATTAGATTCCAGGCAAAGGATACAAGGAGCACATCTTTATCTTATTTCTAATGCCAGGAGCTCTAACACATCTCACAACAGAGAGATTTGAGCTGCTGGTCAACAGATAAACAGCACCATAGGAGTCAAAATCTGTGTTAAAGTTCACCATTCAGAGTATATTTACAAAAAATTTCCTCGACCTCCCTGTGTGTTTGTGCCAATCTCTTAATTAATCACACTTATCTTGATGGTCTGACTCTGGATTCTTATCAATGTTTATGAACAGCTTCTTAAGTTACCAGTGCCTTATTAGTAGCAGCTGTCTTGCCAAGGCAGATATCCCAAAATGTCAAGGTCCTATCCTCCTGTGTTACATAAACACAGTAGGGAAACAAGCTGAAAGGCCCACCTGCCCAAAGATATAGAGGCCTAAGCTTGGAAAAGAATCGGGTATACTATTGTTTCTCCTCATTGCAATAACTTCCAGCCATTTCCCACACAGTCTTACCAACTGAAACTCATCCAGCAAAACTAAGCAAGACAGCATTCTCGATACATTGCTCATTTTACCTGCTGTTATGGTGGCCTCCAGTTTCTGCTAAGTGCAAGCAATTTAATTCTCCAAAGGTCATGCAAATAAATCACAGTGGGCACTAGAAAGCTCCATATCTTCATTCTGGCCAGCATGTAATAGCCCCAAACTGACCCACAGAAATTCCATTGGGGAGCATGGAGAGTATGCAATAGAGTGGAGATGTAAGATTTATTCACTCCCTTCACCATCAACAAGCAGATTTAAATGTGAGCCTATAGTAATTGACTGCATTCAGGGGAAGATTTTACTGCCTCTGCACAAGCTATAAAAAGGAACAAGTGGAACATATGGGTGAGAAAAAACATAGATGGAACTTTTCAGTTTCTTTCTGATAAGGCTTAATATTCCAACGTTAAAGTAAATGTGCCTCTGTAAGCTGATAAAGTTAATGTTCTAATATTAATGTAAATTGAACTTAATTTATCTGTTACCGCACCCCACCAGTGTTAACAAATCCATTAGATTGTTGAGCTTGCTAATGATGAACAAAACATGATAAGCCCTTTCTACTAATGTTTGAAACTATTATTCAGATGTGTGGCCTGATCACACTTGGAATGCTCCAAAAAATCCTGGGGCCCTTTCACACTACGCAGTTAAAGTGCTGTGATTCCACCTAACTACCATAGCACCACCCTAAGGAATCTTGCAGTTTGCAGTTTACAGAATTCTCTAAATTTGGAATTCTCTCCCAGGGGTTTTAGTGGTCTTATCTGAGAGTTCTTTGTCTGATCTGGGAGGATCTTACATTATATTTCAAAAGCAACAGAAGATAATAAAACTTTAAACAAATCATCTGTCCTTTTAGAACATTGTTCACTGTCTCTCTAACCCTAAATATTTATAGGTGATGATATACTACTCCAAATGATACACAACATTGACCTCAGCGTTTTGGATGCCTACTGGCTGATCAGTCATGAAAACAAGCTATTCTTGTAAGATATTAACATAAATAGTACCTTTATTTTGGGCTGGACATAACTGTGTTTTAACAATAAAAATAAAAGACAGCATTCATGAAAACTGACTTCAACTGTGTTGTTGAAACCTAAGTATATATTTGAGTCACAAATTGTTTCTCAGAGTAAAGCAATTTTTCTCCAAATTATTGCACTGTATATTAATTGTTTGAATAAGACATGCATGATTGCATCTCTTCAAAACAAGACTAATAGTCATACAGTTTATACTTGCTTGGTTTTTATCTGGGATTTCTGCCCTTCCCTTTTTTGGAGCACACATTGGGCTACACCCTTCACAGCTGCTTATGGCTTTTTAACACTATCAGCAATGGAAATAGCAAGCTTTAAAAATATATATACCAAGCCACCACCCTGGAAAAGTGTTCCCTATGCAACAGGAAGAGGAAAATACATTGTCAGACACCTAGAGAAAATGGCAGTACCCAGCCACAGCAGAAGAAACGTTCCAAATCATTTTTAATGCTAACCATTACTCCCCCGTGCTTATTTGTCATGGACTGTTATCGGGCTGTACGCTCCCACTCCATGACGGCTTAATCAGCAAAAATCATTTAATTGGCATAAGATATAAACTATACTCTGACAGAGCTGCAATGCAATGCTGGTGAGAGAGGACTGGCTGAACGCATGCGATGCAAAAGTAGATCAGATGGGACCTCAAGGCATGGCCAGGTCAGAGTCAGGAAAGCTCCAGTGATAATGGACTCACAAACATCCCTCAGTGACTTAACCTTTAGATACGTTAGCACCCAAGACTGCCTCCACAAAGCAACTGATTGTCTTCAGCCCCCTCCTCTGTCACCAAAACCCCCCTTTTGTCCTCTCTTCTGTCCCGCCATTAGAGAACTATCACGATTGCCATCAGTCCTTTGTTCTGTAATGCTAAGACCATTTGCTTGTTCTGTACCCCATTGTCTACTCTGCCAGAGAGCCATTAACCCTTCCCCTCCAGTGTGGAAAGAGAGTATTTAAACTATGGCCATTTCTGCACGACACTCTTATAGTGCGATGATTCCTCTTTCAACCTCCTATGGAATCCTGGGGTTTGCAGTTCTGGGAGGGGCCAGCCGGCCCCTCCCGGAACTGCAAAGCCCAGGATTCCATAGGAGGTTGAAAGTGGAATCATCACACTATAAGAGTGTCGTGCGGAAACATTCTATGGCTTTGAGACAGCTCCTAGTCCTCTGGATAGAGGCTGTAACTCTGCTCCTCCAGCTGCCCTTCTTGTACTACTCTTGGATTCGAGTCTGATCCACATCATTTCTGGCCTTTCCGCACTAGACTGTTATAGTGCGATTATTCCACTTCCAACATCCTGTGGAATCCTGGGGTTTGCAGTTTCCTGAGGCACAAGAGCTCTCTGGCTGAGCATTCCAAAGGCCCCTCCCCAAACTGCAAAGCCCAGGATTCCATAGGAGGTTGAAAGTGGAATCATCACACTATAAGAGTGTCGTGCGGAAACATTCTATGGCTTTGAGACAGCTCCTAGTCCTCTGGATAGAGGCTGTAACTCTGCTCCTCCAGCTGCCCTTCTTGTACTACTCTTGGATTCGAGTCTGATCCACATCATTTCTGGCCTTTCCGCACTAGACTGTTATAGTGCGATTATTCCACTTCCAACATCCTGTGGAATCCTGGGGTTTGCAGTTTCCTGAGGCCCAAGAGCTCTCTGGCTGAGCATTCCAAAGGCCCCTCCCCAAACTGCAAAGCCCAGGATTCCATAGGAGGTTGAAAGTGGAATCATCGCACTATAAGAGTGTAGTGCAGAAGCGGCCAAAATTACACCTGCGGGGTTGTGAGCCCCAGAAGAGGACTACGGCACAGGCCTCCCTCTGACCTGGGCTAAAGTGTTGGGACGGGTGTCTTTCCACGCGCACCAGCCGGAGTGGGTGTGGTGACATTTAAAATGGGAGCACAGCGAAGCGCTAATTAAAGGCTTAAAACAGCTCTGCGGCCATTTGTTGCGAGAGACTTTCCCCCTTCCGTCTCCCGCAGGAGCAGCACTCAGTCGCCACCGACGGGCGCGCCACGCCCAGCTAAATGCCGTTCCCACTGTCACTGGGGGACACGCCCTTCCTTGGCTTGTTGTCGCTCCGGCTCTCCCCGGGGCGGGGGCGGGGGCGCCGCTGGGACAGGGACTGGCAGAAACTCCGACCCCGGCGCCACGCACAGCTCGAGCCACCCCGACGGGCACCGCCTCACTCTCTCTGCCGCCCCCTCCCCCCGGCCGTTTTACTTTGAATATCTAGCTCCTCCCACCACCGAAGAATGCCGAGCGTAGGCTCGTGGAAAAGTGCGGCCGAAGCCCCGCCCCCGGGAGGCTTGGGTCGTCCAATGAGAGAGGCGTGCCTGGCAAGGGGGGGTGGGGGTGATGGCGCCGGTCCCTGGAGGCGGGCGAAGGTGGGGAGTGGGGTGAACTGCAAGCGCAGAAGGCGCGAGCGAGCGTGGAGTTTGGGCGCGAGGCGGCGGTGGCGTCGTCGTCGCCGTTGCCCCCGAGGCGTCGGTCTGAGGTGAGGGCGCGATTGAGGAGGGGGACGGAGCGAAAGAATTGTAGGGTCGAAAGGGGACGCCCCCTTTTTGTATCGCGGAGGGGGACCTGTAGAGGTCGGAAAGTGGCGCCTGGTCCTTCAGAGCCACCCTGATGTCCTCCGCAAGTAGCCCTGTCGCTGTGTGGGATTCACGGCTTGAACCTGGGGGGGGGTAGGTTAGGGTGGGGATTTAGCCGTGAAAATCCGAGGCTTTGTGTGAGGTTAAGTGCGAGTTTTTTTCTCTCGTCCCTCCCCCCGCCGCCGCCTCCGTCGCTCCCAGGGCCAGGGCAGGGGAGGCGACTTAGGCTCCCCTCACGATAGGGGCCGAATGGAGTTTCTGTAGCTTCTGGCTGCTAAAAACTCCCTTCCGTTTCAGGAGTGCAATGAGCAACCCGAAGTTTGGTAGGAACCCTTTAAAGAGCGCTTCACAGGACTAATATTTCTGCCTCCCTGTAACTTTAGCCATTTCCGCACTAGCCTGTTATAGCGCGACGATTCCACTTTCAACCTCCTCTGGAATCCTGGGGTTTGCAGTTTCGGGAGGGGCCAGCCGGCCCCTCCCGAAACTGCAAACCCCAGGATTCCAGAGGAGGTTGAAAGTGGAATCGTCGCGCTATAACAGGCTAGTGCGGAAATCGCCTTTCTGTCAGTTTCTGAATCTCAGGCCTTTCCGCGCTAGACTGTTAAAGCGCTATTATTCCACTTTGAACATGCTATGGAATCCTGGGGTTTGCAGTTTAGGGAGGGATCAGGATTCCATAGGCTGTCGAAAGTGGAATATTAGCACTATAACAGTCTAGTGCTGAAATGGCCGCAGTCTCTGGTGCCGTTCAAGTATGTTCCCAAATTACTATGTAAAGCCAGATCGCTCTTTCCCAATTGCGGTTTTTTGACAAATCTGGCGCACGCGGCTATCATTACCATGGATTTGGTTTCAGCACGTCATTTTTTCCAAGAAGTTGATTTTAAATGACATACTTGAATTCATCCCCCTTCCCATTGCAGAAGCTTTGGAAAGCATTTACACATCAGGCTTAAAGATTGCGCTTGGGGAACTGTATGTGCAAAATCTTTTGTTCTAATGATTCGTGCCATTTTGTTCATACAAACCATCCTTTTATGCTATGTAGTTGTAGTAAAGATCCTATGGGAGTTTTGCATGTATGGTTGATTAACGGGCACATCAGGGGTTTACTACTTGGAAGATATTTCTGTATAGCAATATAGAATATAAGCTGTTTATTCATTGCCATCAATATTGTACTACTATAAAGCTGTGGGTTGTTTATGCAATACTGATTTGTAACTTGTGTGACTGGGTGTATAATTCATGGTGATCCTCATATGATTTATGTACTCTTCTTAAGTAGAAAATAATGTGTTGAGAGATTGCCCAAACAGCAGCTTTTCTCATATGATATTTCATATTATTACATTGTTAAACTGTTAAGTTCAGGCTGGAGAAAGGTGCAATAAAAACATCCCTGTGTCATGGGTATCTGCAGAGATTCAGGGCAAAGGGACTGCACGGTGCTATATGTTGCTGGTTAACATGCATAACGTGCTGCTGTAACACATATGTATTTTCCTGGTCTGTGCCTGTCCATGCTTTATTCCTTCGCATCATGATCCATGACCGTTAGAAGCCTACACATTGTACCAAAAAATGATGAGAATTTTGACAGCACTTGTGTAGAAAAGTGCTATATTCTAGTTTCACATGAACTCTAGTTATAATGAACTCTTAATAAAACATTATTTCAAGAGAGAAACATTAAAAAAATTAAGAGAAGCAAAAAAATCCAGATGAACAACAGTACAGCAGTCTTAAGGATATATTGAGAGAGAGAGTGTGTGTATTGACATCACTGACTTTAATATAATGTTGATAACATCATATGGCTTGTCAAGAAAAAGGTTCCCAGGTTCCTGAATGATTTCTTTTATCTTGGATACATTGATGACTGTTCTGTAGAAAGTAGCAGTTGAGTTTGGCACTTAATTGGAACTTGAAGTTCTAAAGGAGCCTTAACTGATTGTTTTGCCTTTCACGTTGTTGTCAGCCTCTTTTTACATCACTGGAAATAAGAGAACTTTAACATTACTTGATTTTTTGATTGTACAAACATCTACAGCTTGTGTTGGTGAAAAAGCCCTAATATTGTCAGAAACCTGTTCTACCATATCTGAGAGATCTGGAAATGTCAGCACCAAAGTCAAAATCCTTGTCCCAACAAGAATAGATCCAGTGAATCAAGTGCTGAATGGTAGGTCAACATTGATGTAAATTTCAACTGGTTACTCTAGTTGGAACTAGCAATTGGATTAGACCCAGATCTGCCAAGATAGGTAGATCTGGCCTGCTGAGAAACTATACAAGTTTTTCACTTAGGCCTGAAATTCTTTCCTTCAATTTCCCTTTACTAAACATAAGGATCCTTGGGCATTGTTAATACAGTAATAAGGTACCGTAGGTGAGCTTCTGACTCAGCTTCTACTCCATCCCAGGTTCTGCTATCTAGGCAAAAAACAAAAGGCCAAAGTACATTTCTAACAGAAAGTAATGGTAAGTCATGTTTTTAAGAAAAAATCCAAAATCTACATTAGAACAATAGCATTTTTAGATCAGTTTGGATCGTTATGCAAACTTTTGAGAGATGTTACAGCAAGAATAACATAATGTTACTCTTGCAACATTTGACTAATTTTCATTTTGAAATGTGGAAGGGGGGAATCATAGATTCCCCTTCAAGCTATATACATAATGGTTACCAGGCATTCCAATTTGTAGAGGATATTTGAGGGTATTTGAGGACTTGAAATCCAGTTCCATATGAGGGCCATATGAGAAGCCTCATATCTCATATTCATTGATTTGTTTAATGTGGATGCCATTGGTGCTCCCCACAGACCAACCCATGAGCATTTGGTACACAGCAAGATATCCATATATACCAAATGCTGGTAATTTCCCAATGGGATAGGGGCTGATAAGGTGCTACACTTTTTGTTCCCCAGCTGGTCATGCAGAGCAGCCCAAATCATGCCTCATGTGCTCCTTTTTAAGAGTCATCTGTAGAGCTTAGAGAAGGAAGAGTGGGCACCAGCCATGTTCGCAGTACACACTTTACCCATCTGAAGCCATTTTGCTGCCTACTAAATGCTTTGGTGAGTTGTGCGTGCATGGTGAGCATCTGTGTGCCATCTGCTTTTCACAAAAATGGGTGCCCACCATACTCATAAAAGATTGACCCTGGTGCATTTGATAGGCAGTAAAATATCCTCAATTGAGAGTGGGACTGTCTGTTGTGAAGCTGTCCAGCAGCTGCTTTTCCTGTTCTCAGTTCTGCAGGTAACTGAGAAGATTATGTGATGCAGGCCTGTTTAAGGCCCACCTGAAGTTTTGTGAGATCTCTAATGTTATGAGACCCTGGAACTCCCTTGAGACAAACTGTAGAGAGGCCTGTCTCTTATGTACTAGCCAGCATTTATCTGACTGGGCAACAGAGAGATTTGTCCAGTGCTGAGCTCTGAAAAGCCTAGCAACCCTAACATACATATAACAACTCCCTCTATCCATTAACAGTTTCCACTGCTGCTACTATCAGTGCCATGGTGCCTACCTTTCCTTCAAAAACACATGCAACATGAAATCAGATTACACAAAATAGACTACAGCTATGATGGATGTTACCTGCATGGGTTTGTAATTTTAAAATTTCAACAAAGGACGAAAATCTGCAAAATTTCAACTGCAACTAGAAATAGAGAATTTATGAACTTTTTAAGCTGCTGCCTGCCTCTGGGAAGGAGATTGATGCACCACTTCCCAATTATATCTACAACTGAAGTCTTGAATTTATGTTCTTCTTAAAAAATATGGGGCAGCAGTCACTTCTCGTTTCAGAAGATAGAAAGAGATGATTTTTAAATGAACCAGGAATTTCCTTCTTTATACAAAGTGTGGGTTAATCATTTCTCTCACTTAATGCTTTGGCTAAAAATACTGAGACATTATGGGAAATAGCTAACTACGTACAAAACAGATGGGCAGAATAGTGGTTGCACATTGACATATTTTTATCACCTGGAAAAGACTTATTTATTCTCCTGGAGTTTTAAATATACTAATGTCTTAATGCTTGCAGTAGTTTAAATCAGGTGAAATTAATGGAGTATTGTTAAATTATGGACTGTTAATATTGGTGTTTTCATTTTATGAGGCTGTTTGTGAGTGTGCTGGGTTTTTTTGTGACTTTAATATTATTGTGTACAAACGTGCTTCAAGTTGCCTGTCAGCTTCTGGTGACTCCATGAATTTTATAGGGTTTTCTTAGGCAAGGAATACTGAAAGGTGGTTTTACCAGTTCCTTCCTATGAACTAGTACTTACAGCACCCAGTGTAATCTCCCATCCAAGTACTAATGATGGCTGACCCTGCTTAGCTTCCACGATTAGATGGAATCTGGTGCCTTTAGGCTATCTAGGCCCTGTTAATATTAATATGTCCTGCTTTTTGCTAATAGCTAATATATAGAATTTTTTAAAAAAAATTTACTGTGTATCAATCTGAGAATATTTTTAATTTGGAACAATTCATAAATATAATAAAAATATCTCTGGGTACAATCCAAACCGCTTGACAAACTTGCTGGAGAAGGAAAAGTCTGGACAGAATTTCTGTTGGCAAGAAGGGCTCCATGCATCTGAGGCCTTTTTCGCTGTTAGCCTGGAACTGTTGTAGCACAACACACAAACCCCACAAACTACTCTCCCTTTTGTTCTGGCCAGCTGCTTGAGCTTGGGATGCAGCAGTGGATCCTCAACTCAATTACTCTGCAACCCCACTTTTGACTGCTTTTCTCATTTTCAAGGGAGGTACTTGATTATGTATGTTCTATACTTTCTCTCTTTAAAATAGGTTTGGAGACTGAACTGGTGTTCTGAACATGTAAACCAAACCTTGTTTTGATATTTCAATTTCAAGTTGTTACTCTGTGACATACTTGTATAACTAGTTGTATGTTGACAGGAATTAACATTTCACCAGTGAGTGAATGACTTCATTAATGGGGGGAAAATCCACAAGCTATATACCAGCATTACCATTTTTCCTGCGTACTGTGTTCATTTTTTCAAAACACTTAAAATTGATTTATATCTTTCCCTGTTAGGTCATTGGATTATTGTTTGAAGGTGAAAATGGGGGAGATAGAAGGTACTTACAGAGTACTGCAAACTCCAGGTTCTCGTTTGGGAGTCCAGAAAAATTCCGGAGTGAGTACTTTGGAACCAGGACAAAACCTCTCCTCTGCCATAGCATCGGCACCAGCTAAAGCACATGAGAGGTCTCTGCAGATCAAAATAAAGCTTTTGGACAACACTGTGGAGGTGCTTGATGTTGAGGTAAGCTTTTAATAAAGCTTGGAATATATTTTAATTATTCTAAGTCCATTTTTTTATTTTGTTTTCCATCTCTGTCGGAGGAAATTCTCCATATAGAATATAGAATCCAGATACAACAAATAAAAATGGCTTGCTTAATATTTGATCTGAAATGTTTTCCTGTTAACTTGGATTGGAATATTCAGATGTTTTTGTGTTGGTATGGATTTTGTGCAACTTCAGCAGAACATGACATAAAATGCTATGCTCTTAGATACAGTTGTTTTAAATCAATACTAAGCTATCTGATTTACTTGAAATCTAAACTGTGTATGACTCACTGTATTCTGAGTCCTAGCAATCAGAAACTGTTTTTGGATTTTAGAGAATTTTTGAATGTTAGCTTTACAGGAAGTAATCTGGAAGTTTTTACACTACCCTATTATTTCCTGTGGTTTTACAAAGAAATTCAGCTGTTACTACAGGGAATATAAAAGCTATATACAAACGAAACTGTTCAGTTAGACAGCAGCAGCAGCAAGCTTTGCTGTACAAAGGAATAACAGAAAGAAAAACAAGTCGTAAAGATAATTTCATCAACAGTCTAATTGGAGACTTCCATGAATCAGTTATGTTGGAATATCACTATTTGACAATGTGTGTTTTCTACATATAGTAGCTTTTGGACAGCATTTGGCAAATTCCCAGTGTTTCTAACCACTTCCAAAGAAGGAGGAAAACCTATTTTTTTTAATTTCAGAAAAAAATACTTGTTTTAAAAATTCTGATGCTTTTTCTTTTTTTGGCCTTTCTTCTGCAGTGCATTACTTGTATTTCATAGAGTCTGTTCTCACTGTGAAAAGTATTAACAGCTTTTAAAATGCAGGATGTGGGAGGATGGGCTTTTTCAAATCCTATTAAACACTATACTACAAGAATCTAAATGCTGTTGAACATAGTCAGTGTCTTGTGTCCTTAGGAAAAAAAATCCAGAAAGAATCACTGCCAGATGTTTCTCATGACTCTCATGACTCTGAATACTCTAAATATGGCCAGTAAACTGTCTTAAGCTTATTTTTATCTGCCCTCAGACAAGAGTTAGTAATTCATGGCTGTGGATATTGCAGGTTTTCCTAAAAAGCAATTTAGGCTTTCCATTCTCCCTGTTATTTGGTCTACTATATTGTTAAACCTGGTATTTTTCTTAATGGCTTAACGTTCCTTTGAAACAGATTTTGAGGTCAGACATTTTACCTCCTATGAACTACTAGACATCACAAGTAGCATTTGGACTTTGGATAGTTCTTGCCTTAAGAAATAAGTTCTGTTTCTTTGAGAAAGAAATTACCTTGTTCTGGGTAATAGAACTCATTTTTTCAGTGTAACAATTATAGCATGGTTTCTGGCTAATTCAAACTGTTCTCTATGACAGAGATACTTAAAACTGTAATCAATTACTAGAATGGCAAGTGGGTTAGCAGGTAATTTGGTTTAGGTGGATGGCAGGGTACAAGTTTTTCTTCCTGCTGAAAGAAGAAGCAGTGGCACCAGTTTCATGCTGCTTAAGAGCAGGAAGGAATTTTATGAGAGCAAAAAGGGAGATAGATGGACTTCTCTCTCCTTACATTCTTACTCAGGATTAAAACTTTTTGTGTTTAGCTGGAATTAAAGATATCTCCAGAGTTATGCTGCTGTTGCCACTGCCTGTTAAAGAGATGATGGTAATGGAGGCATATTATCTTGGGCTGTCTGATAATCTTTTGTAGACCACATTGCAACTGCTAGCCAACAATTGTCTTTCTGTAGCATAGTGGTACGTTGTCCTAACTGGTATGCATTTATTGATTACGCTTCTCTGAAAAAAGAATATCTTGATGTAAAACTTCAGAAGAAAGTATCTCTTAAACCTGTTTAGATTCTAAAATGTGAACGCTAATTACATTTCCCATATTGTGTTTTCTGTTACCCTTCTACTCTTAACGCTGTCCTGCCCTTTGTGCTGTTTTTCCTCTCCAGACTACTTACGTAAAATTCAGGAAACTATCCTATGTCAAGTTAAACTACTGGTCTATCTAGCTCAATATTTTTGGGGCTCTATGGGGTTCAGATAGGAATACTTCCTTGCCTAACATGGATATTGAACTAAATTGTGTACCACACCCTGAAGCTACAGCCCTTCACCTTTTTCTATTACTTTTTTACTCTTCCTCTGTTGTATTTCATCATTGCCCTGTAATAATCTAGTCTGCAGCAGTCAAGGTCATGCCATCCTGTTTCATTTAAGCAATCTTAATAGAAATACCTTAGAGAAATGCCAGCTTTCTGTATGACGAGGTCTAGTATCAAAGCTCATGAAACACATTACATGTTTGCTTTTGCAAGTTTGTACTGTCTTTTTCATAATGGATCAGACTGTATGTACTTGGCAGAGCACTAACATAAAGTCACAGGCTGTATTTCCATTCTGATATTCCAGCAACATTGATAAATTAAACATTAGTATAATACACATGTTGAAAGTACTTATTTTTCTTTTCCATTCTTACCTTTAGCAGTTTCCATTTTTCCATGACCCCTTTAATCTAATGAGTATGTCTGTTCTTTATTGGTCTATGGTATGCATGTGTTAGGGAGGTTCAGTTTCTTTCTAGTTCAGCAAACTTAGGGTTCTTCCCCAGAATGCTGGCACAGCCTGTTCTGCTTCAGCTCCATTTCTGTTGGCAATGAGGAACTCAGTTCACTACTGCTAGGGAAAATGATATAATCTGGGGCAGAGATATATGGTGCATTTTTTTTGTGGAAACTTCTGGAAAATTGTCTGATGTTCTATTTTTCTGTGGAAATTTTACACACACACAGGGAGATGTCTGTGCATGTTTGTGTTTATCCGTTGCCTGAGTTATTATACTGTTCATTATATTAGATGGGCTAAATTGTAGGATAAGAAGTTATAGTTATTCTTCTGAGGAGACAAATATTGACAAACACTAGTGCTCAGAGGAATAGACTAACAAATGTACTGCTAAATTTATTTCTGTTTCACAAAATCTTTTGCTTCTCAGTCAATCACAAGTACAAGTAGTCAAGACAAAATGTAAGTTGCCTGTACCCATAGGTTTACATATGTCGTTTAGTGAAACAAAAGGTTCAACTAGTTGTACTGAATCAAGTTTTTTTTCTCAGCTTGAAATGGAACTGATAAATAGTGCAGAGACTGAATGAGTGAAATAGAAGGTACTATAGTTATACCTCTGAAAATAAAATTAACCTGTTGGTATAAGATATGTCAGATACAGCAATCTTTAGGTGTGTGATCTATTTCCATACCTATTTGAACCTGTTTGAATAGAATATTTAAACTACATGTGCTAAGTCAGATAATATTATTTAGCACACAGGAATTTTTTCCCACATCACTGATCACATCACATCGCAGGGCTCAGCTAGATAGAGAAAAGGTCAGAGTTTAGAACACACAGAAGGACTTATACAAATGTAAATTATCTCTCTGATCTGAGGAACTGACAATATGGCTATATCATACTAGATAGATTTGTAATACACTAGTTATAGGGTTATAAGCTTGGTTTGACTGTTTCTGGATGAAAATGGGAAACAAAGGAGTGGGAGAATGAACTGGTTTGCTCCAGCTCTTAAAATGATATAAGATTGGTGGGACACATGGCTCGCTGGAATTCTCTGGTACACTCTGGAACACTTTGGTACAGTCAAGGGTAGAGAATCTGTAGCCCTCCAGAGGTTTGGATTTCAGCTCCAGCAAGCCCTAGCTCGTGTGTTCAGTAGTAAGGAATTGTGGAAATTATCATTGAAAACATCTATGTGGTTGACAGGTTCCCAGCCCTGTGACATTTGGTAAAGATATACTGCAGAATATCAATATCATTTCTATGGTTATTTTCATAAGGATACATATGTTTGTGCAGACACAGCATCTGTAGACATATGTGTGGCAAAGGCTGATTCTTGGCATTATGGATGCTTTACCAAATATACCATTATAGTTTGTAGTGTCATTGTGTGCCTTCAAGTCATTTCCAATTTATATCACTCCTAAGGTGAACTCCTCATGGGATTTTCTTTGCAATATCAGCAGAAGAGAGTTGTAATTGCCTTCTTCTGTGGCTGAGAGAGTGTGACTTGCCCATGGTCACCCCGCGGGTCTCCATGGTGAAGCAGGGATTCAAACCCTGGTCTCTCAGCAGAAGAACTGAGATATAAATCAGATAAATAAATCAAGTAAATAAATTGCTCATGGTAGCATTGAAGCATCTATTCCCAAATGTTCATCCATGGGTTTTTGTTTGTGCTGGAGACAGTGTTGCTTGGTGGAGTCCTTGATGGTCTGACTTTGTGATTTAAATTAAGAGGATAAAATAGTTCAGTTACGCCTCTGATTTCAATTAAGTTTTCCACTGATGCATCATATTTTCTAAACAATAGTTCAGATAATACAACTAGGTCATGTTCAATTATAGTTAAGTGGAGTATAATGAATCCTATTCAGTTTTTACAACCAGACCTTGCATCTCTTTGTGGTGCTGACTCCATTTTCCATACTTTCCCTTTTTTTTAACTGTGATTAGGGAGCCTGTGAAAAGGGAATATCCTCCTTGAACTGTGGTGCCCAGAACTGGACATGTTAGTCTGAGCAGGGTCTGGCCAAAACAGAATAAAATGGCACTATGATTTCCTTCAGTTTGTACACTATGCTCCTATTGATGCAGCCCACAAATGCATTCGTTGCATCATACTGTGGACTCATGTTTAGCTTGTAGTCTACTAAGGCTGCTGTATCCTTTTTAATACATCCTAGATGTGCTGCTTTCAAACCAAATATCCGTCATTGTATATTGGTTACATTTTTTTTTCCTGACTAGATGTAGTACCTTACAGTTATCCTTGTTGAAATTCTTTTGTTTTTGCTTGGTTTTCCCCCTCCAGCTCTTCAAACTGTCAAAGTTATTTTGCATTCTGTTCCTCTCCTCTCATTCATTAGCTACCCCCTTCCCATTTGGAGTTATTTGCAAATTTGATAAACATGCCTTCCATTTCATCATCTAAGTGATTTATAAAGATGTTAAATAAACTGGACTCATGAAAGAACCCTGAGGCACCCCATTACTCACTTCTCTGCAGGATGAACAGCAACCATTTGTGAGCAGTCTTTGGGTTCAGACTGTCCACTAATTACAGATCCACCTAATTATAACAATGTCTAGCTAACAGTTCACCAGCTTGTCTGCAAGAGTATCATGGTGAGCTCTGTCAAAAGCCTTACAGAAAACAAGATACACAGTGAGCCCTTGATACAGATACACAGTACTGCAGAACTCTCACAAAAGTAAAAAAACCATGAATAATTCTCCTCTGCCAGAGTGAGCATTCCTCCTCCCATTCTTTTCTGGGGCTCCTCCCTCCCGTTCCCTTGCTTTTTGCCTGAGCAAGATGTGCCTTCCTCTCTCTGTGCCCAGGCAGAGAACAAGTAAATGGGAGGAGGCAGCCCCATGGACAGAGAAGGTGGACACAAGCTTTCCTGCTTCATTTGCTTGCCTTTTGCTGGGGAAGAGAAGGAAGGCAGGGTGCCTGGGCAAACAGCAAGTGAATAGAGAGGGGAGATGTGCGTCATGTGAGCCTTTTCCCCTTCATTCGCTTGTCTTTTGTTCAGTTGTGAAGAAGGAAGGCAGGGCACCTGGGCAAATGGCAAGCACGGGGAAGCAAGCCTTTCCCTCTCCGTTTGCTTGTTTTTTGCCCAGGCATGGAGAAAGAAGGCACGGTACCCAAACAAATGTCGAGTGAATGGAGTGGGCAAGCACACACATGAGCCTTTCCTCCTCCATTCCCTTGCCTTTTCCCAGGGTGCAGAGAAGGAAGGCAGCACACCTGGGCAAAAAGCAAGAGAATGGCAGGGAGAGAATGGAGGGGAGACAAGCAGGCACCTCACAAATAATCAAATTCACGAAGGTCAAACATGCAAGCGTGAAGGGAGGACTGTATTACCTCCACAGCACTTTCTTGATCTACCAAGCTTGTAACTTTTTTTTTAAAAAAAAGGAGGAAGAGATAAGATTAATTTGGCATGACTTATTTTTGAGAAACCCATGCTGGCTCTTAATCACAGCATTCTTTTCTAAGTGCATACAGACTGACTGTATGCACTTCTTCTAGAAACTTTCCTGGTATTGATATCAAGCAGACTTGTAAATAGTAGTTCAGGTCTTCTCCCCCCCCCTTTTTAAATACAACATTTGACCTCCAGTCTGCTGTAACTTCTTCCATCCTCTAGAAATCTTCAAAGATGTTTGACAGCAGTCCTGAGGTTACGTTTGCAGGTTCCTTTAGTATTATTAGATGTAACTCATCTGGCACTGGAGACTTGAATTCATTTAAAGTAGCTAAGTATTTCTTTACTACCCTGTTCTGGGCTGCAATCTTCCTGCTGCATAATTGTTCCATTTTCACCAGTTAGAGCACTGTTTTCCTTTTGAGAGAAAACTGAGACAAGACATTGAAAAGTTTGGCCTTCTCTTTGTCTCCTGTTAGCATTTCACCATCTTTAAGGTGCAGTGGCCCTGACATTTCCTTGTTCTTCCTCTTGCTCGGAACATAGTCAACCCCTCTCCCCTTTTACTATTTTTAACCTCTCTAGTGAGCCTGATCTTATTCTATGCTTTATCTTTTTTGACTTTCACTGTACAAGTATAGAATATTTGTTTGTATTTCTCTTTAGTGGTTTTCCTCTTCTTCCATTTTTTGTACATGTCCCTTTTATATCTCAACTCATCTGAAAGTTCTTTGTATGTCCACCCTGTACAAAGAATACAAAGAGCTACTTCAGAAGCTCCCATAGACTTGGGAGACATATTTTTGTTCTTTCCCTCTTTGAATGTCAGATCCTTCTGTCATTTCATAAACTGCTTAGGAAACTCCCCTCAGTTTCAGTGAGGTTTTCCATGTAGTATGAGAGTTAGCAGTTCAAGAAACATACCTTGTCTTCACATGCAGAACTAATCAGGCAATTCTTAGGGCCCAATCCAGTAGACATTTGTGTTCCTCATGCTTACAAGAGCAAGGAGAAACATGTTTTATTTGTGATAAATCTCTGATGTGTTTCACTTGTGTGTCGTTGTTTTGACTGATGCTTATTTAGTAGTGAGCCTTTTCAAAAAAAATATGGCCTAGTAATTTTCTTACACTTCTGGCTTGATCCCATTTAAAATATCTTTCAGTGAAAACTGTTAACTCCTAAACAAGGTAAAGTGGAACCACAGATTCCATTACTTGTTCGTATTAATTGCATGGTTCAGTTTGCTTGATTTACTTTTAATGCCAAAAAGATCTTTTAAATTATGGGGCACGCAACTTACTAGCTATCTGAATTTATGCTGGAAGCAATGTGAGGACACTGCTAATTTTCTGTTTAATTTTTACTGAGAAATGTTACTTTCAAAATAAAACAGTAGAAACCAGGTAACATCTGGCGCTAATTAGTGTTATTTACAGAAGTGTAGGTTCTTTTTGGAGAGCCAGCATGGTGCAGTGGTTTGAGCATTGGACTACACCTGTGGAGACCAGGGTTCAGTTCTCTGCTTGGCTGTGGAAACCCACTGAGGATCTTGGGCACATCACATACTCTCAGCCCCAGGAAACTCCATGATAGGTTCACATTAGGGTTGCCATAAGTCGGAAGCAACTTGAAGGCACACAACAACAGCAAGGTTCTTCTTTGTGGTCTCTATGACTCAAATGGGTTATCCTGTGCAGCCATATCCTCAGATACCTATAGTGCTAGGCTGTCCTTTAGGCAGGAGACGCACCTACTCCACTGCTTATGCTTCAAGTTCTTTCCTGCCTAAACTCCTCAGTTCCTTTTCAACTACTGTGGTAATACCAACATCAGGTACTCGCTCTTTGGAGCATGAACTAGTTTAATGAGAATATCTGTTTGTTCTTTATATCCTTTTTCTTTTATGTTTTCGCTTTCTTCTTCTTCTGGGAAGACAGTTCTTCCTGCCCACTCACAAGTTTATGGCCTTCTTGAACCTCTTTAAGAAGATTCCCCATTCTGATGGCTACTCTCATTGGCTCCTTTGTTTAGGAGAGACACACATAGTGGATGGTTGCCCTTCCAAGCCCAAGATGACTCTGTTTGTAGAACTTCACAGATAATCACACATAGAAGTACAGGAACAGCTAAGCACTCTGTCCTTCCAGATGCAGAAACAAACTTTCAGTTAACCTTCTCAAACAAAGACATAAGTTACCAATTTAGATTTGAAGTCACTGCAAATACTAGTTATATTCTTGCTCCCTTTCTGCCAAAGCTGTCAAATCACTTTACAGTTTAAAATAGTACTTTAATACTTAGTACAACAGGAAAAGGGATGGAAGGAAGAATGTAGATACATTTTTAACTAAAAAGACAAGCAGTTTGATAATGCCATCTCAATCTATAAAGTTCGGAGTTAATGTGTCCTGCATGTCAGTCAGTTGTTCATTTTGAGTCTTTGTTTGTGAACATCAGGCTACATTCCTTTAGTATGAAAGCAATAACAGTTTACAGCTGTGGAGATATTTGGGTCACTGATAAAGAATGCAAAATGTGCTTGGAATGCATGAAGGTGTATTTAGAAAAGAGCTTCATACGTTGAGTGAGCTAGATATATATGAGTGTGTGGTCATGCAGTTAGAGAAATAAATTGTTTGTGTGTCCTTTTACTATATTCCTGTTTGTAACATTGATTCAGAAGCTATCTCATGATTTATATAACTTTATTTATTTAATATCCCACCTTTCTCCAAATGTAGGTCCCAGTGTGGCTCAAACATAGATTGAAACAAAATAAAGTTAAAAAAAAAGCACTAATTCAAAATGGTTTAAACAATTAAAATAAAACACTGGAAATAAAAATATAGCCCTCCCCGCTTAACCTTAACTATAGTAATCATTTTAATTTATCGTTTGGTTCATGGTGAATGCTTTTGTGAATGTATTTTAAATTTTGCTTCTTATAAGGATATATTCAACTCAAAATAAAATATGCAAGTGGCTGAAAAGAAAACTTGTTTTAGGAAACCTGCATTCCAGTCATTTTTCATCTCTTGAAATGTGAAAGCATATCTTAGTCATTTACTTATTCCTTACTTTATTAAATTTGAAGTACAATCTATGGAATGTTATGGGCAGAACTGTAAAAATATTGTGAACTAACTGTACAATGGTGGAACAGTACAAAGTATACTTGGCAGCAGGTTGGGAAATGAGCCAAAATGGGAAATTCCTGTTGAAATGTGACCTTTAAAGAAGCTTCTAGACTTTCAGCATGTTCATCAAAATTGTAACCATTTCGTAGAATATATGACTTCTTGCTTTGTGTAGCTGGGATGCAAATAAATACAACATTAAACTGAGAGTATAAAATTCACTTTCCTGATTTGTAAAAGGACAGTAGCCCTTTACATGAGATTGTTACATCTTGGCAAGAGAAGTAGAAACTTTAAGAATGCAACAAACAACTTGTGCTGAATATAATTGCTGAAATGAATAATTTTCTTACCACTCTGGAGAGTCCTAAAACATTCTTGGGTACGTATATGTTTCATCAAGTCGCCTGTCAACTTATGGTGAACCCATGTATTTCATAGGGTTTTCATAGGCAAGGAATACTCAGAGGTGCTTTTGCTAGTTCCTTCCTCTGAAATGTAATCTAGAGCACCTGACTTTCTTATCAATAGACATTTAATTTCGCTCTTCATAAATACACCAATCTTATGATGGCATTTTGTCTTTAAAACTATGCCTGTTAATCTGAGAAAAAATATTAAATGTATAGATGGTGAATGTATAGACACACACACACACATATATATATACATACATATATTAGTTTTGGCGTATTTATCATAGTAGATGATTCCGTAGGCTAAACTACTGCTCATGTCTTGATTTGTAAAATAATATTTAATATTTAATATTAAATTAAATATTTAAATTAAATGTTAAATATTTAAATATATTAAATATTAGTATTTAAAATAGACATTCTACTTAAAATAGACATTCTACAGCAGTTAAAGATAATAGGCAGGTGGTATAGAACACCACTTCAATTTTCATATATAAATAAAAAATTATCCCCAGAATGTTGGCATGACTGCAAGGGAAAAGGACTTATATCCATATGTGGTGGGATTGTTGTAAAATACAAACATTTTGGAAGGAAATAAAACAAGAAATAGATAGAATAATAGGAGTGGTTTGAATTGAATAAGGAAATATGTCTAACCTTAAATGTTAAAAACTTAGAATTAAATAATGATGAGGAATATTTAATAAAATAAAAGCAGCTCAAGCTGTCATTGCATATGGGTAGATGAAACAAGAAAAATGAGACCTTAAGTAAATAGAAATATTACATATCAGAATATATGATGCTTGATTATTTATTGGGAAAAAGAGAGATTTATATGGGGCAATTGAAAGAGGAGTCTTGGTTTAGAAATTGGAGAATATTGACTGAGAAGGTAGAAGAGAGAGAGAGGTACAAGAACGTGAATAAATTAAAATGTTATTCCACTTGAAAGGTAAAGAAGAATTATGATAAATAATTAGACTCTTCTCTGGGAGTGGGTGGGTAGGAGGAAGGGAATATGCCAGAAAAAGAAAAAAAAAGAAAGAAAAAAAGGAAATATTTGAGGATTTATAGCTAAATTAAATATTTAATTATACTATCAAATATGCTGAATATATTAGTGGGTGTATTGATATGGTTGTAACACTATTGTAAAAGTTGTAACAGTTGTTAGTAGGTGACTAAATTTAAAAAAAAAAGTTTAAAAAACTGACGTTTTACAATAAGAGGTGGTCTCTACATGGTTTTCTGACAGGGCTACAACACGTTGAAAATAAAATTGCATGGCTGTTTCAAGGCAACACTTTTCACTTTACACTTGAAGATACTTTAGATATGGCATGTGTGGAAATGCAGCGTTGACAGATTCTCAAGCTATAGCCACTTATGTTACTTGGTGAGTGGCAAAGTTTTACTAGTGTAAGTACAGGTGAGATATTTCTTGCTGAGTGTGAACCTACTGATCAATCTGTAAAGTCAACAGACATGACTTAAATTAAGGACTTAAAACTTACTTGAGGATACTGTGGAAAGGATGATGCAACAGTACTTAAATTTGGGCTGGGTGAATCAAATATTACAGGTTCTGCATATACTCTCAGTATTTCTTCAGGGAATTTTTAAAAAAGATGACGCAGACATCCATGTGGTAGTTACAATGGTAATGTGAACTTTGCTTACCAATCCTTGCTAACACATTCTGTTGTTTATTGTTACTTTATTGGATTCATAGTTTTACAGAATTTCAGTGCCTGACAAGAGATACATAGAATTTCTGGCTGATAGGAAAGCATAGGAAGTAAGAAATAAAAGAAAGCAACCACATGACCTGAAGTAACCCGAAACTGAGGCCATTTCCGCATGACGTTGCTATAGCGCAACAGCAGCGGGTTGTTTCTGGTTCAGGAGCTGTGCTGCTGCACAATGTCATCATTATCCAGCTGCTATCTCTGTCCACAAGCATTGCAAAACCTCCATATTCTTTTTCCAGAAAAAAATCTGTTAAGAGCCTTTATTAGCACTTCAGTCCCATCAGCTGCCTTAGTGCAGAACTGTAATAGCACGTGATGGCACTTTCTGTTACTACAGATAGATCCAGGAGTGGGTGGGCTGTTGGCATACCCAGGTGGTCCCTCCCTCTGTGAGTTCCATGATCTGCTAACTTCAAAATTTATCACCTCTCAGTGTTTGTTTTAAATTTCTCCTTTGAGTTAAAACTTTTTTTTAAATACATTCTTAAGCATCATAGTGTAAAAATACAATGGTGTACTGGCATGTCCTACCCTTACAACATTGCTTTGCTAGTATGACTTCCAAACAACAACAAAGACCAATCAAGGGCAGTGGGGTGGGGTGAAGGCAGGGACAGGAATGACCAAGGACGCTGTGGTGCAGAAGGAACACTGGTGGCAAAACCGCTACTCATCCACTTAAGGTGGAAGGGTGTGGAAAAGAGCATTCCTTACCCAATGGCGTCACACGAATGGCAATGCTGGGATTGTAGCACTATAATGTGGTAATGGTGTCTGGTGCAAAAGTGGTCTGAGATAGGTATTCCCATTTATTGAAGTTAAAGTTCAAAAAGTTGAAGAATATTTAAAACTTCTGTTATCTCTGTGTTGTCCTGCTTCTTGTTACTCTCTTTTCCTATAGTGGGTGGTTTTGTAAGAAAGTAGAGCATATTCAAAATCAGGCAGCCTGTGCAACAGACCAGTATCAAAGTATTCCACAATTGCACTGTTATTGGGGACAACATTATCTGCTCTGTCAACCAGTAGAGAGAGAATTCTTTTCTTAGTATTCAGTAGGCAAGAACTTTTTGAGAGTCAACAATACTTTAGAGTACATCAAATTCTCACTTCAGTGTTGACTGCTTTGGTCCCAAAGTTACAGTTTCTGCTGTAGAGATGTTGGAAGCTACTTCTTTCACTGCTATTACCCTCAAAGTTGAGCTCTTCCCTGAACCAGATGCTAGTTCAGACACCCAAGTCAGTTATTGTTTTGGATTCCACATTCTTGATACCATTTTGGGTTAGAAGATTTGATACATGCGGTGGCGTACCGAGGCTCAACAGCGCCCAGGGCAAGGGGTGGGGCAAGTGAGGATGGGGTGAGCAGCAGGCAGGGGTGGGTTGGGAGAGGGTTGGGCAAGGGAGGGACAAGTGGCGGTGAGAACAGGCAGGAGGGTTCCTCTTTTTGCACTCCCCCTGACATTGACACCCAGGGCACTCACTTCAGTTGCCCCACCCTAGATCTGCCTCTGGATACATGACTGCATTTTTTTTCATCTATGCCCCCTTCCATTTGTTTAGCAAACATGAATGATGGGGACCAAAATTGTGTTGCTGTAGAAACCACAAGGCCATACATTACAAGATCTTGTAAACAGCCGAGTATGCTGTGCTTTGCTTTTTATTCTGACACACTGGTACTACCTAGCAGTCCCATGTTACCGGTTATGTTAAGGAGTCACAGAAAGTTCCTGTGCAAAGCCTTCTTTCTACCACCGCTGTTAAAGAAGACTGAAAACCTACCAAGACTGAATTTTTTCTTAAATATCCTATGCCAGATGCGCACCATAGTAATGATGTAATCAAAGTCCAGTCAGAAACTGCATTTTGATCCTGAAATTAAGGAGGGTCATAGACTTAATATCCTGTGTTGTAAAATTTACTCCACACCCAGTTTATATCTTAAGGTAGCTAATTACCAAACCTTCATACTCAGGTGTTAACATCTTTTGTGGGAAAAAGCTACTCCCTCTATTAAGAAATTCTTTGGAGTCTCAGCATATGGCCTCTTTTTTGGCTGAAGAGTATATTAACACACCTGTCCTAGGTGAATTGCAGTTCCAAAACAGTAGCAGCTACTTTAGCTTTGAGACTTGATTAGCTACCATCTAGCTTTTACCTAAGTTGCAATAATCATGATCTACAGTTTAATGGGAAAGGCCCTAGTGCATCCATTGATGATAGTCTGGGCTGCAAATAGAAATGATGTAAGACTGCTTGTTTGATGTGATCTGTTTCTATCAACCTGTGGGTAAACATTTTATGAAAAGACTGTGTAAACTAAATCCACCCTATGTCCCACCAACACATTACCTTCTTGGAGACTTTTGTAGTTCTATGAAGCCACAAGTCAGGTTGCTCAACACATGCATTTTTTTGCTTCTATCTTATAAGGTTATTTTTTTGTTTTCTTTACAGTTTACAAAATGGACTAATAAGCTATACATCTTCTCGTATAATCTACCATTCTTGCTCAAACATAGCAACAAAATAGTTGTGAGACCAAAAATGATGTCCCTTTTCCACCTTAGAGTGTTCCATCTTAGAATGTCCTGACCATCTTTGCTAGATTTAGAGGAGGAAGAAGTAAGAGGACTGATAGGCCACTTCACAGTATGTTAGTGGACTTGCACTCTTCCCTTATAGCTAGGGTGAGAGTGAGTGGACTGGGGGCAGTATCTGACCCTATTTTGTGGAAGACAGATGTTAATCAGGGCTGTGTGCTGGCTCTCTTTTCTTTTAAATTCTTTATTAGTGTTATTATTCAGTCCATGGAGTTGCAGAATTTTGTCTTTTGTCTTTTACTTAATGGGCACAAAAATTTTGACGCTGATGCATGCTGATAACATGTCACTTATTTCTTATTGGAAAATAGGATGTGGAAGATAGATGATTGGATTGATGGTGGGAGCAACCATACAAGTACATAATCAATGTTGGTAATGTGTATTGTGGTGTTGTTGTTGATTGTTGTATGCCTTCAAGTTGTTTATGACTTACGGTGACCCTATCATGGGGTTTTCTTGGCAAACACAGAGGATGTTTGCTTTTGCCATCCTCTGAGCCTGAGAGAGTGTGACTTGCTCAAAATCACCCAGTGGGCTTCCATGGCAAAGCCATAGTTCAGAGCTTAAACCACTACATTGCTTTGGTTCTATATCTGATTAAATTGTAATTTTAATGGCCTTAGTATTTGGATTGTTTTTATAGTTGTAACTATTGTTAGGCATTTTGGATTTTATCATTTCAGTTATATTTCATGCATATGTTTGAATTTGCTGAGTTACAAAAATAAATTTACATCCTATTTGCCACAGCTTAATTTGCTATTAGTTCACTGTTAGAAACTGCTTTTTTTTTATTGATTTGTAGGTATTACCCTTTGAACTGCCCTCAGCATGGACAAACTTAAAACATTAGCAAGTTTTCTCTGTTTCCCTGTTATGAGGGCCCTACAGATCAAAAGCCAGCCTCTATCTAGAAGTTTTCCTGGTGGCATTTCTTGACTGTTTGCCTCTTTTATCAGCTGGCAAAGATTCCAGTCCCAGAGCATGTTCACTGGAGATGTTGTGACGTGTAAAGTCTTCTTTCAGGGAGCTATGGTGATGAACCTTTATTCTATGCTTATGCATGATCTCTGACCTCTGTAATTTTTTTCTGTCACTATCAGTTGGATTTCTGAGCCTGGACAGATATCTCTTTTGGAACAACTGTGCTTGATTTCTGACTTCATAGCACTGGGCTTGCCTCTCATCAACAATCTTTCTATTCTACCAGTCCATGAGATTGCACAGATTCTGCAAAGAATAATGGCAGGTTACTTGCCTTTAATCATAGATCTGTGGGTGATCATCTGTACAATCATATAGGTCATTGTTCCTGCCTGCTGCAGGTGCTGTTATGCCTGTTTGTTTGTTTATTTCTATTTCCATTTTTGTAAGCAGAGACTGTAGTGATAGAGATTTTGTAGTTAGTTGAAAAGGAGGAGCCATGCTCCCTTACTTGGACATTAGTAGTGGAGCATCTAGCAAAACTGTACAAGAATGGGGAATCTCTATAGCCTGTGGGCAAAAAACAGTCCAAGGAAGTTCTCACCTAGGCTCTCACCCTTCTTCCAGCACTAGAGAAGGGTAGCCTTTCTATATTAATAGTAGAGGAAATCCAACTTTTATCTTCTGTTACTAATTGGAGATGACTGGGGTTTCCTTTTCCATTACTACAGAAAGCCTTCTTCTAGTATTTAGCACAGAGAGACTGTCTTTCTCTAGCACTGAAGGGGATTACCTGTGCTGTTCTCTACATAGCAACCACCTTGTTCTTTTCTTTGCAGAGAAAGAGACAATCCCATTTTCTTACATAAAGTGACACGGAGGGATTGTTTCCTTCTTTTCACAGAGAAGTTTACCCTTATGATATAGTTGGGGGACAAAACTTTGGAGAAGGCTTCTACCTCCAGGCATAATCCAGTGCCTTAAAGGGTTGCTAGGAACACAGTCCAACCCTTGGTCTGGAAGCCATAGAAACTGCCTGAAATAGGCTGTAAACAGAGGCACCCTCATGTGTGTAACTGCACAGATGACCACTCATGAAATACAAATAGAAGAAAGTGAACTGGTCTTAGGAAGGTAAGTGACATAGAAATGGCAAATAATATAATGAACGAAAATTTCTTATGTATTATGTTGGTAGATACTTTTACTGAAATAGTTTTAATTGGCATTAATTGTTTGGAGTTATTGTTTATTTTATGATGAAACTTTAAAACTAGCACTAGTCATTGCTTTTCAAGAATTAATATATTGTGTTCATGAGTTGTGACAAACTGTAGTTCACATTTTTACTTATTTTTATTTTTCTAGTCAAAATGTTATGGCCAGAAACTGCTGACAGAAGTATTTAATCGTCTGAATTTGGTTGAGTCTGACTACTTTGGAATTGAGTTCCAGAATATGCAGTCATATTGGGTATGTAACATGTATTTATCTCACTGTAAAACCTTTTTAATAGATTTCTTTTCCATATGTGTTTTTGGAAGAAGAACTTTGACTCCTAGAGGTTCATCAGGATATCATTTAATGTATAAAAACTATATTATAAGCAAGAGAAGTTGTACCATGGCAGCTTGGCTGTTGTTCTGTAAATCACAGCCTCTCACAACTGCTGAATATATTCCTTGCATTTTTGATGATGGGAATTTAACATATGTTTGGTTCCTGCTGGGCTCCAAGGTTGACTAAGCCTTCCATCCTTCTGCAGGTCGGTAAAATAAGTACCCAGCTTGTTGGGGCATGTATAGAAATACATGCTATTTGTAAGTTGTTCGCCGCCTTGATCCATATGGAGAGACGGGATACAAATAAAATAAATAAATCTGTTAGATTTGCTTCCAGCCCAACATCTTACAAAGAAATAAAAGTTTGAAGTTTGTAGGATTTTAAGAAATCTTCCCAACAGTGTATGTTACATAGATTCTCACAAATGTACACAGTGCACTTGCTTTGATGACAGAAGTTGCAGGTTCAGGTGTAATTGTTTACAATTAACATAGTTTTCTACTCATACTATAAATTTTTAAAGTTGTATAGCTGAGAGTTATGTGACTGATGATATGCCAGCTGCTTTTACAGTGGGTGAAACAGCCTCTGCATTCGATTGTGAAATTTGCATGCATACATGCAATCACTATATGCATTGAAAAGGGCCCAAAGAATTATTTCTTCTGGTCTTTGCCACTATCTGAATACCCTGTATCCTAACTATTGTGGATATATTTCACCCTGACTCCTGTTTGACACTTATGGAGAGAACTGAGTTTCCTTGAGCCATGGATTTTATTGCACAAGTGTCTGTATAGATAATTCCCCTTCCCAGAATCATACAAAATATGCAATGCAAAGAATGTGGAATCTAGTGCCTTACTCCTTATTGACTTCAGGAAACCATTCCTCCATCCTTATGTCAACTTTTCAGTATATTTTTGTAATGACTTGTTCGCAGACTTATGTTGGGGATTACTGCTTAGCCAAAATAGTGGTTGAAACCACTAACAGGGGAAGTATTGCTTTATGGCAGTCAAAACAACTTAAGTTGTCTGATTTTCTGTTTTGCTGTAAAGTTTACCTAATTATTTTTCTTTTTTCTTCAGATTTGGCTTGAGCCTATGAAACCTACAATTAAGCAAATACGAAGTAAGCATATACAATATCTTTCTGAAATGAATTTCTTTTTAGAATTAAAATGAAAATGGACAGTATAGCTATTTAGTGCTGTTTATTAGTAGAGCTTTTTTCCAGAAACTTAAAGGTAGGTAACTCAATGTACATTTTGTGAGTAGGGTAGTGAATGGCTGGAGGTGTTATTTCCACAAATAGAAAGTAAAAAAAAAAAGACTTAAGCTATTTTAAGGTAGCTTGCAAATGCCCACTCACTAATTCAACAATTCAGACCCATATTTTAGAATTTGGGGGTTAACTTATACTTTTTATTCTAAAAACAGAGTGACCCACGATGAAAATAAAAACACAACTAAATTAAAGGTAATATTTAAACATGTATAGTAAATAAAGAAAAGAAATAAAATATCTGTTTATATTTACTCATGTGTTTCATAAAGTCACATTTGTGCACACATGCGCCTCCTACACTTTTTACTTCTTTTTGATCTTGTGTTCCTGTGACTAACTTTCAAAAATTCTAGAGTACACATGTGTGTGTCATGGGCCAAACACAGCCTCAAGGATCATTCTGAGACACTCCCCCCACCCTGCCAAGCTCCTGGATAAAATATTAAAAAAAAAAAAAAAGAACTTCCAAGCGTCCTGTAGAGGGTATGAGGTAAATTTAAGCACGTTTTTGGTCCTTCCTTCCCTTTTTAGGCCCAGGAGAGGCTTTTTGGAAAAAGGAAAACAGTCCAGAGGAGGGGAAAATTGTGGCTAAATAGCTCTCTTGAAGGGCACTGGAAGCAATTCAGATGCAAAAGATTTTTTTTAAAAAAATTCATAGTGGTGTATGCAGTAAGGAGGGCAACCCGCCAAGGTCTTCTGAGCAACTCAACTGCTGACAGTTGCCCACTCTATTTTAATCTTTTATTTTCTGTCACTTTTTAAAATCCTTTGCCTCCAGCCAGTTGGCAATTTCCAACATTCACATGCTACTGGAAGCTTGGATAGTATATGCTCCAGTGTTTCAGATCTCCTGTGTAGTATAAAGCATGCATCGGCAACAGGCAAGAGTTAGTCTCCTGATGGTCCCTGGAAAGCCACACCTACTCCTGTACCTTCCCTCTCCTGATTTTTTTTAACTTGCAAAACAGTTGTTAAAATGCCCTATGTTCTTTAGGGTCAATTTCTGTTTTATTTCCTGATATAACAAAAGGTGTCTCCCAGTCTTAAAACTTCCCAGAGGAGGAGAGTGCATAGTGAAATTAACCTCGCATTCTTTGGAAGCATGGGGAGTGTTTTGGAAGGAGCTCTTGAGACCTTCAAAAATGACTTGGGGAACTACATGAGACCTGTAGGCCACGTTTTACCACCCATGCTGTAAACATTTGGCCAGGAATTGATTATATATGTGTGTTGATGGCTGTGTTTATCAGTGTGGATGACGTTTGATGCATGTCAGTTAACAATTATAGTACAGTTGGCTCTTCATATTCACGGATTCTGTTCCCACGGATTCTGTACCCACAGATTCAATCAACCATGGCTTGAAAATATTCCCCCCTCCAAAAATTTTTTAAAAAAATCCAAAATGTAAACTTTGATTTTGCCATTTTATACAAGGAATGCCATTTTACTATACCATTGTATGTGGCGGGACTTGAGCATCTATGAATTTTCGTGTCCATGGGGGGTCCTGGAACCAAACTCAAGCAGATACTGAGGGCTGACTGGACAGCTATATCTTTAGGATTTAATCAGTATTCCTTTAATTCTGGAAAAGTGACATTCATTCTGAAAAATGGAGATTGAAATGTTTAGGGTTCAAAGCTGACTTTAATTTAATAAATGTTCTTACAGTAATCTCATACTAAGGCAATATTTTTTCCATTATTTGATTTACCAATTTAAAGATTTACTCTATTAAGCTATTAATTTTTTTAGTATAAGTATCTTGATGTTTTGCTTCTTTTACTGGGAGATTGACAGGTGTTTTGTATTGAACAGATCATTTGTTTCTTGTAAGGGATTGTAAGATGTGCTAAGAACCCTCAGCTTCATTTGCCTAAGTGAGAGCTGTCAGTACTCACTCAATCTCTCTGTATGTTTTATTTTCTTAATTTTAGCATGTGATTGGCTTTGACTTAGTTGTACATAACATCTGACTATTGGATGATAGAGACTTCAAGAATATCACTTATATAAACCCACAGTAACTGAATTTGTATGATGCGGTTCTTGCATGTCAAAGGAATTTATTGTATTATGAGTTCTTGGGAATTTCTTTTTTCCTTTTTCTTTTAAAGAAGAGGCCATTACCAATAGGCAATATAACTGACAGGTGAACACTGTTGCTATACTATGCCTGCTGGTAACTTAAAGTGTACATACCCTTTTTATACAATACAGGGAACCAACCACATATTGTATGAACTAAAACAGTCTTTCCTATCCTGGCAACCTCCAAATGTTTTAGACAATAAGTCTCAGCACTCCTGACTTTTGGCCATGCTAGCATGATTGACAGGAGTTGCCTTCAAAACACTGAGAGAATACTGGGTTGGAAATATATATTTTATTTACTAAAATACTTATATACTGTCTTTTATTTGAAGATCTCAGGGTGGCTTGTAATAAAATCAATTTAAGAAAATAAATAATAACAATAATTTTAAAAGATTAAAATATATTCATGAAAAACCAGACAATTTAATAGTGGTTAAAACAATAGTGTAACTGTAGCACATGCACAGCCTGGGTAAAATCAGTTAGGCCCAAAAGCTGTAATTATAAGCTAAGTTTTGGCTTGCCACTGAAATGATATCAGTGCTGGTGCCAATCAGGCCTTCAAGGGGAGGGCATTCCACGACTACTAAACAAATACAACACTACTTCATTTTTGGTGCTTATTTATAGTTTATAGCTCAATGAAAATCTTCCTGTTGATCATATTTGATGAACAAGTGGGATGCAAGGACCTAGAGCTGAGGTTTTCAGTACAGAGGTCTCTCCAGCTGTGACCACCCTATGGAAGAAATCTGGCTGTAATGGGTGTGGCCCCTGCCACCAGTTAGATGGACTCTAGAACCTTTTTGGCACCATGGCCACAAATTTAGAAGATGTGCAGAGGCATAAGGGTTGTTTTGTATTTAGTAGGTCCTGCTACACAGTTTATCCTTCAGTCTGGCAGTTGAAGGGTTTTGAATCGGAACAGACAGAGGAGTAAACTTTCCTCTTGACAACTTGCTTGTACTCTTTACATTTCTGTTACGATGAGGGGCAGATAACACCTGTGTGATTTAGTTTCCTTTGTTTGTTTCTGCTTTGTGTAGCACTGGAAATCTATCTTCTGTTTGCCTCACCATGCCTCACCCCAACCCAAGGGACCTGTTATCTAGTAATGCAGATTTCTAGTCTTGGTCCTGTAATGCTTTGGATAGAACTTGTTTTGGGTGCCCAGTTCTACCACTCGCTGTGAAGAGATTCTGGAACCCATTAGCTAAAGGATGTGATTGCTTTCATCTGTTGTAGACTAACTGCTGCATTGATTTACCACTTGTAATGCTTAACCCACAGCAGTGATATATCAATTTCTGGTACTACACAAAGTCTTGGGGAGGCCTGAGATTGCAGCCAGTTCCAGGTCAGAACATTTGATCAGCCATTGACAACATAAATGCCTAATTCTCATGATCTTCTTTGAAATGTATTAGATATAATACATTGTGAGTTATTAAAATATGAAGATAAAAAATAATAAAATGTATTGACCTTCCCATAGGACCAAAGAATGCAATGCTTCGTCTAGCTGTAAAATTCTTTCCTCCTGATCCTGGTCAATTGCAAGAGGAGTATACCAGGTAAGGAATTACTGTTAATTTCTAAATTATTTTGAGTAGAAACACAGCTAGGATGTATGGGGTAGCAATAGCATGTGTATTTCTATACCGCTTATTGCCTAAGTGTCCTCTAAGCGGTTTACAATGTGTTAGCTAATTGCCCCCAACAAGCTGAGTACTCATTTTACTGATCTTCAGAAGGATGGAAGACTGAGTCAACCTGGAGCCCTGCAGGATCAAACTCACAACTTTGTGGCTGCAGTACCAGCATTTAACCACTGCACCACCAGAACTCCTTTGTTGGAACATGATGTTACTCATTTCTTCTTAAACCAGCACTGATCTTGATAGTTCCTAGAAGTAGTTCTATGTGATAGCTAAACATGGATATATGTTATTCTGTTACGTCACTTCATGAAATACCAATTCTATGTTGGTTTATCTAAGTTCTGCCCTCCCCCTCCCCAGTTTATCTTGTTAGGTCATTGTTTTCCTGTGTATGCTGTGAGCAGGAAGTGTCTAAGAAATGATTTTCTGTGTTCTTCTTGAGACTTACTGAAGCATACTTGAGATCTATGTACCTCCAAGCTGGTCATATTAGATTTTCTGTCAAGCCATGCTTTTTTGTTTCTAGGATTCTTTGCTTCACCACACCTGCACATACTATCTTATCAATGAATTTCAATCTTTGCCAGTTTTTCTACCTGGTTGTACTTACTGGTTTTCCATTGTTTTCAAATTTGTTTCAGTTTGTTGACACTCCTAAATGACTTCTGTAGATAACTTCAGGATCTATGGGAGATGATAGCGTATTAAGAAAAAAGTGTCTCTTCCATAGTTTCTGTCAAGGCAAGGAAGACAAAGGAGTGTGTGTGTTCTGTAGAGTACTTGATAGAGTATTTTGACTATGGGTCTTTCTACACTGTACTGTTACGGTGCTGTCCGCTTTCAACATCCTGTGGAATTCTGGCTGAGAATTCTAAATGCCCCTCCCTAAACTGAAAACCCCAGGATTCCATAGGATGTTGAAACTGGAATAATAGCACTGTAACAGTGTGGTGCAGAAAGACTGTACATGTTCCATGACGCATTCTGTATAGGATGGAGTCTGAACATGTATAGCAGGGATGGGGAGCCTCTGTCCCTCTAGTTCTTATAGAATTCTGACTCTTAACCACTTTGGTTTAGAGCTCAACACCCCTAGACATAACACAGATATATGACTTGATGTGGCTGAATTTTTCCACAAAGTGTTACTGGCCATGCCAGATATGTTGACCAGCAAAAACCAGTGAGGGGATATAATTGTAGTGGATTACTGTCACTTAATGTCAACTTCCATGTTGATGGTGGTGGTACACTCTTCCTTTTGGTTATCAGTGTGAGACGTTGGAAGCAGTGTCAACACTGTGTAGATACACAGCCATAACATACTGCACAGACCATAACTAATCATGTGCTTCTGCTGGCCTTCGCTACAGTTAATGTTTAAACTCTTTTTTCTGCCAAAATGAATAGTTTGCCACATTTCAATTGACAGAACATTATACTATTGATTCTTATTTTTTAGGTATCTATTTGCATTGCAAATCAAGAGAGACCTAGCAGAGGAACGCCTCACCTGCAATGATAACACAGCAGCACTCCTAATATCTCATCTTCTGCAATGTTAGTATCCAGTGTAGCCTATGGGGTCATAAAGTTACTATGCTTTAATATAATCAGCTCGAACATATCCACACACACCCCAAAACCCCCCACAAAAAAACAAATTTTGATTTTAATTTTTATATAAGAGATGCCATTTTACTACACCATTGTACATAATGGGACGTGAACAGCCATGAATTTTGGTATCTATGGTGGATCCTAGAACCAAACTCTAGAGGATACCAAGAGCCCGCTGTATATCAGAAACACTAAGAAATTAAGATTCCGGAATTATATTGACACAGAGTCTGACTGTATGTAATTCAGCCAGTCTTTGTTGAGGCAGAGCATGTCTTCCTCACGAGAGTTTGAGTCAACAGAAGTTAGAAATTACTTCCTGTTCCTATTCACCTAAAAGTAATTTCCTGTACATTTCCTGTTGTGAAAAAGTAATTTTCTGTACACTTCTTGTTGTGAAAAAAAAGTGACTCATGGGGACCCAAAAATGTAGGCCCTCCATGCTCACTACACTCCATTTTGGGGGATTTTTTAAAAAAAATTATGCCTGGAGAGTCCTGGTTATGACCCTAGATGTCACACACAGCTTGTATACCAGCTGTGACTCTAACCTGAAGTAGTTGGATTTTGCCTCAGAAACTTGTTCACTGATGACATCTAAAATGGACTAAAGTGTGACTTCTGTATATGCAGGGGTTCCATTCCAGGAAAAGAAAAAATGCAAAGTGTCATATTCCATCATAATCAATGGATGTGCTGGATGTTCAGGCACATGCCCATTGCATCCGTTAACTATAATGGGACATGATGATTCATGCAACTTCGCTTTCGTGTGTGTGGAGGTTGCAGTAAGGGAGGGACCACTGTACTGCAGTGAACTTTTCTTGGCACTGCCTCTCAGAACTGTTTGGAAGTTTCATCTAATACAAAATGTTGGTATTTATATGTTGGTACAAACTAGGAAGTCTGAAAAAATAACTTGACTCTTTGTCAGCTGTACTGTTGTCATTAAGCTTCTGGACTGAATTCAGAGTTGTGGGTTTAACCTTTAAACCCTAAGTAGCTTGGGATCATGTTTCTGTAGGGATCACATACAGTCTAGCCCATACATGTGTCAGAAGTCCTTGAGTGTCGTTAAGATTGGTCCAGCTGATATTCACAAGAGGGAAGCCTTTCTTGGTGATAGATCTAAAACTATGGACAAAACCATTTAATCCATGCCTTGCACATTCTCTGTTGGCAGCCAGTGAGGCATCTCAGTGCTTCTTTTAATCAGAGGTTGTAATTCATTTCTGAGAGCAGCTTCTCAGTGTATCCTGTACATTTGCTTATGTAGCAGATTTTATCTTCTTGCCTTTCTTTGTTACTGGATGTTGCCTTGTGAAGACGTAGCCCTTAGAACCTGCTAAAACCAACAGAAATTAAATTGTTTTCACAAATTCAAATAATCACCATGTAGAATCATAGAGTTGTAAGGGGACTCATGGGCCATCAAGTCCAGTCACCTGCTCAGTGCAGGTACTCCAGCTAAAGCATCTCTAACATGTGGCTGTCCAGCCATTTTTAGAAGACATCCAGAGAAGGAGACTCTACCACCCCTCTAGGTAATTGCTTCCACTGCCGAACTGCTCTTACTGTTGAGAAGATCCTTCTGTTGTTCGGTTCAAATCTACTCTCCTGTAACTTAAAATTGTTAGACATGGTCCTACCCTCTGAGGCAGCAGAGAACAAACCTGCACCCTCCTCTCTGTGAAAGCCTTTGAGGTATTTAAAGAGTGCAATCATGTCTTCCCTCAGTTGTCTCTTCACCATGCAGAACTTGCCTAGCTCTTTCAACGTTTCCTCGTATGTTTTATTCTCCTTAACTCTAATCATTCTTGTTGTCCTTCTCTGTACCTGCTCAAACTTGTCTCTATCCTTCTTAAAATAGTGTACCCAGAACTGAATGCAGTACTCCAGATGAGACCTGACAAGTGCATAATATAGAGGGACTATTATTTCCCTTGGCTTGGAAACTATGCTTCTATTAGTGCAGGCCAAAATAGCATTTGCTTTCTTCAAGAGATTTGGGTTTTTTAAATGTCTTTCAAACCATTTTAAATTTGCTTCTCATGTTGTATAAAAACCCATCTTATTTAATTAGATATTGTTATCTAGGATCTTTTGGGCAACTTAACCATCACACTAAATTGACAGCACTGTGGTTGCAGTTCCTGCATGGTTCAGCAACATTTCAGTACTAGCCAGATTGTGGGCACAAATAGGAACCATGTCACTATGATTCCACGAAAAACAACCGTGCCCTATAAAATTTAATCACATCTTTAAATTATGTGTAGTGAAGATTTTAATATAGCAAGTTGCTTTATAATGAATCAAGAGAAGTGGTTGACACAACAATGGCAGCATCTCTCCTGTGTTTCAGGCAGGATTTTTTCCACTTCCTCTTTTGAAGAGGCCTTTGGCTTGCAATGCATGTATACAGCCACTGAGCTAAAGTTTTCTCTTCTTTTAGAGACATCATCAGTAAGAGTGATTGGAAAAACTGGTAGGGAGATGTCTGCATGAATATGTGAACAAACCAGAATCATATTGAAACATAGACCATATACGTAGTCTAGAAACCTTTCTGCTATTCGTCTCACAAAGTTTGTTCATTTACTTACTTAATTCCTGCCTTTGTCTTAGTATGAAACCCAAGGTGTCTCGTGACATAGACTAAATCAGAATGTCCTTAGTTTTATGAAATGAAAATTCCATAAGAATGTAGTAGTTCTGTCCCTTAAGAAAGCCAAGAAATGAGGACTGGTTGATGTAATAAATAGTTGTTGGAAATTGAAAGTGCCTTCAAAGATTTGCTTGTTGAGTCGATGCAATTGTATTATTAAGAAACAGTCTCTTTTATATATATATTTTTCTCTTCTACCACAGCGGAGATTGGAGACTTTGATGAATCAGGAGACAGAGAACACCTTAGAAATAATCAATATTTTCCAAACCAGGATAGACTGCAAGGAAAAATACTTGAATTTCACAGGAAACACATGTAAGTGGGGGAAAAAAACTTTATTTCTGTTATTCAGCACATTGCTATGCATTATGGGAAAATTAACCTTACAGTAATGCTGTAAGGAAGATGTTCTTGCTTAAGTTGCCTTATTTTTGATGCACTGCAATGAAAACAAATTGCTGTGTGAAATTTGGCATATATAATTTTAACCTAATGAATGGTATGGTCCTCCTCTTCATGGTCTCTGTGACTCATACATATGGTATAATCTGCACCTGTCCAGTCCTTCCTTGGGAACTTCTATAACTAAGCAGCCTTCTGTTCTCTTTCTGCTGACTTGCAGGCTTATGGCATCCAAGGCCTTCTTTAGAAAGTGCCTTGAGTGCAAGAAGAAAATTCTCCAGATTGATATCCATTCTAGGTGCTTACTGTCTTGGGAGGTCTGCATCATAGAGAAGTGTACCCATTGCTGGGCCTTCCCTCAGCAAGCCCTCTGCAACTGAGTTTTCAGACTTAAAGCCCTTCTTTGGGAGCTATTAACACCTCTGTGTTCACTGCACAGAATAAGCCGCTTCTATGTACCATCTGTGCTGTACCATCCAGATCAATGGAACATGGTACCAAATGCCTGGCGTAAATAACGAATGATCCTGCGTCACATTCTTCAAGATGCCCTGCTAACCTGGTGTCCATCTTTGGTCAGGTATAGAAACCTGCCTAGGTGCTTTGTCTTTCATAGCTCCTGTGGCTTGGGTAAATCAACACATCCTTCAAGGGAAAGAAGGCCAAGGAGGCTTCCTTGGGACTGACAAGGAGGAAACAGAAGCCTGCAACCTCACTGGTAACAATTCAGTCACTCCACACAGTGGACTTGACTAATCTATTCATCCGGCTTCTATCCAAGACACTTCAGTCCTCACCATCCATCATGATCTTAGGATCCCGTGGCCCCATAGACCTCAACTGTCCAACTATATTTGTCTTATAAGATCTGGAATCCATCAGTTTTGAAGGAGGTTCCATTTGCACCACTAACACTAATGCCTGCCCGCTTTGATTCGTCCAAAGACTCAAACTTGGATTCATCTACCATCAGCCCAGAGCACCATTTGTCTCCATGGGAGATCAAGACCCACTTTCTCTATCTAACAACACTCAACCATACACAGAACAGATCATACAGATGGCTCAAGTTTGGAGCTTCAGCAACCTTAACCCCTTGTCACCAGTCTAGTTTTTGATAGGATTGAGTCTCATTCTTAACTATCATGAGCAATTCCCTTCTTGCCTTCCTTACTAGAGGTTGCCAGACAATTTTAGAAATTCCCATTCTCCCTTTCTCCAACATCAAGGAAGATTGATTCTGTTCTATGTTGTTTAAGTATCCCCAACCCAACTTGGTCATTGTTGGAGCAGCCCTGGCTTAAACCATTAAGAAAGCCCCAACTTACTTCCTCAAATAAGGAGAGTACAACGCTGGATGCTCTGGCTTATAAGGCTTGTCCTATAGCATCTTTTGTCAGTCTGTATCTCAGATTCTGAAGCTTACCAGGCATCTATCAGCAGTATACCAGGCATCTATCAGCAGTAACCCTGCTGCTGAGTTGTTTGCCAGAGGAAGACAGGAAAGCTGTAAACCTCTTCCATGCAGAGGCACATAACTCAGTGACTCATCAAAGAACTGCTGCTCAGCATGCAGCTGACTGTGTGCCAAATCTCTAGCTTACCAGCTCTTCAATAGTATGCTTGGCTTAGGTCTTCTGGTCTGTCTTTTGACATCAAGGACATGATTTAAGATCTCCTCTTTAACGAAGACAGCCTCTTTAATAGCATGACCAACAACAAATTGGAGTATAATCAAAAGATGTGCTCCAGTGCCAAAAAGTATGGTTGTAGGGACATATCCCTCTAGCACCAACAAAAGCTGTCATGGTCTCATCATTTCCTCTTCAGTTCAGTCTTCTTACTCTCCCTCTTTCTTCAAGAAATGGTTATGTAATGTCTCTTCATCATTCATGCATTCCCATTCTTCAGATAAGTGCTGTTTCTCCTATAGGAAGAAACAATATGATTCTTCCAGGCATCACCTTTGACTACCTCTGGACAATTTCCTCTTCCCACCTCTCACCTACCTTTTGGAGGTTTCCTCTCCTGTTCTTTCCATCAGTGGGATTCAATCATGATGTATTCATGCATTCTCTGTTTCATAACTGGAGGTTATGCAGTCAAGTTTGGCAGTCTACCACAAGTGGACCTCTTCCAATCAACCCAATCGTCATCATTTCTACAGGAGTCTACCACAAGTGGACTTCTTCCAATCAACCCAATCATCATCATTTCTACAGGAGTCTACCACAAGTGGACGTCTTCCAATCAACCCAGTCGTCATCATTTCTACAGATATTTGCCCTGCCAAGGAAGGGTGCTATTGAAAGAGTACCATAAACCAACATTTCTCAATGTCTCTTGAGGTACTTCATGATCCTGAAATGGAACAGAGGCCTCTATCCCAATTTGAATCTAAGAAGTGTCAACATGTATATCACATGTTGGAAATTCTGAATGGTGACTCTTTCCTCCATTCAGCGCCACCTTTGCTTCAAAGACCGGTTTGCCAGTCAACTCTTAAGATGTGTATTTCCCTGTTTCATTACAATACTTCCATTGTCACTTTCTGTGTTTTGCACTGAGGCAGAATTGCTACTGATTTTAGGTTCTATTTTTTGACCTCTCCACAGCCCTGCACATGTTTGCTAAATGCATAGCATTTGTGGTAGTCTCTCTCCAAAGAAGGGGAATTTCCATCTTTCCCTGTATAGATGACTTGCTTCTGATTGCTCCATTTCAACAGGTTCTCCATTGGCATCTCAACATGTTGTCCCTTCTCCAAGACATGAGACTCCTGGTCAATCCAAGCAAGTAAAATTTATACCCAGCCCAATGAATCCAATACATAGGGGTTATTCAGGTTTCATGGACACAGATAACTCATCTTCCTTGAAATGGGACAAAGCAGCTTGTAACTTCAGTGAGATCTGTGAGACAGCACTACTACATCAACAGAGTCTGTTCTTTAGTTTCCTTGATTTGTTATCCTCCACACTATAAGAATTAAGTGGAGGTCGGAGTATACATGGCTACATATTAGCCCAGTACATATTCATAGAATCATAGAAATGTAGAGTTGGAAGAGACCACATGGGCCATCCAGTCCAACCTCCTGCCATGCAGGAACACCCTCAAAGCACTCCCGACAGATGGCCATCCGGCCTCTGCTTAAGAACCTCCAAAGAAGGAGACTCCACTACACTCTGACACAGCATATTCCACTGCCAGACAGCCCTGACCGTCAGGAAGTTCTTCCTGAGGTTCAGGTGGAATCTCCTTTCCTGCATATTAGCCCAGTACATCTATCTTCTGCATGGGCATGTGTATATGTGTATCTGTGTGTGTCTGTGTAGATCTGTACAAGTGGATTCACTGCCTTTTAGGAATCCTGACTGAGAAGCCACTGTCCATCACAGCAGAAGCCTACATTGATAACACAGGCTCCCTCTGCTGATGTGGTCTCAGCATATGGGGACAGGGACCGAAAGTTTTCTGCCCATTGCTCATATGAAAGGCTAATCTCTTTTTCTGCATGTTTCTTAGTTATAATTTATGCAGGTGATCTACTGTGTATGTGTTCTGAAACTTCATTCTTGGATTCACTTGAATTACTGTCTCAGAAAACAATCGACTATAATCCATGGTTGTCCCTGGCCACTGCATCTCAGTTTTAGTGCTTTAACCTTAGTTGGAAGCCAAGGCCAAGGTTTCTTCAAGACCCTACAAGAGCTCTTTCAGGTCATTTTTCATCACCAGATCATTTAAAATGGATGAAAAACATTAAATAGCTGCTCCTGGAACATCATTTTACCCTTACTTAGAACCATCCCATCCCACTCACCAAATTTATGCAAAGCAGTTTCATAAGCAGAAGTGATTTTGGTTTGTAGTTATTAGGTGGCAAGACATATTGTGAGAGAAAATATTGGACCTCACTTTAGCTGGAGTTGTCCCCCTCAGTAGTAGACAAATGTGGGATAATAAAGCACAACAGAGAGTGTACTATCTAAATAAATTTTGATAAAACCAACCAGACATTTCAAACATTAAAACCTTAATGCCTTTTCAAAGTAATTCAAATTATGACTTTTCTGATGCATCCTGAGGATGTTTTGTGTTTTGTTTGCAAGTACTCACTTGTCCACAAGTGTACATTTTCCTAGTTATACTTTAAGACAGGAATGAGGGATCTTTTTTTTCTACTGAAAGCTAGATTTCCTGAGGAATAATTTGTCAGGGGATGCATGCTGATTGCACCCAGAATGAAAGTAGGTGGGGCTGCTGCTTTCAAACCCTCCCATATTGTTGTTGCAGAGGTCTCAAATTATCGCGTATGGAGGGCTTTCAAAATTACTCCAAAGACTGGATGGTGCAGTTATTTCATGAATAGTGTGTGGGTTTCATAAGTAGTTAGTTGACTCTGTAATTAGTAGTTAGCTTGCCTTTAAGTATGAATTTTAAATTTAGTCAAGAATTGACCACTGATAACATTTTCATCTGTTTCTTTATCTGACGCTTATATCTGACAGACTTTGGAGTTCTGTCAAATTAGTCGTTGGGTACAAAACTTTTTAAAAAAATTCTTTCATGGGATATAAATATGATATGCAGTTCAGACTGGTGTAATATATATACATATATATACACATATGTATATGTATATACAGTCAGCCCTCCACATTTGCAGGTTTCACTTTTGCGGGTTTGATTATGCACAGATTATTTGCTGTCACCTATGCTGCCTCCTTATGCCATTTTTAATAGGGACTGCAAGCCTTGCAACACTGAGAAACTATGAACGAGGTTTGTAAGTCCCTATTAAAAATGGTGTGGGGCAGCAGTGGAGGTGGCAGTAAGTCCCACTAGCCGTGCACTTCTGTCTTGTGAAGGAACCCTGATACCTCAAAGGAATCCATGGTGGGTTGAATGTGGTGATCATACTTTTTGTGTGTGTTAAATATGGTTTAGGAGGGCCTATTCACAGTTTTTCCACTTTCACGGGAGTCTTGTGCCCCTAAACCTAGTGAATGTGGAGGGATGGCTGTATAAAAACCTTGGGCAAGATAAGCAAGATGCTACTTAAACCATATCACTTGGACGTATCAGTCAATAGTTAATATCAGTGCCCTTTGTTTTCCTTCTGAGCCTTGAGAGAGAACTAAATAAATAAATACATAAATACATCTAAATGAGGTGCTAGAGCAAAGAACATTATTTTTATTTGTTAAATTGGAAATAATTCATAATCAAAATAACAATGAAGTTAAGGGTGTTGTGTATTTTTTTGTTCAATATAAGGTATCCTTTCTTGTGGACATAATAAAATTCTCTGTTTACATAGAAGCTGGTCTTGCCCAGTGGGGAAACAGATCTGGAGAAGGGCATTGTTTTTCTATAATAGTATGTATGAACCTCTAAGAATACCTGTAGAGCAGTTGTATTCCGCTCACCTGTTTGCTTTTACAAAAGGTGATTTTCTGTTTGTCCAGGAACAAGAAAATGGCCAGTTGATTCCAGTGGTATGCTCATGGTTTCTGGCATCTGTTTGCTCCTCATTATTGATAGAATATTGCAGTAAAGCTCACATACTTGCTTTCCATTAAAGAACAGAACTCAGTTTAAAAACAACAGTGTTTGATCTATTAAAATCTATTGCAGGAATATATATCTCCTTGTGAAAATTCTCTTAGTGGGAATGTGCTGCCAGTAGGATGGCTAAGCAGATTTATCTGCTTAACGGATAACGAAATTAGACCAGATTGTTTTCAAGCCAGTCTGTGAGGATTAGTTAGCTGAAAACATCTGAAGATAATTGCTCTGAAACTTCTTTATGTTTGTAAACATTTGTTTGCATAGTGTGGATGAGCTGGAATAATTCATGTTTTTCTCCCCATTTCAGGAAGACAGTATCTTTTGAAGATTCAAAAAAAGGTTCAAATTGAAACCACTTTGCTGTTTGGCAAGCATTGTGTCCTGAATTCTTTTTATCACAAAAATAGGATAGAAATGTCAATAAATAGTTATGCAACTTAGGAAAGTGTTATTTATGGCCATGTATTGGCACAACTCAAATATAGCGAGAAACCATGAATATCCACCTCATATGTTCCCCTCTTCCCTTTAGCAAGTCAGAGAGAGGAAATGGAATGTTTTTGTTCTCAATTTTAAACTAACTTTGATGAGTATGATAGGAGATGAAAGCAGAGGGTTCACCCCACAATAAAGGAACAATAGAAGGCAACAAGAAATTGGTAAAAGTATTTGCTGTGGATGCCAAGACAGGGGAAAAAAACCTGACAGAGACTGCATGTAATTGATCCATCAAAGACTGCATTGCTCAGGTGTTACTGGATGTTGCTACATGTTACCTAGCATACTGCAGAAGAACCTGATGCATACAAACCATGAGGGTTAGGGTATGTCTTTGTCCTTCAGAAGACAGACAGACATCTATCAGTTTTAAGTATGATGGCACTGAAGTACAGGTGATGGAGTATTAATGTGAGATAAGATTTTTCTCTGCTGTTGTGCACTTCCGAAGACTATAAAACGTATCAAGTGACTTTCAGATGGAATAAACCAAGGATGTGCCACTTTGCCAGGGGTTGGGGTCTTTTTTCCTCTCAGACCCCACCATAGGCTGCAGCCCCCTCCCAATGTGCCAAAATAACTCTGTTTTTCTCCAGAGTTCCTGTTAAAATGATCTCAAATTATTTACTGCCACATTTTGAGAGGCACTATGATGAGGTATCAGGAGTCCTGGGCAGAGTGGGGCATGTTTCTGTGTGTTTTGTGCATTTAAGATTCTCGGGCTGACAGGAGGATCAACCCACTACGCCTGGGTTTTGATCCTCGTGCCAGCCTGACGCAGGAGCCGTCCTCCAGCTTGAATTCCAAAACCGTTAAACCGACTCCGATTCCCAAATGGCACTTTAAAAAAAGGAGGGAGGTTGAGGGGCTTTGAAGGATGGGTAGATGGCTTCAGGTGCCAGAGAAGTGAGATCCGGGGATCTTGTGCACTTTGTGCATGAGTTGCACTTTCTGAAATAAACAGATGTCTCTGGAGCTAGCAACAACCATTTTTTCCCCTGTATCTTTAATATATGTAATCATTTGGGGTTACTGTATTTTATATATATAGGATCAGTTTTTAGCTTACCTCATCTTACAGGCCTTGTCTCCTGTTTTCAGAGACTAGCTGGTGACATAACAACATTTATGGAATTATTGGGTGCAGTATTTGCTTTTAGAATTGTAAAAGGAAGTATAAAATGTATCCAGACAAGACTGGAGAAAATAAGGATGCACTGCTTGTAAAGAAAAATTATTACTGGATTTGAATTTCATTATGACTTCACCTTAGGTTATTCTATAGAGTGGAACAATGGCACAATCTGTTTTTTTTCAAGTGCCGGGAGACCAAGGATCATGGGAGTTTGCACCCCTCCTTAGTGACGAGAGGGATGCCAACCTGGTTGCATCAGTTAGCAGAAAACGTGGCAGGTTCTGCAAGTTTTCTTCCTTTCTCTTCTAGCCATAAGGATCATTTAATCCCAACTCCCAATTACTCTAGGACTGCAGAACCTAAGCGAAACATACTCTTTCGTCAGGAGTTGCTGAGTTACTTGGGTGTATGTCTTGAGTTTTGTGTTTCTTTGGTTGTTATTTGTTGCTTGAAACCCATTTGGAGAATAATTTGAACAAAGGATAGGATATCGGTCCTCAAGATAAATGAACAGATTGCCCTGTACTTTGTTGTTTGTATTTTATTTATATATAAGATTGTAAAGGGTTTCCTCTGCTGTCTGGTATGGTGAATTTAAAATACTGTACTATGTTATTCAGTGGTGGCTGGCTTTGTTGGTTCAGTATGTCAGAATTTTCCTTTATAATTTTCCAGCTTTCAGTATGTTACTAATTCATTAATAGTTTATTTATTTTTATTCTGATTACCATAGTGGCCAAACTCCTGCTGAATCAGATTTCCAAGTACTTGAAATAGCTCGGAAATTAGAGATGTACGGCATGAGATTTCACCTGGCATCTGACCGTGAGGGAACAAAAATTAACTTGGCTGTTTCACACATGGGTGTTCTGGTATTCCAGGTAGGAAATAAATATTTAATATGATAACCTTTTGGTAGTTAATGCCAACAAAACTTTTGATTTATCTCAGAGGTATGAATAGCCACATACCTGATCTAGATCTAGCAAGTGTATGAATGGTCTGACCTCCTCCTTGCTACCATGATCACTACAATGCAGGGAGAGGCATCATTGCTAGATGGAGCCTTAAAGGCAGCTGCTCTGGGAGGCCATTGCATTTTCTCCTCCTGGCCCTTTTATATTCTTTTTCTGAGCCTGAAAGGCCAAGGAACAATGTCAGAGTACCTGTTGGTCCTCCATCTCCATCTAAGAGAAGTCAAAGTGAGATGCAACCAGGCCGCCTCTGCCTCTCTTTGCTGAGGAAGGAGTTTCTTTTCCTCCCTAGCCAAGAGAGGTGCATAGCTCCTCTGCATCTCTCTTGGCCAAGGAAGTAGATGGACATTCCTTCTTCATCCAAGGAGCACCTCTGAGCAGCCAGGTCTCCTGACAGATTTGGCACCAAGGGAGGGAGCTGCTTGGTGAGCATCGTTGGAAGGACAGACGGAAGGAAGGTGGAGACAGGTGATGGAGCTGTCTCCTTCCCTCACTGCCTTGGCTGGCTTGGGGGCCAAAATTCAGTATTATCTGCATTTTTCACCATTTGTGGTAAGTTCGTGAACATATTCCACTGTGGATATAGGGGACCTACTGTATATCAGTCTAGGATTTGGCAGGATTCTTAGTATGTGGAAAAGTTTCTTGTCAGATTGGACCAGCAAAAGCAAGAGCGGTATAAAAATTCCTGTTTATCTAGAATCTTTACCCCTGTAACCACTGGTGTCACAAGGAATGCCACTCCTGACTGAACACCTAAACCATCCTCTTTTATCATGAAATTAAACCTGCAGCAGAAGAGACCCAATGGATTGTTAGCTGCTACCACATACTATGGTCAGAACTATAGTTTGGATGAGAGGCCTAAGAGGGTGAGATATTACAGATTGTTCTAAATCCCTTGGATGATTAAAGCTAAACTTTAATGACATGGTTTGATTTATTAATAAAATATATGGAGCATGATACTGTAACCAGTTCAGATAAACAAGAAACATTACTTTGAATTCTGAAATTGGCCTAAGCACAAATATGGGCTAGTGCTTTATCTTATCTCTTACATTTATCATAGCCTTTGAAAACTGTGTACTTCTCAAAGACTGTTCGTAGTTTGGGACTTGTTCTGCACAAAATTCTCAGTTGAAGTTTTAATACAGATATATAATATAATATGATATAATATAATATAACATTTAATATAATGTGCAGAAAACCACTTTTTTTTTTTTTTTTTTTGCACAGGAAATAGCATTTTCCACACAGGAAAAAAATACTTCTGTGCAGTGGTGGTTCCTGTGCAGAAAAGGCTATTTTCAGCACAAAACAACCATGTGTGAATTTTGCATAGAATAAGATTTGAATTGCAGTAACTCTCATCAGTCCAGGATTCTGTTCATGAGGATTTCTTGGCATTTGAGGAACACATTTTTCAACCAGTTTCCAAATATTTTTGAATACACTTTCCATCTCTAGCAGGAAGTAACTTTGTAGTCGTTAAGTGTTATAAGAGGTCAAACCAGCAACTTCTAGGCATTTTTTATGATATAAAGTTTTCTTCTCCTATGGTTTCCTTGAATACATTGTAAGCTTCTTGAAATATATTAATTACAAAGAACCAAAAAAATGTGTTATAAGTTGGATTCAAGGCATAGAAGATATTTAGAATGTAGATTTTATAATTTATAATGTAGTTCTATAAATTCTTTTACTTTGTTCAAGTCATGCATATTAGGTATGTTTTTCCAGTTATTTCATATTTTCTTTAATATAGGGTAATACAAAAATCAATACTTTTAACTGGTCCAAAATTCGAAAGATAAGCTTCAAGAGAAAACGATTCCTCATCAAGCTTCACCCAGAAGTTCATGTAAGTAAAATACCAGTATGTCTGTTCCTTGGTTTTTGACTGTGAGTGGAAATGCACACAGCCTTGTTTGCATAACTCAGATATTCCTAGGCCTTACAGTTTTTCATATTCATAAAGGATGCATACTTAAGGTTGTGACCTTGATCCCTTCATAACTACAGTGCTATACTATAAATTCTTAAAACATGAGATTGTTGTAGACACATCAATATTAGAGTGGAATGCCTAGAATGAAAAAAAAATAAATGCAGAGTCAGATCAGCACAAGGACTAATTCAATTAAAGGAGTGGGAGTTACATTAATTTTAGAATTTTAGAAGCTATATGTTTTCTGGCAGTCTTGGTAGAGATTTTCTATTTGACAGAATTGTTTCATTGTGTAATTAATGGTAGCTGCTGTCTTTTTGTATGGACTTTTAAAACCTAGAAGCATTGGATGTATTGCTTGTATTTTTTTTTTGGATCAACCAGATAGTCCTTCAATGTTTGCTGTGTGTATGATGGCATTCTTTGTTTCACAATGCAAAAACATGGTAGATCTCTACAGAGACATGTTATGCAAATTGTGGCTATCTTGGTAGGAAAAAACCCTACCATTTCATTCTCATCCTAGAGATAAATAATGTTCTAATTTACAAACTTCCTCACCCCCTGTCTCATTGGGATTGAGAAATTTAGCATGACTTCTTCACATCCCTACTTCTAATAGAGTTCCTTGAAATGGTAGTTCTTAGTTTGTATGCCAGTTGACATTATTCAAGGGTGGCTATGTTATAAATACAACTCAGGCTGAAGAGGCCCTGATGGATTTTCAGCCTCTTATTATAAGAATATTCAAGGAGTGCTGGACCCATATATGTTAAAATTATTCAATGAAATCACAGAAGGAGGAAGACCAAATTCGTGGAGGGAAGCCTATATCACATTAATATTAAAGGAAGGACGAGATGCAAACAGTCCAGGAAGCTATAGACCAATCTCTTTACTAAATGTGGACTACAAAATCTTTATGAGCATTCTAGCTGAAAGAACGAGAATATTGCAAGAGATAATAGAAGAACAAAACGGCTTCCTACCGGGAAGACAGCTTAAAAACAACATTAGAACAATCTTGAATATCATAGAACATTATGAAAAAAATAATGAGAGGAAATTAGCCTTAATTTTCATAGATGCCCAGAAGGCCTTTGATAATCTGAAGTGGGATTTTATGCTTCAAGTATTGGAAAGAATGAACTTCGGATACGTTTATGACCTGTATAAAAGAAATATATAAAAATCAAGAAGCTTCCATAATTATAAACGGAGAAAAAATGGAAAAATTCGAAATTAAAAAAGGAACGAGGCAAGGGTGCCCCTTATCTCTCTTATTATTTATAATGGTACTGGAAATATTAATAAAGATAATAAAAGAGGATCTGGAAATAAAAGGATGTAGAGTGAAGAGGCAAGAACATAAGCTGCAAGCATACGCAGATGATTTGGTGATCATCCTGGAAGATCCAAACTCTAGTATAGATAAAATAATAGAGAAGATGAATCAATATGGGGAATTGGCAGGATTAAGAATTAATAGAGAAAAGACAAAAATCTTGATGAAAAATATGAGACTAGAAGAACAAAATGAATTGACCATGAAAACCAGCTTTAAATTAGAAAAGAAAGTGAAATATTTAGGGATTTGGATTTCAAAAAATAATAATGAATTATATGAGAATAATTATAAAATTGCATGGAAAGAAATCCACAAATCATTAAAAAATTGGGACCAACTGTAATGATCACTTCTGGGGCAGATAGCGGCTATTAAGATGAATGTGCTACCTAAATTGAATTTCCTCTTTCAAAATTTACCAGTCATTATAAATGAAAATGGCAGAATGGCATTTACAGAATGGCAAAGAATGGCAAAGAGAAATTTACAGAATGGCAAAGAGAAATTACCAAATTTATATGGGAGAAGAAGAAACCTCGAATCAGATGGAAAACACTAATAGAAAGGAAAGAAAAGGGAGGTTTTGGATTGCCAGACTTAAGAATATATTATCAAGCGAACTTCCTAACTTGGATTAAAGAATGGATAACACTACAAGGAGGAAAAATATTAAGTCTTGAAGGAGCGGACCTACGTATGGGTTGGCACGCATACATGTGGTACAACAAAGTAAAAATTGACAAAGAATTCTTAAATCACTATCTGAGAAAATCCTTTCTTTTGAATTGGCTTAAATTTAAGAAAAAATATTACAATAGAATCCCATTATGGATCTCACCCCCTGAGACCTTCTTTGGGACATGGCGGGAATCCCAAGAGAGAGTAATAAGATACAAAGATATGATAATTGGAGAGAAGAATTGTGGAATCAGATTAAAAACCCGGGAAGAATTAGAAGGAGAAGGTTTCCAGTGCCAATGATTTCTTTATAGACAGCTCAAAGAAAGATTTAATATGGATAAAAAATTACAGGGCTTGGATATAGACAAAAATGAAAAATCATTTGAAAAAATAATGTTTGAGTCACAAAAACAATTAACTTCAAAATTATACAACCTACTCATGGAGAGAGAATTAGAATCGAAACAGATAAAACCGACAATGATTGCTTGGGCGCAGAACATCGGACATGAAATCCAATTAGACCATTGGGAAAGAAGCTGGATTGAAACACAAAAATTTACGGCTGCGCAGAATTTAAAGGAAAACTACTTAAAGATGTTACACAGGTGGCATCTCGATCCAGTAAAAATAAATAAGATGTATAAGACAGGTGGAAAAAAATGCTGGAAATGTGGACAAGAGAATGGGACTTACTATCACACATGGTGGACGTGTGAAAAAGCAAAAATATATTGGAAAGAAATTCAAAAGTCAATTTCATCAGCCCTACAGACCAATATTCCACTATTGCCAGAAATTTTTCTTTTGAACATACTACAGAAAGTGGATACAGCAATAAGAGGGAAGTTCTGGAGAGCAGTACTTTATTTGATTACTGCCGCTAGAATTGTATATGCCAGTAAGTGGAAAAATAGTCAAACCCCCCAAATCGATGATTGGAAAGTTAAGGTGATAGAATATTGAGAATTAGATAGACTAACAATGATGTTACAAGGTAGAAAACAAGCAGCTAATGAAAAAGAATGGAGGCAAGTGGAAAAGTTCTTGCTTCCAACATAACTAATTAAAAATTTTAAGGTTCGGGCGGACATGAAATAATGAAGAAGAAATTTAGATCATTATAAAAACGGCCGAGAAGGTATAGAAGGGAAGGTTATTGAAGAGAGACATGAGAGTATTCAAGAAGAAACTGCTCTAGGGAAAGTAAGGAAGTATCATAGAACGGAAAGGGATACAATATATTTAGACTCCATACTTAGAAACTTAACTGAATATGTCAATACGAGGCGGGATCTACACAATAGAACTTGTATATTTTATTAGTGTAATCATGTGTTTTTTGAAAAGCAAACTCTGT